>JAGFBZ010000563.1:0-431003 GCA_018398805.1 Hirundichthys speculiger
GACACTTAGAGCTAGAGAGACGATGATTTGACGATGAGACGTTAATTTGAAGAGGGCAACTTCTGCATGCAAGTAAGTAAACTGATTCCAGAGTTCTTGATGCCTACTGCAAATTCAAGACTCTACTCATTTTTACACTCCAGCTAAATACAGTGCCAAGAAAAAGTAAGTGACTCTTTGGAATTTACTGTTTTCTGCATCAGTTTAAAATTAGACACTATCTGATCTTCATCTCTGTCATAATAGAGAAACACAATGTGTTTAAGCTCAAAATAAACTATAATTACTTCTGTGTCTGTACTGAACACAGCCATTAAAGATTTCCAGTGCTGGTGGAAACGGTAAGGTAAGCTGATTGAACCTCCTTTAGCTTCAGGGACTTCAAGCAAGTGCTTTCAGTAGCTCTGGATCAGACCACAACACTGAGGCCATTCTTCTCTGCTTCAGCTCAGATGCAGATGTCTGGTGTAAATGGCTCTCTAGAAGTAATTCCCAATATCTTGTTGGGGTTAAGGTCTGGGATCTGACTCCAAAATTATTATGGAAGACACATGTATTGTGGTAAACCTAGAGAATTAATTTTACCCTCAATGATGGTAAATGGTCTTGGGCCTGAGGCAGCAAAGCACGGAAGCATCTTGATGCTCCTTCCAGTGTATTTCACGGCTGTGCGTGACCGTTGTTGTGACTGTAGTTTTGGATTGCCAACATGCTTTTGGCAAACTTCAAGTGGGCACCAATGTACTTTGGAGACAGCAGCGTCCTCTGTGGTGTCCTGCCACGTACACTCTGCCTGTTAAATGACTTTCATGAACAGAAATGTTTGCCAGATCCAGTGATGTCCTCAAGCCTTTAGCTGTTCCCTGTGGATTTTTCTTTACCTCACTGAATATTCCATGTTGTGCCTTTGGAGACATCTTGGCTGGGCACCAACTTCTCGCCACAGTAATAAACTGTTAAACTGTCTCCATTTATAGACAATCTGTCTGACTGCGGACTGATGGATGCTTAAACACCCCTACCAGCCTTGTGCAGACCATCTTCTCTTGATTGTAAGTCTTCAGAGACAGCCTCTTTGTAACGCATGATCCAAATAAGCAAACCTAAAATGTCTTATCAATTAAAGTAGGTCTAAACCTCACATCCAAACTAATTTCATTAACTGGACTCTAGGTGTGCAAAACCTGTCTCCAATTAGCTTTCATTGAAGTAATTAGTCTGTGGGTTCACATACTTTTGCACATTCACTGAAAGTTTAGCAAGTGTTCATAAATAATTCTATCACTCTGTATTTTCATTTCCACCATAAACAAAGGTGGCATGATCAAATGTCTATCATTGATCAGTGATGTGTTCTCTGACCATTAAACAGGGTGCCTTTTGAGTTTCACACAAGACATATACTGAATACTGGTAGAGGAAAGAAAAGCAAACTGTCATTCCTATCAACCCTCAAGCAAAAGGCATCCCCTCCCCCCACCACCACTACACACACACCAGAGAGCTGAATCTTCCTGGAGAAACGGGTATTTAGCTTGCAGTGCATATCATGTAATATGCCGGGATTTGTTACATAATTGCTGACAGATACATTATTTATATTAAAAGTGGTATAGAGGCATGAAAGTAGCTGCCACACTTAAAAAAATGTAGCAACATTCATTAATGTTTATGTTATGCATCTATGTTGGAGAAAAATGGAAGAGGACCATAGAACCATCGAGCTGAAATCAGTGCATGCTGTTTCTTCTCATTAGTGGAAATCCAATCATCCAAAAATGGCGCGAGGCTTGAAGTCCTGAGGACAGGGATGGTTTACTTGTTCTGAAGGAGTGAAGTTGAGTGCAGTAATCCTCTTTGGCAGGTTTTGACAGCCAGACAAAAAGCTGCCTCCAAAACCAACTTGAAGAAATTAGCTTTGATCTTGAGTCTCAACAAAAGTTAAGTTTATTTTCCATGTTTCGATATCAGATGTGACTAACGGAGACTTCCAGGCCTAAAATTTGTACACAGCTAAATGTTGCTAAAAGCACAGAAAGCTCCAACAGAAATGAAAAGAATGAATACTTTCTGGCAACGTCACAAAAAACTGAAATCTGGACTTGATGAAGCTGACTTAACACAAAATAGTTGATATAGTGTCCATTAAAAATCTTGGTAAAAAAGAAGATTCTATTAAATAAATGATAAATTACCTATTTAAGTCAATAACTGAATAAAATGAATAAAACCACTGATAGACAAAATCCAGGGCAAAGTGAAAAAGGCAAAGTGATTAACTTGAAAAAGTGAATAAGTGATGGACTAAGAAAAACTATATAAATATATCGTGCATGGTTGTAGTTATAACTACAAATTAGTTGCATGTTTTTTTTTTTCATTTTGTTACCTTTGGAAATTAAAGTGAAGTACACATTTATCATTGCAAGACAAGCAATTCCATTTAAGAAGGTGACTTTGGGTGCAATCTGGTTGTGACAGTTGTTGTGGAAAGAGCAACGCAGCAAAGCACAACCAAATTAGATTAATCATAATCAGCCATTACTGGTCTAGATTGATCCAGTTTCTAGGGAAACAGAAATCTAAATTATGTAAATTATGTTCGGTGTCTCAGAAATGGAAATAAAGATCCCTTTGATTTATAGCTAATACCACATTTCAGACTTTGTATGAGCAATGCTCCAGCAAAAACATCCTTTAGAGTTCAGTGCAGCAGATTCTGAAAATATTACAGCACATTACTATAGGAGATGTGAATTTTTGTAGATATTTCGTGCGAAACCATTTTTAAATGTTACTGATTGGATCGTAAAACATTGATGCCTAAGGTCACGAACTGTACAAGAAGCTGAAGTTTTCCTTTGCTGAGTGGGTAGACTTGATGTGGAAAGTCTCTGCACCTACACATCAAGTGGAGCCGATTGAGGCGGTTCAGGCATCTGATAAGGATGCCTCCTGGAAGCCTCCTTGGGGAGGTGTTTTAAGGATGTCCAAGCAGGATGAGGCCCAAGGGCAAACTAGGCTTGCAGCGATCATATCTCTCAGCCAGTATAGGGACAATCAGTATCCCCCAGGAAAGGCAAAAGGAGGTGGCTGGGGAGAGGTAGGTCTGGGTCTCCCACCTTAGACCTGAACTCGAATAAGCAGTAGTTACTGGATGGATGGATAAGTCCCCCTACTTGTGAGCGTTCGAGCTGCGAACATTCATACATACGAACAAAGTGGAGTATAAATCATGTAATTTGAATTCCTGCCACATGGTGACAACTAGGGATGCACATTTTGGATATTTTTTATGACTGTTAACCGATGCCCTTTAACGATTAATAATCGTCAACCGATAAGATTTAAATGCCCTTCCATGCTGAAATTCCGTCATTCCGACATACCACTATTTAGACACATCACGATCCGTAAATACCGCTATTCCGACACACAAACGTCCCACCATTCTGACCCAGCTGACCCGCCCGGGAGAGTTGGCTGCCACGATGTTGCACGCGTTGTTGTGGACGCATGCGGACATTTTCCCACCAAGTCCCCACGTCTCCACAGCATCAACCAGTTTAGCTGTGAGATTATCAGCTGTGTGTCTACCTGGCATGCTCTGCGTTAACAGGACGGCAGAATTAGCTTTCTAGTTCTCATCGATATAGTGACATGTAATTGTCACGTAGCTTTCTGTTGTGAAAGTCCAGCAGTCCGTTGTAATAGCCACAAACTTAGTGCTTGTAAGTCGCGTTTTCAGTTGCTTTTTCCTCTCTTCAAAACGAGCCTCTAATCGTTGGGTAATGATCAGTCTTGATGTAATTTGGTAATTAGGCTCGATATAGCCCATTATCTCCTGGAATCCTTCACCACTGAAGGGTTCCAAAATGTCTTTTTCCACCATTGAATAGATTTTTTCCGTTATCTTCTCAGACCACCACGCGTCACACTTTCTCCCGGCCATCATGGAGGGCAAGGTTCGCATCGATGGTCCTCCATCGTCTGATGCTGGATGCTTGTTTCTTAAGTGGTACTGCATTGTGCTCGTACTGCCGGAGTATTTCAGTGCTGTACCGCATAATATGCAAATGACCTCCACTCCTTTCCAGTCAAAATTGTCCCACACAGAACTCCTTTTTGCTCTCTTCATCTTCGCTGTAAAGTGGGCTGTGATGAAAAGCACGTGATAGCATGTGTTGCACCTGTCGACACGCCCCCATGAGTTGATTGAATTAGGTAGCTTAAAAACAAAATTGACCATTAGAATTAATCGGTTAGAGTTACTGTTATCGGTTAATGGTAAAACAGTTAACCATGTGCATCCCTAGTGTCAACAGCTACTCATGACGCTTTACATTGCTACCATGTCATCTATGAAAAATTAAAATGAAGCTCACGATGACGGGAGTTTGGTTATGAGCCTGAACCCATGTCATCAACATCAAGCGTTCCAACATTGAGATCAGCGTCTTGCTATCCTTTGTCTTATAATGATGATGAAGATCATGTTGATTATTAACATAAACAATGAAGGGCCACCCCGGTAGTACAGTGGTTAGGACAGGCGGCCCATGTGCAGAGGCTGCAGTCCTCCCGTGGCTGTGTCACTAGTGCCACATGCCAATGAAAAACATTGAATGTCCAGATCTTGGGCTGTGTGAACTAAAACCATTATCCACATATACCAATACAGTACAAAAATTGTACTTAAAAACAAAATGAACATATAAACGGACTCTTGGAATGGAATTAGTTTATAGGTACAAGGCTATATATGCCGGCAAATTATTGTTTTTTTCTTTTCATGCTTCCATGCTCAAACCCAGACCAGGGATAAATTGGTAAATGCTAAAGATTTACAAGGATCAATGAGACAATTAAATATACTCCCAAGAAAGAACATCACAAAAAATCTTAACTAAAATAGCACAGGGATTAGAGATTTAGGATTTTGAATGGTCTTGTAATCTTGAACTCTTGGCAATGAGCGCCTGTATCACTGTGTGTGTTTCAAGTATTTCCAGCTCACTCATAGCTGAACAAGCTTTAAAGTAGCAATCCAGCAGTTATTAATCATGTAAGAACTCTTCTGTGCTTAATGATTTTTGCCAAGAAAATCCTCACATGGCCTTGCAATGACTGGGGTATAAAAGTCTGTAGAGTGATCCCTTATTTTTCGTGGTTAATGGGGACCGGCGCCGGCGTCCCCCCCCCCCCCCCCCCCCGCAAATATGCTTAAAAACCGCAAAACCGCAAAAAAGTAGTGGGGCACTGCAGTGAAACAAGACAAAGGCTCAACTGTGGTCTTTCTGTTACTTTCACAGCCTTTGGTCTCCGAATCGTAGTAAAGAAACCGCTGGTATTGTGCTATTTTTGGCTCGTAATAAGCGGGTAACACGCTGACAAAAACAAAAGAAAAAGTCCGGTTTTCTCTGCATGGAATGGACACTTTATTGTGGCACTGCAGGAACTTGTAATATCACACAGGTTGTATTGTTCGGCTCCTGTCGGTTAACAGAGAATGTAAATCTATACACTCTGGGCTGCTGTTTAAGCTCACTCCACTTTTCATCTAACCCCGTTTTCGTTCTGCCGTACCACAACACACACACTCCATAAGGCTACCTTCTTCAAGGGGCCAGGCTGGCTCACAACATTTATTCGCCGTGAGAGAACGCGCACAGCATCCCGATATTTCTGCAATTTTTTTTATTGATTTTTCTATAATATATTTTTGAAAAATCCGCAAATAACTAAAACCGCGGAACTTAAAGCGCGAATTGGCAAGGGATCACTGTATCTTTTTTGTTATATAGGAAGCCATCAATATGCTAACGTGGCCCCACCCATATATCCACTGCCAGGAGATGACCCTGTTCTGTCCCAGTTCATCCAACTCTGCAACAGTATGCAATGGCCAGTTTTAATCTTCAGGTCATTTAGTTGTTCATGTTTTAATAAACCTCAGACTCCTAGTACAACTCAGAGTCGTGACAGCCAGGGAAACCAGTGAAATATTCTTCAGCATAAGTCACTAATTTCACCTGCACAAAATTAATGACTCATTTGATCATTTAAAGTTGGATCTCCTTTTCGCAGCTGTGCTTTTTCTGGCCTTTTCAAAGTTAATGGTTGCTGCATGGTTTTATGTTGCAGGATCTTTGGAGTCAGTCATTGGTTAGGCATTTCATTTCAAAGGCATGTCACCTTATTTAGTCACATTCACTGATTCCCTTTTTCTGATCCCTGTGGTGAAGTTCCAGTCTAAATGAACCAAACAAATAAATAGTGGAAATAGTGGAGCTGGTGAAGGACTACAAACACCTGGTTTTTCACCTGGACAACAAGCTTCACTGGAGATGCAACAGTGAGGCTGTCTATAAGAAAGAACAGAGCAGACTGTTCTTTCTGAGGAAGTGCAGGTCCTTCATTGTTTGCTGCATGAAGTGCAAATCATCTGTGAATCTGCGAAGAGTGCAATTTAATTAGACTGATACAGACTCATAAATTCCACCAACAAACAAACAATAAAACAATATCAGCTCAAAACAGCTGGTATAATTTCTGTTTGCAGAAATGCTCCTAAGCATCAGCATTCATAAACATGCACTGTTGTTTATAAGAAATTTTGTGAACACAGACTAGAAATATTGGGACACTGGTTATAAGGGACAACGCTGATCTGTCTCCTTTTTTGCAAACAGAAAATAAGAGTACACTAAAAAGAGGTTCCAGCCACAGTGGAAGAGATGTAATAATACGGCTCCGCAGAGGCTTTGCATGCATGGAAAAGCAAACCAGTTCTTAAAACATTCCAAAGATGAACCAGCACTGCAATGGCTCTTGCACCAGGCCACAACCAGTACCTGGTTAGAATTGGCTGAAAAGGAAAGGAAATCAGAGCGATGTAGTCCCAAACCATTTTCTCTGCATCACATGGGTCCTTTAAATGCATTTTATCAAGTCATATAAGGTCTTTACAGACAGGTTTATGGGGGATAACTCCTGTTTTCAAGAATAAGTGAATAAAATAGTAGAGGAGATGTGTGTCTCAATCCTTCAGGTCACAGTTGGCAGCACCAGCCATACTCCAGCATAATAATTCTGTTAGAAATAAAATGTATTAAGATCTTGAGCTCTCCTCTTCCTTCTAGACTCTTTTTAAAGAAGCTCCCTGATTGGAAAACACCATCATGTGGGCAATAGCAGAGATCCAGGACCTAACATGCTGGAAGAAGTAGATAACAGACAGGGGGCATACATAATGCAGCAAGCTGCTTCTGGCTCTTCTTATTTCCTGAGGGGCACAATTCTGCCTGCACCGGCCAAACGTCAGGGTTTTTGTACAGAAGGTACACACTGATGTGTGCATCTTAAATCATAAAGCTCTCTGACCTACACACAAGTTAAACAAAAGTTGCGGACAGACAAAATCCATCAGGACAGTTGAAACATTTCAGAGACCAGATTGATAGACTTTGTGACACCAAGGCTTTCTAAATAGCTCATCCTTCATGGAACATTAGTGCTCTTATAGCATTAAATTACAATGAAGAAGATTATGAATGTGTTCTTGAAATAACGCTGCCAGAAAATTTAGAGCCATCACGTGTGGGGATTTCAGCCTAATAATCACTTTAATTTTAAAACTTTCCAAAGTTGATTACTGATAACCCTGGTAATGGAAGTCTTTGTTTTTTTCTACATCATAGATCCTCATTTTATTAAACCCGGTCATCCTTCATTTTAGTTGACATTTTATTTACCACAAGGTGACTCTGCTGAATGTAGCTGTCCAGAGGAAAGAGCAGAACCTAATTTTCTAATTTTATAGTGCTGCTGGGACTTCTGAGAGTTACCCAATAAAGTCTGGTTGTACAATTACAGTGACTATAGAGCCTCTGATTTTTGACAACAGTCAGATATGAAGAATCAGATATCTCCAGTCCAACATTAAACATTTTTGTGGAAAAAGAAAAAGGATGAAAACCTGTATTACTATTCTTCTACAACAAGAAGCAATAATGAGTAGTTTCCGAACAAATACAACAGGAAAGGAAATTTCATCAACATGATGAAAGCTTACCTCCAACTGCTGTTTTCACCAGGTGACATTAAAATCCCATCTTAAGATCAATTGGACATTAAGTCCCAAAAGAACATAGAAAATAAGAGAATCTCAACAAAAAAAAAAGAAAAAATGGAAGCAAATGCCACCCACCTGTAAAATTATGTGCTGCAGCGTGCTGCAGAACAGCTGGGTATCTAATAAATGTGCATCTTGACTGGCCTCACTCATTGGTTGATTATATTAGAGGCTACCTGTGTAAAGTGAAAATGGTGGTATGTTTTGGTGCATGATAGATGGTAGCACCAGTCATAAAATGCTGCATTTGGGGCTTTTTGCAGACACGACCACTGCCATTAAAGAAAGAAATAAACCGAAACAAGAAATACGGATCATTTATTGTTATTTTCTAGGGTTGGGTGATATGTCCTCAAATCAATGTCATGATTAATTGAATACAATACCTCAATTACAATTAATAAGTGACTAGTTGAGTGATGTTTTAATTTTTGCCCTAAAAAAAAAATCACTGACAACACAGCTCAAGTATTAAAATTGAGATATTTTTCTGATGAAAGTGTATCTGATTTTAAAATATGTAAAAGGAAACACACAGGGTAACTGAAATAACTAACATGGATGAGATCTACATCAGTTACAGGTCTGAATGCCTACCACATTTATTCAAATTCACCTTGTGGATGGCAGGATATACAGTGATCCCTTATGGGCCAGGCTGGCTCACAACATTTATTCGCTGTGAGAGAACGCGCACAACATCCTGTGATGTTTCCGCAATTTGATTTTTCTAAAAATGATATTACATATTTCTGAAAAATCCACGAATAACTAAAACCACGGAACTTAAAGTGCGAATTGGCAAGGGATCACTGTATTCGTTTCCAATCAGCTTTACATGAGTTAGTAACAGAGAACCTGCAGATTCCAAATTATAGAAGAGCAGAAACACCCAGAATCTTTGCATGTTTCATGTGGGCCTCGTAGTCAGAGAAAAATGTAACCTTACATGTATTACCTTTTCATTTGATACCAGATTTCAGGGCTGGGAGATATGTTATGACCTCAAATAAATCTCATAAATAATTAAACAGACCACCCGCTACCCACTACCCGCAACCCACAACCCGCATGTCGGCGCGTAAAAGAGCGCACTCAAATGGCACAAATGTGCGTCCACCTTGTGGACGTGCACAAATGGCTCTACCTCTCGATTACGCATCACTGTATTACTTGCATACGTTTTTATTCGCTTGAGGGTAGAGGATGTCTGGTCAGCAGTTGTGGTGGATGTGGGACTAGTCACGGCCAGACACGTCAGTCTGTGCAGCTGCCATTGTACATCCATTTGGATGTGCTCTTTTATGCGCCGACATGTGGGTTGTGATAGCGGGTAGCCGATGGTCTGACACCCGCTACCCCCTACCCTAAACCCACGATCGCAAGATACCAAGTTTGCGGAAAGCACAAGAGACACGCCCATTGCCACACCTACAATAAGAGTAAGGGAGTCGGCATAGCGGATAGTGGCTTTAGGGAAGTGGAAGATTGCATTAGCGGTTAGCGGAGGTTCCTAAACCCGCAATTTGCAGGTAGCGGCTAGCGGGAGGTATACAATCGGGGCCATGTTCTTCACAGAGCTCTTCATCTGGGCTGTAGTGTTGATGTAAAGTTCAGGCATAGCTGTTTCTGTAAAACAAAATTTCTGATGGCTATTTGAACCACACTCATGAACAGATATTGAAGTTCTGATTCTTCCGTGATTAAATAAACAAACCCAGTTGCTAGGGGAACGCAGCCATGTTAAGAAAACCACAATCTTGAGGTACTCAAAAGATACAATTTCTTACATAAGAGGGTTACCATATATACCTATGTGCCACAGGATTACCAAAATACCAGACTCCTTTTGATTAGTAAATCTACATATGCTATCGATAGTAAGTTCCAGAAACAAGTTCAAGATACTTAAAATTTTGATGGCTACATCCATTGTGTTGATCGATGCAATCAGCATGGTTGTGTTCATTGAGGCTGCAGATGTTGGTGTGAAAATGGTAAACAGCACTCCACATATTTGTTGTATTGCTTAAGTATTGTTTGTTTGTTTTTTATTTTGCTAAAGACAAGTTTAGTTTAATGAAAACTTAAGTGTGCTCACATATCTACTCTCAAAACATATTTTTGAATCACTCGCTTCCTTTCTTCACCTTATCATTTAACATATAACGGTGCCCTTAACACAATTCTACAAAAAAAAAATTGAATGAAAGAGGGCTATGTAATAAAATTAATTCTTCATCCTGTAAGATTTACAGCAGCTGAAGGCAACAATGTAAATGTGCAACTTTATTGTTGGGCCAAGTCAAGGTTGATTATGTTTTGTCACTGAATTGATGCAGTCTTCCATTTCAGCATAATATGCATAATTGAAAGGTATTGTAATGCTAAATAAAAGAAAAATATAGTTTTTCTCCTAATAAATGCCTCCAGGCACGATGTGGGAATGTCTACTTTAACCCCCAAAATTCCAAATATTGTTCTTACAATAATGACACACCTTTGAAGACTAAAATCTCAAGTGACTTTACATCATTATTGAGCTCTATGCAGTGTTGAAACCCAAGAGCACAGGATTTTGATCCAAAAACTTACCAAATTACCACAGGTCGTATTTAAGTAAATAAGATTTTAGGAGGGGACTATCACAACTTTGTAAGCAAAGTGAGTATAGGTAGCATGATTTTTGATATAACTCTATTTAAGAACAGATTTCTGCAAAGGTGGAGACAAATTATTCTGTTGTATGTATTGATTAATGATTAATCAATCAATCCAAGCCAGTATGTAAGAGCTGATTTTCAAAATTCAAATCTGTCACACAAGTAAATATACTTTATATATAAATATAAACACAAAAGGAGGTTTCAGTTTTTTTGTTTTAAATCGTAGCAGAAATTCAGCAGTTTAGCTCAGTCTCAATTAAAATCAACAACTTCTTTGCATTATCCGTGATTACTAGGGGTGTAACGGTACACAAAACTCTCGGTTCGGTACGTACCTCGGTTTTGAGGTCACGGTTCGGTTCATTTTCGGTACAGTAAGAAACAAACATAAATGCAAAATATAAATGTGCTAGTTGTTTATTACACACTTTTGTGCTTTTTAACAATAGGCACATTAGCCTATACAAAGCTAGAATTCTGCTCAAAAATACAATATTCTAAAATGTAGATATTTTGAAAAACAAAATAAAAATAACATTGGCTCAGACTTTTGCTTAAAAAAAAGAATCCATGTGATGTGCAAAACTGAACAGTTGCCACACTGAACAGTTTCAAGTTGTTAGTCAGATTAAATAACATGAATAAGGATCAGGGTGTTTCTTTAAAAACTAATCTTTTTATTCTTTCATAAAGTCCGGGTATGATTTTCTGGCTAAAATGTGGACGAGAAGGTAATTGATATCCGGGCTCAATTACCTTTATCATGTGTTTGAAGCCAGCGTTCTCTACCACTGATTAGGGTGTTTGTGTGCACGCGCGTCGCCTCGCCTGTGTATGTGGTGACACGCGCCCAGTCCACACACAGAAACTCGCGCTGGCTGTGCACTGAGCCCGGCAGAGAGGGAGAGAGAGCGCGAGAAGCGCGGCTCGCGAGGCAGACAGCAGCAGGCAAGTGATGGCTTCAAACCTAGCGGTTTGAGTGCGCGTGAGTCTCAAAATCACCAGAAAAAGTAGCTAGATTTGTCGCTAGTTGCTTTTTACGAATTAAGTCGCTAGGGGGGTCTGGAAAGTCGCTAGATATAGCGACAAAGTCGCTAAGTTGGCAACACTACCGTTTGCGCACAACTGCGCATGTGCGGCTGCAGCGCTCTGCTCCACAACGTGCGGTCCTCTACCTAATATGTCCGTGTGGAAACTCGTTCGGTACGCCCCCGTCCCGAACCGACCTACCTGTACCGAAACGGTTCAATACAAATACATGTACCGTTACACCCCTAGTGATTACACATACCGCATTGGATACATATCAAGAAAAAATAAAAATGAAATAAATAACTAGCACAAAAAACACAGTTTTTTGTTTGTTTGTTTGTTTTTTGGGACATATGACTTTTATGTTTTTAGCATTCTCCACTCTCCAGCAGTGTGGAAAAAAGCTACCTGAAATTTATTCACCGAACATGAAATACTTTTGGTTCTTGCTGTTTATCAATTTTGGACCCGGCGTGCATGTTATTTCCACTCCGGCATCTGTTTATTATACACAAGACAGCAACAAGTAAAAATTTTACAGTCACTCAGGCACACAGACATTCATTGTCATACTCTACACACAAATCTTTATCCTATACGGAGTCTGATATCATGCGTAAGAAATAAATTATTCTTAGTAAATACTCCCAAAAGGACAGCAAAGTTCTAGAAGATGAGATTCAAGAGGAAATATTTATGTTTATTGTATTTTTATCACCTTGGTATTGTTTGAGAGACAGGCATCCTTCAGTGTATTATGGCCCGGAGAGGAAATAATTGACTTGTGCATCTGATGAATAAAATGAAGTCTGAAAAAGTCTACGGAAGGGCTGAGGAATATGCAGAAGATGGAAACAGTTAGTATCATGTCAAATACCTCATCTCTAAAGATGAGGAAAAAAATGCCAGCCATACACAAAAGTAAATACACACAGTGGAAATTGTTTTTCTGCAGCAAAAGCCTATCGCTACAGCAGCCTTAATGCACAACCTGACCCAGTTAAAACATGAACTGATATTCCATATCAGACTCAGTCAAGCTGTGATGACCTTTATTTCCACGCAAGCAAAGGGGAATTAATCTGCTTTTCCTCCAGTGTGCACACAGCAGGACTGTTGGCTGACACGTAAATGCAACGTGGGGATTTGTATTATTGATAAAACATCACCAGCATACCTCCCTCATTTGGAATACATGAAGAAGCATCTGTGATCCTACCCAGCCAAGATAACCAAGCACAGAAAACCTATTAGCTCTGCGTGTGGAAATAAATACCGCTGTTTTCTCATGTGGCTTCAGTTTTTCCAGAGACAACAAATGGATTCAGCTGAGCATCAAATTCCATGCCAAACTGATTTTTTTCTTCCCTTTTCTTTCACTTTGTCACTGTGACAAAACTTCAGCTAGTTCAGATAAATATCTGTGATAGCCAGACAAAAGAGATTGTTCTTTTCTCACAGATATATTAAAATGTAGCTAAAATGAACTGAATTTTTCATGTCAGTGGAGCAGTTATTAGCTGATTAGTTAACTTATTGACAAAAACGTAGCCATGATATTTTAATTAGTGTCCCAAATAGCTGGCCTTGGATGCAAAAGGAACTTCATACTGCTTTTGCCTTTTTAAGGGATGCCACAGCAGATCATCATGTTCTACATATCAGTTTGACATAGGTTTTTATGTCAAATGCCCTTCCTGACTTAATTCTCCCCATTTAGCTGGGCTTGAGCCCAGCACTGATGCATGCTCTTTCAAAACTAACAGACCAAGACCCCCCAAAAGAGATAAATCTTGTGGCTAACTCTCAGTGTAGTCTTCCTGACATGAAAGCCGCATAACAAAACAGGACTAAAAGCTCAGAATCGCACACATCCATGATCACATGAAATGTCTTCAGCTGATGCACATGTCACAGTTCTGTATGATTAATGCATGCAGCCTTCTGTACCATTTATGTGCTGCTGGCAACTCTAGTTCATCAGACGCACCTCTCCAGCTGCAGCCATGCTTCTTTTTTTTTTTTTCAAATTGAATTATTTGGTGAGAGTGAAAATACAGCCACTATAAAGAAACACCAAGATGAACACCAATCTGTATGTTCCCCATCTTATAAAACAAACTGTATACCAGTATATTCCACAACACAGGATCTTCTTCCTCTATTCATTTCTTTTACCTGTAGCAAACACATCTGACCAATAAAAAGTGAGTGTGTGAGCATGGACTTCTGTGATGTCACCCATAGGGTTTCTGAAGATAGGCTTTGAAAGCAGGTTTTCCACAGCTATGGGAGATATCAGCAGAAGCGGACTTTGCCCAATGCTGATTAATCCAAAAATAATTAATATAACTTTACCTCTATAAATGTGTTCATTTTGCTGAAAAGTGGACATTTAAAGATGGGGGTCAACAAAGATTGTCTTGCTTTTAGAAACCCTGGATTATTTTGATTAAGTATGAGCAAAATTGAGGCTGGGTATTTGAATATACTATCTCTACAAACAATCATTCCTCTGCAGTACCTTTTAAGCTCCCAATGTTACATGTCTACTATTTGTCGATTATTCTAGACCTTAGTTAAATTACTGACCTGATGGAAAAGGTAATAGGAGAACAGATCAGAGAAACCAAAACAGGAAAGGAAGACAGAATCTTTTTACTTAGATTTGCATTCATGAGATACATAATTCTAAATGTCATTTGAGGAAGGACAAACACGGTTCTTCAACATGAGCTGAGAAGAGAAAGAACTTGAAATTGGTTTACATTATTTTTGCTCATTAAAATTCACAGTGTATAAGGACAATTCCAGCACAGCAGAGTAACTCTGTTTTGAAGTTTTGAAGCTAATCACCTGCAGCACAATTTCTGGAAATGTTAAAGGAGAGATATTATACTCTCTTGCTCTCACTCTCTCTGTCTCCAAAATTGACACAATATGTGGAGGTCTAAATGAAATCTATGTGCCAGAGATACAGTACAAAAGTTCCCCTTTCAATCATATTTACAGCTTTCTTCATAGCAGCTGGTTTTAGGGCTTTTAGAGTCGGTCAGTCAACTGGACTCCAAACCTCTCCTCTGAGGGGTGACCATCTTTTTGAAATTAGTGTTGCAGCTTTACGTTTCCCTTTCAAAGGTACACGAAGGCAAAGTGGGGTTTTTTTTCATAATATGCACCCTTTAAAACACAGATGTGATTAAAGTGTGTAACTATATCCATGACAATGAAACTTTTCAGCCATAATGAGGTTTTCAGCAAGCTGCTGTGAGATTTTTAATACCGTGTAAAGCTCGGATCTCTCTGAAAGCATCAGCCCCCTCTTAGGCATGCCATCTGAAACGGTCACATTATCTACGCTCCAGCAACTTCAAACTCTTTAGTTTGAAAGCTGCATTTTATCACCTTCACATTACTCACACAGAGAATTTCCATTTACACTTACTGGTTCAGTTCCAGGTTAAAGTCAGCAGTGATTTTTAGTCTCCGTGTTTCTACACTTAATCTGAGAAAAGTGACCTTTAGAGTTTATTGACCTTTATAAGCATGCCAGCTACAGAGATGTGTTGATGGCTGACTTCAGCCTTGATTTTAAGTTTGACAAAGATGAGTGACGTGATAAGTTGTGAAGCCACCATGAGAGGCTGTCATCAGTTTTCATTACTTTCAGTCACTCTTCAAGTAAGCACACTGCATTGGAAAATGTGCCACTCTTGAGAAATTCTAACAGAGGTACAATATAGTCAGTTAAGGCACAGAAGCACCTCAAGTGAAAAGAAGAAGCTGTTAATAATAATTATAGTGCTCTTGTATTTTTTATTTTTTTAAATAAGAAGGTCTACTATTATTAAAAACATCTAAACTGTGGACCTTGTTTGCCAAAAAAGAAAATGAACATGCAAGTAGATTCACACTATGTGAAAACACTAAATTTATTCTGCACAAAATTACCATAAGCTAGAAATATTACAATGTTTCAATGGTATGTTAAAGGCTTTCATTATCTTGTGTCACTGGGAACATTTAAGGTTGTTTGGTGTCATTATCAGACACAAATTTCTCTCTTCAACTTTCTCCTGGTCATGCACTTACCATACAAATTTCAACATTATTCTGCTCAATCATGCATCGTTGAACTTTACAGAACCCATACAAAAAGAGACAAATCTCATGGCGGATTCAGAGCTCAATGCATGTACAATCTGGGCCACTGGCCAATCCATCTTGGTCAGTGTACAGAGGAGCTGTGACAGGAAGAGGCCTTGAGGCTAACTAAACAAGCAAAACATATCCTCGGACTTCTTACAGCTCATCTTGATTTAGTGATTCACCTCAGAGGTCAAGGTTCCTTGGTTATTCCACAGAGCTCAAACTCCCTGCGGGATTGAATAATGTCATGAAGGGTATCTGATCAACCTAAATATGAGACCAGCCCAGACCAACCTCGCAACAGCAGCTGCCTCTTTGATGTACAATGTATCTCAGGCATTAAGCACAGTGTGGCTGAGGCAGCAAAACAATGTCCTTTTAGTAAGAAACAAAAAAAAAAAACATTGTTCATAGCAGGATATCCAAAAGAGCCAAGGAGCCAATTGCACTGTCGTTAACTTAGTGTTATGAGTATTTATATCTATGTACTATTCAATAGCATGTAATGTTTACAAACTGAATCCCAATTCCTTTTTGGTGTTCTAAAACTTCAGATGGTGAGTTACATGTCATACTGCCTTACAACTTCCTGTTTTGAGTCACCAGGTGCAGAAGTAATGGCACGAGTTGTTGGTTAGAGTAAGTTAAACAGCATTTAGCATTATGTAGACCAGCCATTCCCAAACTTCAGAATACCAAGGCCCAATTTGAAATGTGAAAAATCTCCACGGCCCACCCAACCTTTAATTACAACTGTGATCAACATACAGGACTAGAAGCTATCTTCCAATATTAATGTAAGGGGTCAACAAATAAGGTGACACTTGTTACATTAAGTTAAGATTTCAGTAGAAATAACACTTAACTGGCTTATTTTATTACTTCTTTATGTTTTTTTTAAACCATGTCATAAATATTTTCCAGTAGTTAAAAACCTGTTTTAAAAAGATCAAAAATTTTAAACGTATTTGTTTAATTTTAATGACCACTCACAGCCCACCTGCAGTACCACGACAGCCCACCAGGGGGCTGCGGCCCACACTTTGGGAATCACTGATGTAGACTATATGACTTTTTCTAGGGTGGAAAATCCCACCATGAAAAATGCAATAGGTTAATCATGAAAGACCATTTCCAGAGGTGGTATGAATGTTCATAAAAAATAACATTAGGAAACCTTGTGAGGCACTGCAGATATTTAGACCTCCAATGTGAAAAAAGTATGAGTTGATTCAGTCAAAGAGGAGGACAGAGGAACCACAGCAGCAAACTCTGGAGTTTGCTTTTCAGAAATGAGAAAAATTCCCCAATGAAACCCAGAGATCAAGAGCAATGATGGACAAATGATCAATCCTCCTGAATGACTAGCACATGTCAGCTATTGGAGTCAGTATCCAGAAGAGACAAATGTATCAGACAATCTATCAAAACCTGTAGGTTTTAAGAATAGTCTAAACAACTTCTTTAACACAAGGAGACATGTATCCTACCTTATAGACAGACTAGTTTTGTTCATTTTTACCCTCATTTAGGCCCATGCAGTCAAAAAATACAAAGGCTAAATCTCAAAGCCGTAGCATATTTCACAACTTCAGATTTGTGCATTATTCTGGTTTCCAGGCAGTAACTTCAAGTCAGCTAAACTCATGGTTGTTGTGATCCAATAGTCCTCAACTCAAAATGTTGCAGTTTATGCACCATTGCAATAAAGTGCAACTAAATTAGCCACATGCTACCTGGGGGTACAATTGACCCAAGAACTGTGGAAACTGGTGAGATGAAGTGAAAAGACAACTACAGATAAGCATGACATGTTAGTTCTCCAGAGCTCCAAAGAACAAGACACAGGTGGCACCATCAAAGGGAACATGGGGCTGATGAGAAACAGGTGGAGACATTGACAAAGAAGACCAAAGCTAACCACATGCACTCAAGAAAATTTACTCTCAAAAAAAAAAAAGAAAAAAGCAGTAAGTAAAGAAAACTCACATGAAACAGTCAATTCACAAGAGCAAACTCGCCACTTAGCTAAGCCTAAACCTGAGCACATATGGAAACTAAATGAGACTCAGATAAAACACAAGATCAACACCCAAACACCATGACAGTTAATCCAGAAAAGTGCCTGCAGTCTGTAAAACAGTTTGACCCTCACACTAAAAAATGTGATTCAGAAACAAAGAAAGTCTGCCTCAGACTGGATCTAATCATTGTGTACATTGTGACTTTGATTAATGTCTCCTTAATGCCTCCTATCTATCTAACTTCGCCTTGCACGGTTACATGGACACAATGTGAGAAGTGAGAAGTACAAAGAGCTGAGTGGTCATAATCGAAAGGTCTCCAGATGTGATCAGCGTCTCCATGTAAATTCCCATTTGATAGAATTAAAAAGTGTCTGTTCTGGTTGGGTATTTAAAGGTTAGAATAAGAACCTACCTCTTCGAAGTTAATCTGCCTACCAGAGCTCCCACACACTACATGTCATATCGTTTTGTTGGCTGTATTTCTATTTTAGACCTAACAATAAACTGGTATGTTTACCATTTTTTAATATTGCCTGTTGAGACTTTTGTTCTAAGTAGCAAAGGATCTATGATCAGTTACCTATTAGGTCTTTAGTTATATGGTAAGTATCTCTGGGTAACACTCACATCCTTAACCTCTGAGTTGAACAGACTGATTGAGTATCATGGTCTCATATCTCTGAATACTTCAACCAAGGCATCAGAGCCGTTCTTCCATGTTAAGAAGGTCACTGCGTGATTTGTCTAACTCATATCTGCCATCCCTGAACTAAGACTGATGTCAGATCTCTTAACGGCAGATTTGAATTCTTAAAAAGTTTTGTATTTTTCACTACTGGTTAACTACTGGTTTTCCTCCCCTACAAGCCCAAAGGGGCTAAATCCAATAAGCTGGTTTGACTTAATCAAGGATGTGAAGAAAATTGCAGTTTCTCAACTGATCACTTGGGGCTGGCTGTAAAAGTGATTATATTTTCACTAGTTTCAGAGAAGGCTTTGGTAGCGACATCTGAAATGAGGATTTATGGACAGATTTGATCAGGGTAGGTTAGCATGAGCTACACTAGCCCAGCTAAAATAGCTAACCTCTGGTAACTGAGCTAAGAGGGGTGTGTTCCAGCCACCCACCTTAGCTTCTTGCACATTTCTTTGGATTAACTGGGGTTGGGGGTCGCCGTCACATCCTGACAAAAAGGTGCCATGCAGAGAAACAAAAAAGGAAGACTAAACATACATAGCAGGGGATTTGTCGAATTCTTTTGATATAGTCTATGCCAAGGGTGGGCAATCCTAGTCCTGGATGTCTTAGATGTTGTCCTGCCACAACACAACTGATTCAAGTGGATGGATTGTTAACAATCTTGTACAGACCATGATGACAAGCTGATAGTGAACCATTCATCTGAATCAGGTGGGCTGAAGTTGGGAAACTTCTAAGATTTGCAGGACATCGGCCCTCGAGGACTGGATTTGCTCACCCTGACAACATCCATCAGTCCATCCATTAACTTTCACGTTATCTGTAATTGGGTCATGGGGGCAGCAGCTTAAGCAGAGAAGCTCAGACCTCCCTCATCCCAGCTGTCTGTTCCAGCTCTTCCGAGAGAACACCAAGGTGTTCCCAGGCCAGCCGATTGATGTAATCTCTCCAGTGTGTCTGCCCTTGTGGCCTTCTCCCAGTTGAACATGCCCAAAACACCTGAACTGGCTCCTCTCGATATGGAGGAACAGTGATTCTATTCGGAGTCTCTCCCGGATGAACGAACCTCTCATCCTATCTTTAGAGTCTCTAGAGTCCAGACACACATTTCAGCCACTTGTATCCATGTTCTCATTCTTTTAGTCACTACCCACAGTTGGTGACCATAAGTCAGGGTTGGAACAAAGATTGACCAGTAAACAGAGAGCCTGTCTCAGCTCTCCCTTCACCACAACAGATGGTACAGAGTCCGGACCACAGCAGACGATGTACCGATGCGCCTGTCAATCTCCTGCTCCATTCTTCAATCACTCGTGAACAAGACCCCGGGATACTTTAACTTCTCCACTTGAGGTAGAACCTCACTCCCAACCCAGAGAAGGCATTCTCCTCTTTCCTGAATGAGAACCATGGTCTCAGATTTGGCAGTGCTGATTCTCATCCCCACCATTTCACGCTCAGCTGTGAACCGCTTCAGTGAGAGCTGAAGATCCCCACCCGATGGTGCCAACAGAACCACATTATCTGCAAAAAGCAGAGATGAAATCCTAACCCTAACCCTGAGACTTTAGCTGCACCTAGAAATTCTGTCCATAAACGTTATGAAAAGAATTAGTGACAAAGAGCAAACAACACAGCAGTCAACCTGACACAACAGACTTCTCTTAATTAATATCTTGCCAGCATATCAGCAACCTGTGTTGCCCGCCATATGATCGTGCGCATGTGATCGTTATCTGCCAAGGGGCAGATAATTTCCATTAAATTTCCAGAAACCTTCAATGTTAAGTTTGGCTTGGGAGTTTTTGGAAATATTCCATATTGGATCACTTCCAAAAGAATTATGGAAATTATCTGAATATCAGGGGTAATTTTAATGAACTGCATCACAACCAAACATAAATATAAGCTTTTTGTTTTGTCATAAGGAGACATCCATGCAAAGTAATACAATTTAAAAAAAAAAAATTACATTCCAATGCATTTATTTCTAAATAGAACTGTTTCAAGTTTTAATTATATTGAATAATAAATTCCTTCATTGAACAAAAATATGAAGTTGAGTAAAATATTATTCTTGCCTCGACCCCATCCATTCAAAAAATTAAGTAAAATGACAACCTCCTGCTCAAAAAGAAAAGAAATGAATACATTTTTCACTCTAAAAATACCAATTCAACATGTACATTAAAATGCATCTTCATTCAAACATTCTGGCATTTCTGCCAAACCCGTTCAGGCAATAGCATCTTCCTGAGCCTCTTCAACGCCCTCCATCAAATACACAAACAGCTACATTTACCATAAAACATCATCAAACATCATCATTTACTTTATGTAGTCCATGGGCTTGAACGTGTGGCTTCAACAGTCTTGTCCTATGTGCCATTAATAGTTCAGGGCTCCAGAAATCATCTCTGCATGTGATGGAGGAATGAACAATGTATGTAGGGGGCGTGGCCTCAATACCCCAGCAGAAATAACAGATATTCTTAAGTATACTTTCATGAAATCTAGTTGTTTCAGAATATACAGTCATGGAAAAAATTATTAGACCACCATTTTTCCTTCACTTTCTTGTTCATTTTAATACCTGGTACCACTAAACGTCATCATGTGACTATAACAGACAGAAAAGAAAACACTGAATGCATAAAAGCAGTGTTTTTGGCAGTACAGCGCCATAGCTATTGATGTAAAAACTTAAGTGATTTAGGTTATAATCAAGAAAACCATGGAAAATGGTAAGATATCAGCTCTTAAAAAAAACTCTTATGAGCAATCTTTGTGGTTATCGTTATGTTTGTCCAAACAAATGTACCTTTAGTTGTACCAGGCATTAAAATGAACAAGAAACTGAAGAAACAAGGGTGGTCTAATAATTTTTTCACATATGTATATATATATATATATATATCTATATATATATATATATATCATATATATATATACACACACATGCATTTATTTAAAATCCCTGTTAAATTTACTTCAGTTTAATAAATGTCAGGTTTATTCTTGTTGATTCCCATGAATACCTGTAATTTCTGTTCCAAATTCAAATCGAAAGTTTTCAACTTTAAAAATATTCCTGGACTTTTGCAACCCAACTTAACACTCTCACTGTGTCAATGCTATTAGATGAGCTGGAGGCATTATTACCAGGTCAACAGGTAAAGACTGATCGATGACAGAGGCACCACAGCACATATCCATTACTCATCTTTCAAAGGCCAAGAAAAAATCAGCAGCTGTTAACAATGCTGCACTTCAAACTAAGTTTCAGGTCAATGCACTTCAGTGGCCAGTAAACCTGGTAACCATCAAATTCAGTGAGGACCAGATTGTCCTGCCAAGAGCTCCTGAAGACAAACAATATACAAAGGAATTGTGTCTCAGTTATGGGACTGGTTTATCCAACCCTAAATCAAAGGCTCTACACAATGTAGCCTTTATTTGTCTGAATGCTCTGGGTCAAACATAATATCATATTTCAATGCCTAAAATGTTCAGGAAATTACTATTTTCAAAGTCAGGGTTCTTTTTTTGGAGTAATTTATTGTTCAAAGTAACTCCAAAATAAAAACGTAGAATATCTTTATTCAACCATTCCACCATTATTGTGACACTGTCCATATTTTCTGTCAAAAAAATGACAAGGCAAGGCAAGTTTATTTGTAGAGCACAATTTATACACAAGGCAATTCAGAGTGTTTTACAGATGCATTAAATCACAAGAAGGCAAATAGTCATTCCACAAATCATACAAGCATAAAAACAATCAATCAAATAAAAAATAAATTTAAAAGATGAATAATTTACATTAAAAATAAAGAGTGCAGATAAAATCCTTTCAGTTGTCATATGCAAATCTAAACAGAACTGTTTTCAGCCTGCATCTGAACATTGTCAGAGTTGAGGCCTGTCTCACATCTTCTGGAAGACTGTTTCAGATTTTAGGAGCATAAAACTGAATGCAACTTCACCTTGCTTTGTCCTGACTCTGGGCACCAGCAGGAGACCACTCCCTGAGGTTCTCAGAGTCCGGGTTGGCTCATGTGGCTCTAACATGTCAGAGATGTACTTTGGGGCAAGACCATGAAGAGACTTGTACACAAGTAGAGCTGTTTTAAAGTCTATTGTCTGAGGGACAGGAAGCCAGTGCAGAGACCTCAGGACTGGACTAATATTTCCTAGATTTATTCAGGACTCTGGATCTGGTTCTGGATATACTGCAGCTGTCTTACAGTTTTCAAGAGACAGTAGTCTAACCTGGTGGAAACAAACGCATGGATTAGTCTTTCTAAATCTGGTTTAGACACTATTCCTTTGATTCTGGCAATGTTTTATAGATGGTAAAAAGCTGCTGATGTTATTGCTTTAATGTGGCTGTTAAAGTTCAAGTCTGAATCCAATATTACCCCTAAATTTCTGACCTGATTTTTAGGTTCTCAAGAGACAGTCTCAAGGTGACTGATAACACTTTCTCTTTGTTTCTGTTTCTGTGATTTCAGTTTTGTCTGTCTGTGATGGAGTTATTTTTATCAATATTAACAGTTCTACCATTAGATGGCAATGACCTAAAAATAAAACTTTTTGAGTGCCTATCCGCTTGAGTGGAATTACAGATTTCAAAAACACCTTTCAATTAGTAAAAGTAGGGGTGCACAATAATTATCGGCCCAATAGTTATCAGGCCAAAAGCTGGAAATTATGACATCATATAGATAAGTCCAATATCATGACGAATAGCCCCGACAACATATATATTTTTGTCAATACAGCAGTGCCTCGCTCCCACTGAGACCCGAATGACCGGCAGGCAGTGTTATGTTTAAGTGACGTAGGCATAATCAGAAAAATGAATTCTCAATATGGAAAATCAACAATTCCCCCTTCATACCAGAAAACAACTTGTTAACTCTGTCATAATTTTGGTAGTTGTTGACTTGAAATGATACTTGCAGTATTTTCACACATGTTACACATAAAAAATAGAAAAGGCCGTAAAGAACGACTAGCAAACGAGGGAACGAAGGAATTTACGTTACACCTTGAATGCAGCATGCTGATAAAAACTATAGAACATGGGCAGCGATTGTATGGAACTTCCTTAACATTTCCAACGAAGATAGTTCACTAGTTGTTTGTGACAAATGCTCCAAGCGAATTCCACGAGGAGGGAAAAATAGCACACATTCACCTGGACTTACACACATCGGCGAGGCTTTTGAAAAATCCAAGAAATTTGCCCAAAGATGACCCACGGGCAAAGGTGAAATGGGTAGAAGGTAGAAATGTCTGAATATAACTTGTGTCAGTGCATTAATTTTCTATGCATAATTACTTTTTTGTAAACTTCTGGAATGCACTTTTTTAGTTTGTGATTCTGATGCATGTATTTCCATCAGTTCAAGGAGCCTTAATTTTTTGTATCAGTCAGTAATGCACCTTATTTAGGTTGATGTGAGATATCAAATAGGTTTGTTTGATAGCTTTACGAAAATGTTTGAGAGGCCTGCCAATAGTTTTATATTGAAAAAAAAAAATCTGTTCATTTAAAGAGTCAAAACTGTTTTTGGTTTTGTTCATTGTATTGATGTTATGATCTTATGTATATGTGTGTTATCGGTTATTGGTTTTAAAAAACAGTTATCGTGCATCCCTAAGTAAAAGTACACAATGACTAATATTCATGACCATAAACTTTGAAAATAGGTTTTATTAGTTGGGATTTGGATAGGACCAGTTCTAATAGGTATGCATATTCTATTAGCCAAACAGATACATTTTAAGCCTCTATCCCACCCATCTATTCAGAGCATAGAACATAACAAGGCCATCTGTGCAAACAAACAGCATGGAGCATGGTAAGATGAAGGAGCTTATTTTGAGCAGCTTTATAGAGACCTTTCCTACTGTAGCCAGTGCCTTATTGTTGGATAAGTAAATAAATAGTTCAGGGGCCACAAAGAGATCAATACTCAACTTTTATTTTGTTCCTGCCAGTGAAAAGAATTCCATTTCCTGCACTTTATGAACACTTCATAAATATTAGGAGAGTCGAGGGCAGTGAACATCATAGACTAAAAGCTGTAGAAAGGTTGCAGCAGTGTTATCTCAGTTAGGCATTACGACATTCATAAAGGAGAAAGATTCTTGCTTTGTTATAATGTATCCATTATTCTTTTTGCCAAGTGTAATGGCAACTGTATCTGTTCGGGGTCAAATATTATGAGCAAACCTTTATTGATAGCAATGTGAATAGTAGCACAGAGGAGTAGCGGATTTTCGTTGTAAGCTGTAAGGTGGAAACCTGAGCTGAGCCTGTAGACCAAGCAGAAGGTCGGATGGGCACACAGGCAAAATGATTAGCATCAATCACTGTCTCTTCCTCTTAGACAGGGAGCGGGCTTTGACAGATGAAAGAGACACAATCAGGGGAGAAGCAGCACAGCATGGGAGACGACAGAAAGCTGGGAGGTAAGAAGGGAGGGAGATGACCCTGCTCTGCAGAAACAAATGGCACAGTTGGGAAAGCAGCTTTTAAAGGTCAGGGTAAAAGTAAAGAGAAACGTGCTTTGTGAGGGTGTCAGCATGGGTCTGGATCATCATTGTTGGTGGGTGAGAAAGCTGGAGAAGGTGCATAAGTAAAACCTGTTAAGTATAATCTACAGGTAGAAGATTAATGCAGAGTTTTAATAGGAATCTGTCACTGAAGACAAACACCGCGGTGCAGGACATTCCAACAGTTTGGCACAGGCTCCACCACAGCTCAAACTGTCAAAGAATATGCCAATAGAAATATAAGTCTTGTGTATTAGCAGCAGGGCTTCAGAGATGAGACCAGTCCCACACATTTTATTTTTCTATGTAAAGACTGATTTGGTCGCACTAGTGTAACTGAAGGCCTCAACGAAATCTCTAAAACTACGAAATATAATTATCACATCTTTTTTACAGCACAAACAGAATGGCACACTTGGCCATTAATCTAACCAGAGTTTGGGCTGATCACGTAAAGTAACAGCTCTAGTAAACAAACCAAAACAGAGAAAGCAGGGATGAAATAGAAAATGCTAAATGAAAAATATAATAAAAAAAAAAAAACAAGAACAAACAATTACTTTGAACTGTATTTTTTTGAAAGATGTTTTCTTTTTCTCATCACAATTTTTTTTTTATAGATGTAGTTTTGTATTTCAGTACGGGTAGACGGGCAATTTAATGTAAAAACATGAAAAAAATGTTATTTTAAAATATGGTATCAACAGCTGATCACAACTTTGATTTGGAACAAAAGCAGAAAATGAAAGGCTGAGTCTTTCAGAAGCAAAGCTGGCAAAGGATCTTTACTTTGTCAAAAGATGCTTTGTAACATTTTTTTAAATGTTAAAAAGAGCTGTTTCCACAGAAACTTTGAAGAGATTTATATACTGATACTTCTACAGTTCATAAAATCATTAAACAATCTCCAATACATTCATCAGCAGCTGATACATGTGTTGTAGTTTCAGTTCATTTTCAGAAGAAATGCACCAAAGACAAAAAGACCATCCAGACTGTTATCACAAACAAATCTAAAATGCAGGGTACACGATGGTATGGGTTTGCCAGTGCCCTTGGCAAGGGTCATTTGTGACAGCAGCACTAATGCAGAACAGTTTATTGCGACATTGAGAGACACACACTACCTTCAAAACCACATATTTTCCAGGGAAATCTATTAATTTTTCAAGACGGTACCAGTCAACATTCTGCACAGATTACAAAGGGATGACTTGTGCTGGAGTGGAGCTTATAGTCCTGACCTGTCCCTAACACAGAATGTGTGGAGAATTTTTGAAAGAAAAAATGTGATGTCTCTCCTTTACTGTTGTACACCTAAATATATGAAAAAGATATAGTATATGACTAACACTAAATAACAACTGTGAAGCTTCATTGATTGTTATACTCAATGTCAGAAAAAGGGAACATTATAAAGTTTTAAAGGCTATACTTTTCAATTTAATTGAAATATGTTGCATGCAAGATGAAAAAAATTATGTACACTTACCAGCTATTTTATTAGCTTTGCTAGTTGAACATCCTTTTGTCTTTTAAAACTGCCCTAATTCTTTGTGGCAAAGATTGAACAAGATGAAGAAAACATTCCTTTGGAGATCGTGGACTATATTGATGTGATAATATCACAGAGCTGCAGCTGATTTGTCAGTTTGACATTTATAACTCTAATCTCATATTTCACCACATCACAAGAAGCTATGCTGGATTAAGATGTGGTGACTTTGAACTCACTACCATGTTAAAGAAACCAGTTTAAGAAAATCTGACCTCTGTGATAATGACATGTTATTCATCTGGAATCAGAAGATTGGAACACTGTGGTCATAAGTTATGAATCCACATTTTCATATTGTTTAGACCAAATTATGACCCAACCTTCCTAATACTGGAGCAGTTTCCAGTTCTCATCTGATGGGAGCGGCTCGCAGAGTAGATTTCTATTTCAAGGTTTGATTTGTGGTGCATTCAAGTGGTCTTCTCCATACTTTGGCTGTAATGAGTGGTTATTTGAATTGCTGTTGCCTTTTTGTCATATCAACCAGTCTGACCATTTCCCTCTGACCGCTGCCATTTCCATGCAAAGAACTCACTGTGAATTTTATCTTTTTCAAACAATTCTCTGTAAAGTCTAGAGATGGTTGTTTGTGAAAATCCCAGCAGATCAGCAGTTTCTGAAATACTGCCAGCCTGTCTGGCACCAACAACCACGCCACTTTCAAAGTCACTAAACTCACGTCCTTTCCACATTCTGAATCTCAGATTGAACTTCAGTGGTCCATTTTGACCATCACTACATATTAGATTAGATATACTTTATTCATCCCCCCATGGGGAAATTCAAAAAATGTCTAAATGCATTTAGCTGTTAGGATTCAAGATATTTGAATCAAGGTGAAAAGGTGTGCCCAATTAAGTGTCTAGTGAGTGTATATCAACAAATGAAATCCGGCTGAAGAGGGGGAAAAAATAAATCTTGAGCACACTCTACACAACAAAAATAATAGATGTATTTAATGGGGATCTGCACATTGACTTTGACTAAATACCTACACCATCAGTTGCATAGACCCAAGACTACAGGATTTGATGAAGAGGCTTAAAATTTCAGCTTTGACATACTTGTATAATGGACTTATTTACATACAGTACAGTAGCACTGATGATAAACTGATAGTATGAGCCATCATTGTTCCATGTTTAAAAAAAAGAAGTCATTTGAGGTGACAGTGTGCAACACAGTCCCCTTCCACATAGTTAAAAAAAAAAGAAAAACTGTAAAAACATGAACAATAGTTTTACTTCGGGAAGCACTAATTAACATGCCAGAGATATGGGATTTAACAAAGGGTGAGTACTGTAATTAAATCCTCTCTTGTTTAGAGTGAAGACAAGCACAGCATATAATTTAGCAACAATTGAATTCTTCCTGAAGGATGGCGTTAGTGGTGAGGACCACAGAGACCGTCTCTCTGGAGAGTCACTGTACAGGTTTTGTACTCTGGTTCTCCTGCAAAAGGAATTAAGCCGGGCTGCTGTTAACACTGCAAATCATGCTGGATTCTAATTCTGGCTTCATTTTGGTCCAGCTAGACAAGCTTTCAGGGTAAACTCTGTCAGGCTACAATGGAAGTGCAGCAGTTGGTGCACGATACGATACGATACGATACGATACGATACATTTGGCTCACGATACGAATATATATCGATATTTTTCTAACAATACATTTACATCATTTTCTGAAAGATTTTAACGGGAAAAGTGATTTTGGTGACATCTTGTGAGTGTTCCAATTTGTTTGAATTAACTGAACTGAAAGGTAGGTGACCGCAGAGAGGAGAGAAAGGAGGCCTCTGATTGGTCATTTCTACATCCGTGTCATCGAAGAAATGAGGAAGTACCCACATCTGTACGATTCTCATTCTCCACACTACAAAGACAGCACATATTCTAGTAATTCAGTAATTCATGGAGGGAGATAGCGATGAATGTGGGGTCTGGATACGGCCGAGATGGTGAGGAAGTGGAAAAAGCAAGAGATAAGTTTAGTAAGTTTAGCTAGTTAGTGATTGTCCCTCTCCGTTGTGGCGTTGAATAACATCGCAGACGCGCTTCAAAATTGAGCATAAATCAAAAGTAACTCCAGCATACCGGCGACAAAATAACTGCCACACATTGCCACGACAGTAAACACAGCCCTTAAAGCCGGTGTTTTCCACCACTGAATACGGTCTCAAATCCTGACAAATAAAGTTTGGCTCGCTCTCAGCTTTACCTTGTCCGGGTGGTTACATTTCAGGTGGGCTCGCCTCGCAGGTTGGTGGTATTTCCAGAGTACTTCACGTTTGTGTGACACAGCTTGCAAACCGCCATACTTTTGTCTAAATCTTCGCTTTCCTTTTTCTTTTTCAGACAGGTCTCTGACTGGCTCAGCTCTAGCTGGAAGAGGAAGAAGCTGCTTCTGGATAACATGTTAGAAATGCTCTACAGCGACACTAGCGAGTGGAGGACTTAATGGCACTTTGCAGGAAGAGCACCCGTGCGAGACACAGGGGTTTTGAAGGGAGCTTAGAATATCGATACCCGCGGCTGAAATATCGATACTCTCTGGGAAATAAAATATCGATATATATCGCCGAATCGATAAAATCGCCCAGCCCTAGTCTCCACTGCATCAACCAGTTTAGCTGTGAGGTTATCAGCTGTGTGTCTAACTGGCATGCTCTGCGTTAACAGGACAGCAGAATTAACTTTCCAGTACTCATCGATATAGTGACATGTAATTGCTCTCTGTTGTCAGCGCGGTCCAGCAGTCCATTATAATAGCCACCAAAAAATGAACTAAATAGTTCATTTTTTGTAATCGACAGACGCGACAGCCGGTGTTACCATGTTTGATTGCTTTCCTCAGATACACATCAGGCTCGTTTGTGGTGTATTTTAAAGGGAGTTCACTGTAAACCTGGCACGGTTTTGACTGTGCGTGAACTTTGAAAGAGCGTCGTTTACAAATGCCCAAATGAACTCGTTCACGCCCCACGCTCGTGAAGGGTAAAGTGAACGCGCTCAGTTCACGTTTGCGAAAAATATGAACTAGTTCGTGAACTTTCGTTCAATGAACGCGTTCAGGTACAACACTGCACAGAACTCCTTTTTGCTCTCTTCATCTTCGCTGTAAAGTGGGCTGTGATGGGACGCACGTGATGGCATGTGTTGCACCTGTCGACACACCCCCATGAGTTGATTGAATTATGTAGCTTAAAAACAAAATTGACCGTTAGTATTAATCGGTTAGAGTTAGAGTTATCGGTTAACGGTTAAACGGTTAACCATGTGCATTCCTAGAGGGAAGTCAATCTGAATTTAAGAGTTGAGTACGAAAAGAGGTCATTCATTATATACTCAAGTTTGTGTGTTTAAAGAATCAGACTGCACGAGGACTGGAAGAAGTGGAGGAAAGAAAGAACTCTTGAAGCTTTTCCTGACCTTTAAGAGGAGCAACTGTTCAGTAGTTGAAGAAAAACATTACCAAAGTCTGACACTGTTAAGGGATTATTTGCTTTTTTTGGTCCTGTCATGGTTTCTGCCAGCTAACCACAATAATGTTGCAAAGTGGCAGAGACAGCCAATATGTTGAACACATAAAGAAGGTTTATGTTGTTGTCAACTGGGAGCACAAACAACAGCAATAGATCAACCCTAAAATCCTGACTGTGTTTGCACAGTGAGGCAGCATTGTAATGAGCCCAAATAAATCTAATTAATCTTAATGAGAATGATCTTTATGGGGGAAGCTTCTAGAATTATAGCAAAGAAGAAAATAATAAAAGGCAGTTGAGAACTGTTTACTCTAAACTGCAGTCTTGGAAAAACAGGCGACACATGAATGGGCATTTGGGCCTGTGAGGATGAGATATGGTGTCCACTCAGACAATAAACAGAGAAATCAGCCTCCCAACCAAAGTGCTGAACAACACCAATAAAAACCCATATAACTCCTGCCAATTCATTTCTGAGAGGAGGATAATGCAGTCATGTTGTCTCAAGCGGATAAAAGAAAATGCCAGCTGCAAAGAGCTTGGCCTGCCCTGAAATATTAATGGCACTCATCAAGAAATAAAACAGCCATAAATAAGCAGTCTGTTTTCAACCATAAAAGAATGTCATCCTAAATTAACCAAGGATGCTTTGGACAAGCCAGTGTTTGTTTCCTCTTGGCAGGTGCTGGTCAGGAAAACGTGTAATATGAAGACCCAACTCAAAATGTTGTTTATCAATTTCATAAATGCAAATCTGTAAGAGTTTGATGAAATAGAAATGTCTGTAGACTACACTGTGCTTTTCACTAATGCAATGACAGAAAAATGTGGGGCAGAAGAGCTCTATTGTTCCTACGTTTTATGTGGCTGCGAGATTCCAGTGTCTGTGCCCGAGTTCTCATGAATAAAACAGAAATGCTACCATGTAATGTTTGTATGAAATTAATTATATGTCTGTTAACTGTAACCCTTCATCAAGTTGTCCTACACCAGCATTCTTCAGCATTCTGTCCATGGCACATGGATAAAAACAGTGCAGAAGTGCACACAAAGAGTTATGATGTAGATGATTTAAATTAATGAGGAGCAAAGGGGTATTTACCAACATGTACCATGAAGTACTTCATGTGTAAAGCCTTCTAGTTTGCCTGTGCTTTTAGCACCTGTTAACCTTAGCCATCACTTTTTTGAGGACAATTCTATTAGAATTTGTAATACTGATATTGTTAATTTAAAAAAAAAAAAAACACAATTATATCAGATGTTATTCAAGTTTCACACTTTCCAATTTTTTGCTTTATAATTGTTCCTTGCTAACCAGATAAGACACAAACAGGTGCTTTTGCACTTTTTATGCTACAATCACTAAACTTGCTTATATTTTGTAAATTGCAGACTGACTTGATAATGAGGTGCCTGAATGACCAGCAGTGTACTGTGAAACAGCCTCACTGCAAATTCTTGTAACATGCTGGAAAAGGTCAAGCACTGTGGATTTCATGGCAGCCTCAGAAGAACAAAGGGAACTGCTGTCTCTGAGAACACCAAATGGACATCCGTTGTTTGATGTCTTGTGTGTGAATCGCATGGGTTGCTGGTTAATGTTTTATGTCAGTAGCACCCTTAGAAAGATATTTACTGAGAAAAATGGCCTTTCAAAAGTGGCTTAATTCTTCATGGCACAGATTTAAGAAGGCACTGGAAACATTCCGCAAAGATTCTGATCCATATAGACATGAAATAATCACACAGTTGCTGCAGATTTGGCAGCTACACATCCATGATGTAAAGTTCTTGTGCCCGCACATCCCTTAGGGTCTCTCCTGGATTAAGATCTGGTGACTGTGGAGGCTATTGAAGTACAGTGAACTCATTGTCATATTAAAGAAACCAGTTGAAGATGGCGACTACTTCCAGCAGGACAATGCACCATCAGACGATGGCTATACTGGGGTCAGAGAAGGATAGACATGGTCAGCAGCAGCACTTAGGTAGGCTGTAGCATTAAAGTGAAGCTCATAAGATACTAAAGGGCCCAAAGTGTGCAAGAAATAAAAATTTCCCACACCATTACACCATCAGCTTGAACCGCTTGATACAAGGGAGGATGGATTGATGCTGGTGTGAACTGGGGCAACCCAAGTACTGCGTAAATGGTATCCTCCAGGTAGCAGCACCAATTGAAACTGGTCGTTACCACTACATTTCGGGCTTTTGGAAGATATAAAAACATACGGTTTTGAAGAAAAATACAATAGAAAGCTCCCTGTGATTCAGAAGGCACCGAATTTAACATGGGGATGAGGACAAAATATGGAAGAATGTCAATGTGCTGAACCTCATAAAATTCCAGGTCATTTTCCCGTCGTTTCAGCAAGGAAGAAAAATCACTGACGGCGAGAGGAGTGGTGATCCTGTCCACTTTGCCTGGAGTAACAGGAAGAAACCACTTGCCCAGAAAGGTGGGTGTCTGCAAAGCCCCAGAAGAATGTGAGTTTTGCCCCCTTACACATTATATTCCGCCGTAGTCAGGTAGCCCCTTTTGTAGCCTCAGTTTCCTGTTCTTCTTCTGTGTGGTCATCCGCTGCTGTAACAAATCTATTTCAAGGTCCAAAGTGTTGTGTTGTGTGTATGACCCAAAGGCTTTTTCTTTGTATTCCTTTTCATAACACTTAAAAAGAGTTCTATCATTGAGAACACCAAGTCATGCTTTTGTAGTGTGGGCAGAATGTGGTTTTGCATTGTCTTGTTGAAAAATGCATGGATGTCCTATGAAAAGATTTAAATGATCTTTGCCAAAGAATCTAATACAACACCACACCATCAATATCATTTGGACTTGTATGTGATAACAGTCTGGACTATCCTTTTTGTCTTTGGTCCGGTGTACAGTGTTCATTGTTTTATTAAAAAAAAAAAAAAAAAAAAAAACAATTGACATCTCCACTGTGTGGTGGTCCATCATAAATGCCTCCAAGTCCACAGATGTCCAGGTAAGAATAATGAAAAGATTGTTTTTCTGCACTGTTTTAAGTGCCATTTGTGAGTTGAACTCGTATTGTAGATTTTGATAAAGGCTTCCAAAAGTAATCTCAAAAGTGAGTCCTTTTTCATGTGGTTTTATCTCCCTTCGATTAATGACTGTTCTTGATACAGTATAATCTGAGGGACTGGAGTTCAAGTGTTCAGCTTTGACGTTATCTCTTGACCTTTAAGCATTAAAATTCCTACAGAATTCTTAAATGGTTTAATGATATTTTGCAATGTAGAATGATAAATATGCAAATTGCCTATCTTTCTTTGAGGAACATTATCTTGAAGCATTATCTTGAAACCTTTCAAGGACTTTTCTTGTGCATTTGTTGTAAAAGTGGAGATCCAACTGTGCTCCTCAAGGCCTCAACCTTTCATTGGATACTGCTTTTGTGCCAAATCATCATTACAATCACCTGTTTGAAATTTCATCTTTTTATTTTCACACTATGTTACCCCACGCTAACATTTTTTTGTTATTTGTTGCAGGCCTGAAATGCAAAAATGAATGCATATCAACAACACAGATAAAGCTGAAAAGGAAAAAAAACAATGTCCTGTGTACATACATCTGCAAAGAAAGAAATCTTTATAAATGAAAGAATCTGTGCTTTTTTTTAATGTTTTTGCATTTATTTATTTTACATTTTATATATTTTACATTTGGGTTTGTAGAAGGAGGTGAGAACAGAAATTTGTAGGGGAAGTTGACTTCTGGTTAGTAGTCTTGAGTTACTTAATTACCAACCTTTCAAGCAAAGGCATAAAGATTTTGTTGCAAGTGCTTCACCAAGTTCCCCTTTCAGACCAAAAATTCAGAAACCAGCGTAAAACTCCTACTGTGCAATAACCTCATCAGTAGGGATGTCCCGATCCCGATCCCCTGATCGGATCGGCCTTCGATCTTAAAAATTTAAGGTGGATCGGATCGGCCGATCAACATTATTATATAACACCGACTTTTTTTTCATAATTTTTTTCCTCAAAAAGTGATCCTGATTAACACAAATTAATAAAGTAATCATATTACACAAACAAAAATATTTTTTTAACTATATACATTTAATAATTTGCACTGAAATGAAGTTTCCCAGCAGCGCTGTCTTGTATCCACCTTAAAAGTTTTAAGACCGGCGGCGTCAGGCTAAACTTTAGCAAAACTGTCAGCAGTGTGGCAGCGCTATAAAATTACAAAGACCGACGCTTCGACTGCGACTTGCAACGTGTGGAAGGCTGAGATATTACGAGGGGTAAGTAAGAAGAGAGTTTACAACACCACCAATTTAATCAGACACTAAAAAAATCACGCAGCACCGATCACCGCAGCCTTCTGTCAGGTGCCGTGGTGCCGACGGCAGCTGACGGCCGGCAGCAGCTTCGGCAGCAAACGCTCTGTGAAACTTTTAAAAGAAAGGACACCGAGCTAAACCGAGCTAAACCGAAATAAAGGACACCGAAAAATCACCGAGCTAATCGCGGAATGTATTACCGAGGACACGGAGTTTGTGGAATACAAGGCATTTAACCGGCTCATTAATTACCTCGAGCCTCGTTCCCGTCATTACATGAACGACAAAGGACACAAAGGTGCGCGAACATGTGCAGCGGGTCTTGAAAGAAGTTAAGTTAATATTTTATGTTATTTTTATTATGATTTCATTGATTGCAAAGACTTCTGCTAGTGTTTTCATTGCCTGACTGCTAGCCAAGTTCACCTGCTGCTATTTAAATGGAAGTGCTTTGTTGTTTAGAACTGAGACTGTTGAACAGTCACTGTTCTGTAACTAAATGTGTTTTATAATAATTCTCCCAAACAAAAAAGAAAGAAAGAAGAGTGTTAAAATAAGTTATTATTTATTTTATGAGATGATAAAAGCTATTAATCTCAGCTTGGATGCAGGCCTATTTTTTAATGTACACAGGAAATAAAATGCATAGGAAATTAAACTCTGTTTGCCCACTCAAAAAAAGTGAAATCGGATCGGGAAAAATCGGAAATCGGCAGATCATCAAAATTAAAAGATCGGAATCTGCTCATTAACGCAAATTTCTAATCAGCCAATCACCGGGCAGCAACTCAACGGATTTAGGCATATAGACATGGTCAAGACAATCTGCTGTAGTTCAAACTGAGCATCAGATTGGGGGAGAAAGATGATTTAAGTGACTTTGAACAAGGCATGGTTGTTGGTGCCAGACAGGCCGGTCTGAGTACAGTGGTACCTCTACTTACGAACGTCTCTACATATGAAATTTTCAGGTTACGAAACGCCTCAACGGTAAAATATTGCCTCTTGTTACAAAAGAAATTTCAGGATATAAAAGGCAATAATACAGTACGCGCTGCTACTCACAGCTCCCAAAGTTTAGGAGCGTAAACATACAGTGGTACCTTTTCTTACGAACGTCTCTACATACGGAATTTTCAGGCTACAACACGCCTCAAGGGGAAAATATTGCCTCTTGTTAAGAAAGAAATTTCAGGATACGAAAGGCAAAAATACAGTAAACGCTGCTACTCGCGATTCCCAGAGTTTACAGAACGTAAAAATACTTTTAGCTGCTCTGCCATTGGCCTAGCATCTTCCTGGCATCTTTCTCTGAATTCTCTGAATCTGGGAATTAGTTGAAAAGAATCACCTAGAAAAAGTGTTCACTAGTCGGGCTATTGCTCACTATGCTGATGTTTGCCTTGCACATTTTCGAAGGATTGTTAAAACCGGACAAAAGCAAACGTCTTTGGATCAGTTCTTTACAAAACGTCAGGCAAAAATCACTGCTGAGAGAGAAAAGGTGATGACTGTTGGTTGAAAATTGCATCAGGTCACTGCAGCCTGGTTTTTGAGTATCTTATGTAGGATATCTAACTCTGGACCCAGGCGCCACAGCGGGCTGAGAAGAATGTAGCTCAAGGCTCAAATGTTGATAGCGAGTGGTTAAATGACTGTCTCTGCTGTATACAATGGAAATTTTACTTGCACCCTCAGTTCGATTGTCCAGTCAAAGTGCATGTTAATTAAGTGTTGTACAATTGCCTCACCAGCACTAACTAATAATAGATAAACTATCTTAATAGTAAAAATTTACATAACAGTTTGGCGTCCCTAAGTGTTTTTATAGGCTTTTGCTGGACGGACGCTGCGCTCCCCCTCTCTGGTTCCAAGGTGAGGCGGTCTGGGGCCGCTTGATTACGGATGAGGCCATGCCGGGGGCCAGCATGTGGGGCGGCGTGTCCTGCCTGCAGTGGACCCTAACCCACAGGAGTCCTGGTGAGTGTTTCTTAGTTTTTCTCGTGTTGACAATCGGGGGAGAGAGAGCGGTGGAATTGTTGTTGTGTCCAGTGGGATGTGTTTTGTGCAAGCCTGATGTGTTGTGCTTGTGTGACATGTTCCAGTCTGACTGGACTTTTTCCATGAGGCCGCTGTCTGTCCCCGTGCTCGCACCGTGTCTTTCTGCCGACGCTTGAGTGCAGGTTGCCTGGACCAGGGGCACGTTGTCACCATTACTCTTTAGAGAAGCGAGGCTGCTCGCACAACAGAAGGCCCGACTTGGTTCCGTGCGCTGCCTGGTTGGCGCTTAGGCACAAATTAAGTTGATAAAATGTTAAAAAAAAAAAAAAAATAATATATATATATATATACATACATACATACATACATACATACACACACACATATATATATATATATATATATATATATATATATATATATATATATATATAAAATGTACCGAAAAAAATTTTTTTTAGAAAAAGTGAAGAGCAGTGTACCCGTCATCTGATGACGATCAGAGAGAAATGGACAGGAAATTCAGAGCTCCGTAGGTGAGACCGTTTGGTCACGGGGGAGGAAGTTAGGTTGTAACAGTGGCTCATGGAATGGTTCCGGTGAGACGGTTCGGGTTTTTCGTTTTTTTTAAAAGGTGTTTGTTTGTCGGTTGGCGGTCCAGTCTGCACTGGAAGCTTTAATATCCTCGAATTTAGTATAATTCTCTCTTAAAGGAGTGGGTGCGTGCAGCAGGATTTCCGGTCCAGCGTCGTCGCAAGGCAAGTGGAGTAAGTACCGCTGGTGGATTGTTGACACTTTTTTTCCGGTTGGTCGTTCTGGACTCTGTGTTGTTTTGTTTAATTTGTCTGTCTCTATGCGAGATAAGGAGTTGGGGGAGGGAATCCTACAGGGGAATCCCTAGCGCGCATTACGTCATTACGTATGAGGAACTCCAAGGGGGGAAAAAATGTTCAATTGTTGTTCAGGTGTTGGATGAGCTGACCTGCTGCTCTACACTGGCCACTTAAGTATTATACTTATAAATAATATAATACTACTACTACTAATAAAACTAATACTATCTGTCCTGCCTCTGAAGAGTGCAGACGTGTCTGCTGCTTACTCTTGCTGCTTCCTACTTTATGCACTTTTAAATCACTCAGCTTTTTCTGTCATGTCATTTTTTTTCCACAAGTCTTGGATTTGATTTTATTCTTCTCTTTTTAAGTGTACCAAGACTTCCTGAATCATTTTTGTGCTTTTTACAATTCATCTGACAAACCAGCGATGACAAACCTCTCAAGATGCCCAAAGGAGTAATCCAAACAAAGTCTCCCTGTGAAAACTGTTGGATATAGCAACAAGAAATCCGGGCGCTTCAAGAAAGTATTTTTTGCCTTAGAAATTTAAAAAGGACTTCATGATACGCTCCCAATGGAATCCAGTGGTAAGAACTCCACCATTTACTTCCAAAGGAAAGGGTGAAAAAACAACTACTTACAACTTAAAGCTAAATGATACCGTGTCTTTTCCAAGACTCTGTAAAGACATTTATAATGGACATGTAACATCACCCAGAATAAAGTTAACAAACAGATTTTCATCACTGTCAGAATCAAATGTGACTGAGTTTAACAAACAGAGAGCGAGTACAAAGCAAGCAGATGAACAGAATATCTGTGCCACATGTCAAGATCAAAGATACCCTTGTGCTTGGAGACCGAGCCATATCTAACATAAATTAAATTAGAGCAGTTACTTGCAGCTATCCAAGTGCCACTGTCTCTGACATCACAAAGCTACTACCTGATGTCCTGGAGAAACACCAGGGGGTGAAAGAGCTGATTGTCCATGTGAGTTGCAGTGGATACAAGAAAGGAACAATCTGAAATCTTGAAAAGAGACTTTAACAAACTCTTGATAAAGCAGCAATACCAACGTTCATTAGTGGACCTCTCCCAAACATTGATAGGAGGATGGGCAAATTCAGCCGGCTGCTTCAACTGAACACATAGTTTTCCAAAGTCTGCGAGTGCAGAGGGCTGCATTTCATTGAGAACTTTAATCTTTTCTGGCAAAGAGGTGATCTGTTTAAAGGAAGAGGCCCACACCTGAACAGAGGTGGAGCGAGACGACTGACGGATAATGTCCTCCACGTTCTGAGGCATCAGAATGGACCAGGACCAGGTCCTGTGCTGCCACCAAGAGAGAAGAGGAGCAAGAAGAGAGCTCCTTCCACCACCCAGAGACCCAGGAAAGGAATCAATCACTGCAGCATCAACAGCACCTCCAGCATCCCAAACACAGCATTCAGATGCAGCAGCACCTCCATCACCTTCACCACAGCCCTCACCACAGTCCTGGGACCCACCTGCTGCATCCACACCCTCCAGAGACGCTTCACCATCGCTCTCGTCTCCACCATCAACCTTGAGATTTCCTGATCACTTTGAAAGCTTGGTGAGATCAGAGATTAAAATGGTTCCCCTCACCCCAGACACCACAGGATCAAGGAGTCAGTCCTCAAGTAGAGCCGTTTCATTTCTACGTCAAAGTGTAATGAGTTTGCAATATTCTTTAATGACAGAGTTCAAGGTAATAAAAATTCAATAATTTCCACAACACAAACAATTACTCTTCTGCCAACTAGACACCTAGAGCTGACACATTTCTCACCTGTAACTGACAAAACAGTCAAAGAGATCATCTGCAGTCTGAGTCCATCGACGTGCTGCCTTGATGAGTTGCCCACTCGATTTCTACAGTCTGTGCTGAGCAGTTTGTTACCACAGCTCACTGAATTAACTAACATCTCACTTCAGACTGGAAAAGACCCAGAGGCCTTAAAAATTGCTGTCATTAAGCCTCATCTGAAGAAGAGTAGTCTTGATGCCACAGTACTGAAGAACTATCGTCCCATATCAAACCTGCCATTCTTTGGCAAAGTCCTAGAAAAAGTAGTATATCAACAGCTAACTGACTTTCTCCTGTCCAACAATGTTTTTGATAGTTTTCAATAGGGCTGCCACAAACGATTATTTTGATAGTCGACTAATCAGATCATATGTAAATTGAATGTAAAACATACAGCTTATCGCACCAGCATGAAGCTGCTCTTACATGATCATTATTAGTTTTTCAGCTTGAAGTGTTTAGGTATATACAAACTAAAAATAAAGACAATTTAGATGATAGTTCATAAAACTTTTAATGAAATATGCTTGTAGCAACAAACAATTGTTTAACTGTGTAGCATAAAGTGCAAACAGCTGAGTAAAATAAAGAAAAGGCACTTGCCTAAACAACACAATAATAAATACTTCAGGTTTATTTTTTAGGTTTTTTCTTTCCTTAATTTGTCTTTGGCATCAAACATAGCAACAATGTGGTAGGCACCTGTAACTAAGGAATTATTAAAGTTTTGGTCCTTCTTAAAGGTTGCATGATATTTCTTCTCCATTAGTGTGGTGAAGTGGGATCTGCCTGGCAGGTAGCTGTCATGATACACCAGGCTTGAACTGTTTAATCATCTCTTTAAACCCTTCATCATCCACCATGGACAGGGGCCTCATGTCCGTCACCAACATGTTCAGTATGGACTCAGTCAGGACATTTGCTTGCTGAGGTGTGCATGTGGCTGGCTTTGTAACAAAGCCATCCATTGAAGAAGACCGTCAGGGCATAAAATTGCGACCAACTGGTCGCCATATGCGACCCAAATTTAATGATTTCGACCGTTTTTTTCTGCCATGTCGCCAGTGACGAGGGACACAAAATCCAATATCAACTTAGGAAAAAAACATTTTTTTTTTTTTTTTTAATGATTTCTGCACATTTGTCATGTGTCACCAAGGTAAACATATCTAAATAACTCAGAAACAAAGTTTATTTAGAACTTTAGAAACAAAGTTTATAAATAGATATATATTATATATCGGAAAGTGGCCCTGTTTTGGGTGCACGTCGTTTGCCGGAAGTCATGCGCCTAACCCAGCGATTGACAGGTGGACTTTTGCATTCATCGGTCTTCAGTTTTGTCCATCACTGAATCTACTCCACAGCAAATGGATCATTTTGGTAAATGACCTCATAAAAATACACAACAGAATAGTTAACACTAGAACCGCCAAGATTCCAAACTTCCTAGAACCACAGAGGGGGAGGGGGGCGGTCATTTTCACCCCATCGCTGCAATAGCGTCAGTGATGCGAACATGTCATTTCTAATAGTTGTAATGTGGCTCATTCCTGAATATTTCTGAAATAATAATGATGGACACTTGTCAAAATAAGTGTTTAAAATGTATATTTTTGCAAGCTTTTTTTCTACGTGGTAGAATGCTGCGCACGCTCTCTCTCTCAGCCACACAAATAAATACATCGGTACGTTCATCAACAAACTGTAGGAGCTGTATGTTAACACAAACATGAAAACAACAGCAATCGAATGACAGACTATTTACAATACAAAACAACAGATTTCAGATGTAAATCACAGATATTTTAATAAAAACGAATTAACGCTGCGCGCTCCCCCTCACATGACTCCATTCCCAGCCCTCCTCTCCACCGGCGCGGCTCCGCCACCGTACAGTCACAGGTATCACCTGGTCCATCAGGTACATGAACGCATTCATAGGGTCGTCAATGTTGCGGCGCGCGTATGCAGTTGGACCACCTCTCTCCACCGGGACATTTTTGGACTGGGCTCTCCCGGTCCGCAGTCCCAGCTTTATGGGTCTCCAAACGGTTCTGTCTTTGGCTGTCTCATGTAGCTGCAATACAGGTTGAGCTCTGAACAATGTAAATATTTATGATTAGATCAGTCAGAGTCGTAGCCTCGCTAAAATGCCAAATGATTAGAACCAGAGGAAACTAAAACGCTTGACTTCTGAATTTACCTGTCAGAGTATATCCGCGCGCCTCCACTGTGTCTGAGGACTGAATGTATGTGGCGGTGACCCCTCACTTATAGAAGCCGGGGTCTTTTTCATAAACTCGCCTCCTCATCCTCAGTTGATGTCGTATTACCTGGTAAAAATGACGAGCCCCCCCCCCCCCCCGTATGACAGCTGTATACAGTGTTTATATGAGGGGGTGAAAATGACCCCCTCTGTGGTTCCAGGTATAAATGGTCATATTCATTTTATCACACACTCACCAGAGTTCACTGAATGATTAATAAATCCATTTTAGAAAAAGTCATGAACTTACAGATGTAGGGTTTTATTTTAACAGAAATACAAACATTTGAAAATGCTAGGAGGTAAAAATGACCTACTTGGCGCTTCTGGTGTTAACAAAAAAGAAATAATATTAGTTTTCATAGTAAGCATCATGGAAACAGAATAAAATGCACTTTCATGCTTGTAAATGCTTCTGAAATGTAGTGATAGTAGACGATAATAGGGGTTTATCATAAATGACAATGCTGCTGGTGCCATATTAACCCCTGATGTATGGGGCGACAAAAAACACTGGTGACCAAAATTGCTAGCTGGCTACCAACTTCAAAAACCTGGTAGCCAGGGGCGACTTGGTAAAAATTCTAATTTTATGCCCTGACCGTCCTTTTTTAGCACTGAAACATAACATTAGAAAACATTAGCGTTACCACATTTCCTATTCAAACACATCACTGTTGTAACATTGCAGAAAACACACAAAATATGTGCGCTACAGGCAGCTAATGAATCAAATCGTCATCGCTAATGTTAACATTTACAGATATATGAGTAAGTAGTAAGTCGGCTCTCTGTTTACGCTAATATTAGCAGCTAACTAGCCAGTTAGCTTACCGAGACGACGATCCCTCTTCATCGTCACAAGCCACAACGTGCTTCCTTTTCAGGTGCTCGTGCATTGCAGTTGTGCTGCCGTGGAAGGCAAGTTCTGTCTTGCAGATATTGCATTGCACACTTTTCTCTTTTTTTTTTGTTAAAATGTTCCCACACTTTTGAGCTCCGTTGCCGCCGGGTAGCCATGATAACAGAGCCCGTCTGGTATAACTTCCAGTGACATCACGGCTGACCCCCGATTACCACTACTGCGCATGTGTGTCAAGGACAGAAGGGCAGACGCGGCAGTGGAAGGTGCCGCAGCAGTTTTGAGACAAAAACAAAAAAAAAAAAAAAAAAAAAAAAAAAACGACGCATCGACTAATAAATTAGTTGTCGACGATTTTAATAGTCGACATAATCCTGACTAATCGACTAATCGTGGCAGCCCTAGTTTTCAATCAGGCTTCAGGCCCCACCACAGCACTGAGACAGCCCTGATCAAGGTGACAAATGATATTCGCCTGAACACAGATGCAGCCAAAGTCTCAGTCTTAGGTTCTGCTGGACCTAAGCGCTGCCTTTGACACAGTTGACCATGTGATCTTATTACAGAGATTAGAAGACTGAGTGGGAATCTCTGAAAATGTTTTAAACTGGTTCAGGTCCTATCTCAGGGACAGGAGATACTTCGTTGAAATTGGTAACTGTGTCTCAGACCGAATGGCCATGACCTGTGGGGTTCCCCAGGGGTCAATCCTGGGACCCTGTTGTTCAATCTGTACATGCTTCCATTTAGGGGTAATCATAGTGCGAATTACGGGGGGGTTTGGGGGGGTTTGACCCCCCCAAATACAACTTCGACCCCTCTAAAGAAGGGACAAATTGTCATTTTTGTCATCTCTAGAAAATGTTGACCCCCCCAATTGTCATTGTATAATTCACACTCTGGGGGTAATATTGGATTCAGACTTGAACTTTAACAGCCACATTAAAGCAATAACATCAGCAGCTTTGTACCATCTAAAAAACATTGCCAGAATCAAAAGAATAGTGTCTATAACCAGATTTAGAAAGAATTATCCATGCATTTGTCTCCACCAGGTGAGACTACTGTAATGGCCTGCTCACTGGGCTCTCTAAACAAGCAGTAAGACAGCTGCAGTACATCCAGAACACTGCTGCACGAGTCCTGACTAGAACCAGGAAATACGACCATATTAGTCCAGTCCTGAGGTCTCTGCACTGGCTTCCTGTCACTCAGAGAACAGACTTTAAAACAGCTCTACTTGTGAACAAGTCTCTTCATGGTCTAGCCCCAAAGCACATCTCTGACATGTTAGAGCCATATGAACCAACCCCAACTCTGAGAACCTCAGGGAGTGGTCTCCTGCTGGTGCCCAGAGTCAGGACAAAGCAAGGTGAAGTTGCATTCAGTTTTATGCTCCTAAAATCTGGAACAGTCTTCCAGAAGATGTGAGACAGGCCTCAAGTCTGACAATGTTCAGATCTAGGCTGAAAACACCTTCTGTTTAGATCTGCATATGACAACTGAAATGATTTTATCTGCACTCTTCATTTTTAATTTAAATTGTTTTTTCTTTAAATTAATTGTTATTTTAATTCATTAATTACTATTTTTATGCTTGTATGGAATGGTTCTATTTGCCTTCTTGTGATTTAATGCATCTGTAAAGCACTTTGAATTGCCTTGTGTACGAATTGTGCTCTACAAATAAACTTGCCTTGCCATAAAGAGACTTGGTATGTGTATGTTCTTGAGGTGCAGACAAAGCCTTTGTCTTCAAAACCTGTCCTGTTTCTTCCTCGACAAACTTTTTTTGTCGGCTAGAGAGAACTGAATATTAGGTGATGTCTTGGACAATTTTTAACTGTCTTGAAGACATTCTGTGCTCCATTTAAATGTTTCAGTCATTTTTACTTTTGAATCACCCATGACAGTAAGGAAATGAAGCTTTCATGTCTGAATGGACAGCTAATTCTGCACAACAGCATGGATAACTGATTTTTAAATGGAGCTGGCACAGAGCTTAGACACAGAGCAGTAAAATAAAAAAAAAAAAGCAAGTCTGGTCTAAGGTATAAAATATGAATGTCTAAGCGGATGTAGAATTTTAAATAATTTTTAAATCCATTTCCAACAGCCATATAAAAATTCAGACTTCCATAAAAATGTATACAAGTGCAGCAAACGTATAGAAATGCACTGTCGCGAATCAGGGAAAAGAAGGAAAATGTCAAAAACGTCAAAACTGAAAACAGATTCAACGTTCAGTTTGTGTCCATTTTTAGTAAGCATTTTGAAAGCTGATTTCTAATTATGAGAAGGCATGCTTCTCATCCAATTAGCTTATATCAAAGACGGACACCCATTCATTAGGAAATTGCATTTCAGAGACTTCCATTAATCAAAATGGTTAACCCTGCCATCAATGAATAAACTATGACAAGTAGTCCTCATTGACATTCAGCTGTGCCTGAGCCTACAATAACACAACAACACACAAGAGTCACTAGTTGACACAACAGATCCTTTGAGCAGAACATATAAAATAAAAGTTATAGATGAGCAACAGCATGACTGATTTTCAGTTTTTCAGAGCGGTTTTGATTTAAAATGACATCCACTGGATTCAGACAGGAAAATCAAAACAGAGGAGACAGGAAAAGGCACTACATATGCAGAGCCACACACAGAGCCAAAGATGACGAGCGAATTAAATCCAATCAGCGGTTGTTATTTGCCACAGATCGGAGGAGGGCTACAGTCGCTGTGTGAAAGCAATAATGTAATGAGGCTGATGGGAGCTTTCCTTTCATCAGCTCCTCTGCTCATTTTTCTTCCATCGTTGGCTGCTCTTGTCTTCTTTGTGACTTACTTGCCAGATCAAGCTGACCTCTTCCAGAGGCAGTCAAAGACATTTCCTTCAAATGTCAATAGGCCAATGATGGTTATGAATACAAATGCCGAATTTGGATTCATACACTTTGTTACCAAAACCCTTTCATTAGTGAAATATGAAAAGACAGTCAGAATTAGACTCTGCCTTTAGACTTTCAAGTGACAGAGACCAGTATCTGCATGATGTTTATGGTGATATATTCAAGAGATGAGACAGAGTGAATCACTCACAAGATCATAAGCATATTATACAAAAAAATCATAAATTTCACAGATGTAATTTCGCAAAAAAGAAAAAAAAACACTGAAGAAAACACTGCACTTAAGAAACATCAGGGAGAACAATTATCTCAAAACATTGATGATGCTTTCTTATGTTACAGGATGAAATGATTATCCAGTTTATCAATTGACCATCAGGAATGTCATTTTCATCTTAACATTTATCCAGTTTAAATAGCTTCCCGCACGTCATCAAGAACTGCTTGAAAACGCTTTCAGTTTTATCACTTTGTTCCACTGATACTGTTTGTCAAATCATCAACTCCTGACCTTCACCAGTAGATTGAGTTTGCTCAGTTGTCATGGAGATTTCTTTCCTGACCTAAACTAAAGAATTTCCAGCTTCAATCTAGCTGAAAGCGCTTGGAAATTCACATTAAAGGAACAGAAGTATATCATTTTTCTTCTGTTTTTTTTTTTTTTGTAAACATGTGATACTTTTCTTTTAGGTGGTAAAAGGACTGAAAGCATAGTGATTAATAATAAGAACATAATGTAACTTATCCTAATTCTAAAGAAAAAGAAACTAATCAGCAGAGTGAATTATTAGTCAGGCTCTAAGGACAGAGCCTTAGAGCCTGACTAATAATTCACTCTGCTTAGATCTGGTATTGCCATCTCTCACCAGTTCTAGTCACACCTGGCATTAAAGTCTGTCTTCTACATGCATTTTTAAATGACAATTTGTAATTGAATCTCATTCTCCCACCCCACATGCAAAGCTGGTGAATGATTTTCCAAATGTGTTGTGAATTTTATTTTATTTTTTTAAGATTTTGTCACTCTACTGGCCTTTATCATTGAAGGTCAGGAGACAGAACGGGGAAGTAAAGGGTCACAAGGCCCAGAGTCAAACCTGCAACTGCTGCAGGAGAATAATAACTTCTGTATACAGACCACTGCTCAAGTGACTTGTGTTGATGTTTTCTTACCAGGAAAGAGAAAAAGAAGAACACCCTTCCTGTCTGTCTGATTTTTTTTTCTCGACTTTATTTAGAGGAACATTAGAGTTAAAACAACCCGATGTTTATTATTAGATGTTAAGGAGTGTAAACATTTGTTAGAAACCAAAATGACAAACTGTAGCAGTTTTGAGTTTAAATGAAATAAACATTTGCAGTAGTGCAATGGCATTTTTAAGTCTTATCAGTAGGGATGCACGATAACTGTTTTTTAAAACAGATAACTTTCATCTCCTAAAGGCCGATACTAATAACCGATAACACACAACACACACATATACCTAAGATCATTACATCAATACTACAACAAAACCAAAAACAGTTTTGACTCTTTAAATAAACAGTTACTATTTTTTCCAATGAAAAACTAATGGCAAGCCTCTCAAACATTTTTGTAAAGCTATCAAACAAGCCTATCTCTCACATCAACTTCAATATGTCATGTTTGCAGCTACTGAAACAGGACCAAAGAGCAGGAGATCTCAAAAAGCGAAAAAAGGTTTATTAACAAAACACAAAAAGTCCAAAATGATCAAAAAACACAAAAGTCCTATACTCCAAAAATGTCAAAACGCAAACCATAACTTAAAATATTCCTGGAGACGAGAGGGAAACATAAACAGTTTAAGATGAGAGAGATGATGGCGAGGAGCGAAGAAGAGAGGGGAGGGGAGGGAAAGGGAGACTTGCTGCTGGCTTGCTCACGTTAGCTAATGTTAGCTAATGTTAGCTCACGTTAGCGCGATTTCAAAACTCCCAAAATTATGACCGAGTTGAAAAGTTGTTTTCTGGCATGAGCGGGTATTCTTGATTTTCCTTACTGAGAAATCGTTTTTCCGGTTATGCCGACGTCACTTGAACATAGCATTCACTGCCAGACATTCAAGGCTCAGAGGGAGTGAGGAACTGCCGTGTTGACAAAAATATAAGTTATCGGGGCTATTCGTCATGATATCGGACTTATCGGGATGAGGTCATATTTTCCTATTATCGGCCCGATAGTTATCAGGTCGATAATTATCGTGTACCCCTACTTATCAGAGGTTTAAAATAGCAATGTATTATGACTCCCATTTGTTGTTTGGCACTACACATAAAATGTAAGTTATGGAAACAGACCTTTCATGTGGCCAAGGACACAGTGCATTTAGACTGCTAAAAGAATGTAGCCACAAGTTCCCAAACCTCCAAATGTGGTATGAGCAATGGATCTCAAATATGCATCTTGCGCTGCATTTACACCCGTGCTTAAGGCTGTCCACATGTAAATGCATCACAGAAGATGGATTTTAGTACCAGGTGTGAACAGGGCCTAGGCTGTACTGGTGCATATGGTACAAGCAGGTGTTAAATTGGGATTGGTTATGTGGGGGGGCTCTGCCTCGTACCCGCCCCTGCCCCCGCCGCCCTGCCCCAATATACTTTGTGGAAAATAACCCTCTAATTTGATAACCATATCATATTGCACAGAGATATACACCTTATCTGTGTGTTGTAGGCCTATGTGTGTCTTGTAGTGCCCCCTACACATTATGGCAGTTTGAATGTAGATTGGTTGGCCAATGTAACAGATTGTACAGGTTGTTGTACACTGGTTTGAAGGAAATGATTAGTGGGAGGTCTGGGGGTCCTATTCCAAAATGTTTTTATTATCATACATGTTATTTGCTGAATTCTGGTGCATTTTAATAAGTTGTTAGCTGACTTTACAGATGTAGGTTGAGCAATGTCATATTAAATCTTGTCACATGCCTACAGGTGAAAAATGTGAAAGAGAAATGTTCAGTGAGAAAATTTGAAGGCTTGGACAATCTTAAAACAAAACAGCTAACTTTAACTGACATCTCCCCCTTCCACTGGCTAATTTCTGTCGATAACTGGGGACTATGGAAATTGAACTCGCCAAATGCAAAGACAGTTCGTTCAAGCATCTCTTTCCAATGTCACGTACCTTGTCTGCCTGCCTCTACTCGCTCTATGCCGTGTCAACCGAATTTATAGTAGACAGTCTCAACTACCACTGAGGAAAACGTAGCCTATTGATGACGGAATTGTTGCCAGACAAATAAGCTACCTGGACCCCGAAAACAAGCCCCAAACAAGCGACTAAGGACCAAAAAAATAAACAAATATAAAACGTATTTTATAATGGCCAATGTCAGAGACAGATCGTCCGTAAAGGTGAAGTTCAGCAATGTCAACAAAAATAGTTTATGAAAAAGATGCTCCCTCCGACTTTCTCTGCCGCGCCTTGCCAGAGCTGCGCTGTGTGCCTGGTGCATCATTGATGGATTATCGTATGCAGGTAAAAGGAGAGATGGTGTACGGGGAAAATTATAAACAAGTCACAACGCTGAAATACAAGCCCCAAAACCCGCAAACCACGACTTCTGATTTTTTTTTTTTAAAGCGAGCTCACAAAAAAAATAAAAAAAAGAAACCCCAAAGTCCCTTATAAAAAGCAGAAATGGCAACCCCGTGCAGTGTTCCGGAAACCAGAATCTCTGATCGCAAGTTCTGTTCTAAATAGCTTTGACAGGTCATCTTGTTATCAGGAAAACTATGATCTATCTCATAAAAGTCATGGGTTTATTGATTAATAGAACAATATCTAATTATTCAGAACTGAAAATCGTGAAAAAGGGATTTGTTGCTTTTGATGTGTGCATGATCATATGCCATCCGCTCCGAGCTTATGTGCCGGGGCTCGGCCCCGGCCCAAGTGGGAATCAAACCACAGTGTAAACATATTGGAGTGGCATACAGATTACTTATTAATAAACCCCAGATATTTTAAAACAATTGGGGGGAAAAAGTTTATTTTCTTTATAAGACAATATAAAACTTCTCATTTTTACATTTAGAGTGACATTTATGTGACGTGTTATGACGTTTCATAACACAGATTGCACCTTCAGTTCACTGCACCTTGCAGCTAATTGCACTATTTGTTGTATGTACACTTGTTATATTGCTCTTGTGTGTTTTCATATGGGTCTTATAATTATATTATTAATAGGAATATTTTCTAGGTTTTTTTATATTTTATATTCCTATTTAATATTGTGTTTTTTCATGTCTTGCTGCTGCTACAATGCAATTTCCCAGTTTGGGATCAATAAGTCCATCCATCCATCCATCCATCCATCCATCCATCCATCCATCCATCCATCCAGGTTTTAACTTTTGTTCAGTCTTAGCTAACAATAATTTGAATCAGGCTTTTTATTGAGCTGGTAAAAACGGGCATTCCCAAGGAAAATGCCTTAATGCTCTACTAAATTGAGATTTTACTACATTTTAATGGGTTTTAGAAAAAGCCGACATATCCCTTTCTAAAATATATAAGTTTCAGCACCACTTCAGACCAAGACCCTATTCACAAACCAATTCTTTGCATTTTGAAAAATGATTAAAGTGGTTCTCAGCCAAAAGAAAAGCTGACCCTAGAACATATCTTTTACTTATCCAGAAATCCTAATGTCTACAAACAAATAAATAAAAGAGAGAGAGTAAACTTCCAAAAGGTTTTACAATATACAATTAAAAAAGTAAGTTAAGAAAAAGATCTTGGATGAATAATAACACATGGCATAGCATGTCATTACTTGAAACAATTGCAAAACGTATGTGCAAATGAAGAGGCCATGTGCGAAAATCTATGTACACCCTTACTGCTTAGCTGCTTCTTCTCTTCTGGATTATAGCAGTAATCAAATGTACTTGATTAATTTATCATCTGTAGGTATGAGTACCTCTTCAAAAGCAGTAGTTTTGGAAATTAGCTAATCTGGAGAGCTCTCTGTTAACACAATTACAAAAAGGAAGGACATCAGCAAATGATGGTAGAGGAGCAACTGTTGCCCATCAATCTTGCCAATGATATAAGACCATCTCAAAAAAATTGTAAAGCCATCATTCCACAATGAGAAAGACACTGTTCACAAGTGGAAAACATTCAAGACATTTACTCCAGGATGTTCACCCCAATGCTAAGGGGAAAAAAAAGAAAAGAAAAAACACTAGAGCCACCATCACAGACTTTAAAGTTAAATGTCAAGGTTCACAACAGTACAAATTGCATAAGTATGGCTTGTATAGAAATGGTGACAGAAGAGTGTCTTCTCTATAAAAAAATGAGAGTTGAATGTAAAAAAGCCGAAAGACTTCTGCAATAATGTCCACTGGACTTGATAAGACCAAATGCAGGTGTTTTGCCATAATGCAACACACCAACCATTTTTAGTAAAAACCAAACACCTAACAGTCAAGCACAGCGGTGGAGCAATGATAATGTGGATGGGCTTGTTTTGCAGCTACAGGACCTGGGAACCTTGCAGTCAGCCATAAACTCCTCTTTACAACAGAGTATTCTAGAGGCAAATGTAAACCATTTGTTCAAAATCTAAAACCTGTCTGAAATTGGGTCCATCCAACGGGACCATGATCCCGAACACACCAGCAAACCTATAACAGAAAAGCTGGAAAACAAAAAGGACTAATGAACTGAAACACTGGGGCAAGACATCGAGAAACCTATGTATAAACAAATGTGAACAAATCTTTTGGTCTTATCTATTTTTTCTATTTCTTATGTGTAACTTGTGGGAAAATACTGCGGAATATCAATTTAAGTCAGCAACTACCAAAATTATGACTGAGTTAAAAAGTTGTTTTCTGGCATGAGGGGGTATTCTTGATTTTCCTTATTGAGAAATCGTTTTTCTGGTTATGCCGACGTCACTTGAACATAACGTACACTGCAGGTCATTTAGGTCGCAGTGGGAGCGAGGCACTGCCGTGTTGACAAAAATATATATGTTATCTGGGATATTAGTCATGATATCGGACTTATCTGAATGACGTCATAATTTCCTGCTATTAGGCCAATATAATTATTGTGCACCCCTAGTTTGCACCCCTGCAGTCCAATAAATGAAATGAGTTTGAATGTGTAGTTCAAATCAACATTCATTCACAAAAGACATTCAATCATTTCAAGTAGGGATGGGCATAATTAATCGATTAATCGATGATTGATCATTTAGAATTTGGTCGAAGACATTCATTTTCGTCGATGAACCGAATGTTTTTTTGTTTTTTAAACAATCCGAATGTAGGTTATCAGTGCACGTCCTCAAACCGATGCATTTCACTGTGCCACCGACAGAAATTTGGCAACAGGGGGCAACATTTCACCATCACCCTACCCTGGCTTGCCTCAGTTGTTACATGCCAGCTTCTGTAGGTCGAAGTGTGGCGTGGGACCATTTTTGTTTAGAAAATGACCAAGTGTACTACAATCACTGCAATGCAAATTACAAATACAATTAATCGACAACGACAATGGTGTATCACTTGAACAATGCGCATCCAAGCCTTGTAAAGGATGGTGGAGGCGGTTAATCTCTATCTCAGCCTAGCCTAGCCTAGCCTCAGCTCAGTGTTAGCACGGACCAGAAGAAGCTGCAGTGCACATCAATCACACAACAAGCGCATCTTTTTAAGAATCTTTTTAAGAGACAAAAAGCCTGTAATACTGTCGCCTTGATATAAATTGTCCTTGTTAAGTAGTCTCCTCGATATCTCTTCTTTTATTATCGTTGTTTTGTATTTTTTTTTAAAGAAAAGAAACAGGAAATGTCACATTATTCTCGACCACGAATATCCGGGCCACTGAACACATCTGGGCATGCGCGGGCCATAGCAACCAGGCCAAAGGGGAAAACAAACGTCACGCCAATATCGAGAATAATTGTGATAGTTTTCAATATAAAAATATTAATGATTAATCGATTATTAATCATTAATTCTCCCGACGATCGACGAATAAATCTTCACCGAATGCCCATCCCTAATTTCAAGTTTGCTGTTTATGAAGCATCTGCTGATGTGACCATGACTGAACCATACCAACACAGCTGTCTCATTTCTGTTAACATGACAACAATCCAAAATGCAATCACAGATCTTCACAAGACTTGGGTCAAGATCAAGTGATGGCCAAATCCAAAGACAGGAATTGTTTCAAGCTGTTCTGATGAAGGTAGCAACACTGTCTTGCAACTCCCTGCTTTGACTCAGCAGGTAGAGAAGTTAGGCTTGAGTTGAGTTGTTGGACTAAGCTAAATGTCCAGCCTTAGCATTATGTCAGCAATATAGAGTAATGTTAACACTGGAAGATCAAAGCAGGCAAAACTGCTGTATGCTCATTATGCCAGTTTCCAGAGGTGGAATGAACGTTGCCAGAAATAATGAGCAAAACTTTTTTTCAGGATTATGTATTACTTACTGAAGTTACCAAATACTTGCCCAAAGGGTAAAAGGTAAAGTCAAAGGTGGAAGACAGATTGTCTTGGTTCTGGAGGACTGGTGAAATGCTTTATTGCATCACCTCTGCCTGGTTCTGATCCTGAAACTTAATTATGTAAAGATGAGTGCTGGGTTATATGAGGCACTTTAGCTTTCACTTTAGCATTCGATGCTCACACAGATAATCTGTTTTATCTGAGAAATGGTGCACAGCAACACATTAGAAAAACAGTTTTAAAAAATCTGCCCCTTTTCCCCTGCAGTGTTTACGACACTCTCTGCCTTCCCTCAAGAACATTCAGCAGATATTTCATCTGTCTGAACCACGACTGTAATGACAATACTAATTATCATGGAAGGTTAATACAAAATCTAAATAAAAAATTAAAAGAACTACTTTAAAATTATATTCATGTCAGATTGCTACGCATATTGGCCAAAGGCAAGGTATCAGAATTCATACTGGATTTAGATAAAAGATTTGACAGAGATATCTGAAGGCCATCTGTCATTTCGAGGTGCTGCAGAACGCATGGAGCTGGATGTCCTCCCGGTGAAACAAGTGCATGATCAGGAAGCCCCTCGTTCAGAGAGTCCTGCCGACTTCTGAAATGTTTCCTGACTTCCAAACTTTGGCTGAGGTGGAACAGCCTTTAGAACAATATTAAAACAGCCACGAGAAGCCATCAGTCTGAGGCAAAGTTACTGAATTTAATGACAATCACCTCTGCAGCATTCTCACTTGACGCATTCAATTACGCACAATCGGGTACCTTGTTCCAGTCCATGAACAAAAGGAAGGTGTGAATGAGACTGAGCTCAGGCCACAGCGGGTGAACCGAGTTAAATTCAGCTGATTTCTTGCAAAGATTGTTCCTATTTAAATTGCAAGTATTTCATTTTGTAAAACTGCTTGTTCATTTATGCAAATAGCCACAGTTGGTGTTTAATGGCACATGACTGCAGGTAATTGTTTGTTTGAAATCAAACACTTTATAATTATGAGATTGTCAGCATACTGTTGATAAATAAAATGTGTTTGAACAAATGTATTTGCTAATCTGAGTCTGAATTAATTTGCCAATTGATTGTCTGGAATTAATTTGCTAATTAATTTGATCTGGAAATTAATATGTTTAAATCTCAAATGATATACCATTCATTAGACTGCTTGTCATTGATTATTCTGATGTGCTTATAAATTGTCAATGGCTGAATCAAATATGGGTTTTGTTGTTTTTATTCCGAATTTGCAAGTTAAATTAATTGCTTGTTTTCAACATTTTATAAAAGGTTGCTCTTTAATCTTAATAAAATGTACTCAGAGATGATCCGCTGCCAATTTGCCTAATAAGTTTGGAAAATTTGACTTTTTTTTTTTTAATTACTCAAAAGAAAAACAAAAATATGGAGCTGATTTTGGCCACAGATATCATCAGATTGCACCATTTTGCATCCTTTTTGGTCAAAATTTTCTGGGGGGTCATGCCCCCAGGCCCCCCTAATTGCTTCACTGCTTCGCAGGTGGTTTGGCAACCAGCTTTTCATAAGGGAACCAAACTTTTCTAAGTTTGATGCTCTCATTGTAACAACTATTTATTCTAAGGGGCAAAGGGTGCTCTAATACTTTCCTGATAATCTATATGGATCTTTTTTTTAATTTTTTTCTTTATGATTTAGGCAGCAAAAGTACCACAAATGTATTCTTTTCAAACATTAAAGTGATTGTCACTTAAGCTGTATAGATTTTATTGTTCTCTTTGTAGGTTTTAGTGTCCTGCCAATGATGCACCATTTGAACACCAAAGAAGATCCATTAGCACTGGCAATGAGACTCTATTAAATTAACAACATCACTTTATTATAGTCTGGAAAACAGGCAGAAGCATGCACAGACTCGAGGCTTCTTCAGCTGTCTCATTTTCAAAAAGGCAAAGCTTAATTAAGATGTATTATAACCGCACAGAGGATTAATTAAATCACAGAGATGGCAGGACCAAAGACTTTGACATTTGTGAGAGCCACAAGGCAAGCAAGATAAAAATATCAACCAACCTTTTATCAACTCACTAGTGTGGTTTCAGTCTGTAAAATGTTTTTGACATAAGCACAATAAGGATAAGACAACTGAGCCAAGAATGAGAATCCTCATCTTTTTTGGTCAGTTTGGAGTGCAGAGGTAACAGCTGCTACAGTTGTGGTGGCTGAAAAGGTATTTGATGTCTAACTGGGAATGGAGCTGAAGTCACTTCCGCTTTCCAGCGATGTGACAGCAAACAGCACTTGGTGGAAAGATGAACTTGTTCTAATAGAGTTTCTGGTGACAGTGAGGAATTGGGGGCATGGGCTGATAGTAATGATGTTATCAGTCACTGTGTGATCGTGTACTGATAGCTGAAATATCTGCTGAATGTTCTTGAGGGAAGGCAGAGAGTGTTGTCAACACTGCAGGAGAAAATGAAGCAGATTTTTTTGTAAACACTATTTTTCTAATGTGTCGGCGTGCACCGTTTCTCAGATAAGACAGATTATCTGTGTGCGAGCATCGAACTGCAAGCTAAAATGCCTCATATAAACAGAGACAAGAGAGCAACAGTGTTATCTCTGAATTCATTTACATCTGCTGGATCAACAAAATACGTATACAGAAACAACGCAATGTAGCTTAATGTGATCTGTAACTAAAGAGTTATCAGACAGTATAGAAATAATAGGTGATATAATTATCTCTTATTCTTATTGTAGACACTTAGTGAAAGTGCCAAAGCTCATTCTGAGAAATAGAACTCTTCAAACAAGAATTATCAGTTAGCACAGAAAACGCAGTTTTGTTTTGTTTTGTTTTGTTTTTTATTTTCGTGTGCGTGTGGACATGCGGGCTACCCAGCATTCATCTTTACATAATTAAGTTTCAGGATCAAAACCAGGCAGAGGTGATGCATCAAAGCATTTCAGCAATCCTCCAGTACCGACACAGATAACAAGGCATGCAGGGATATGTCTGGTTCAGCTCAGCATGTGACAAACTCCTGTCAGAAGTTTGACTGCAGGTATCCTAAAACTAACAGACAGAGTTAAATGGACTGGTAGATTTAACCCTCTGAAGATTTTATCTTATCTTATCTTATCATACTTATCCATGAAGCTAAATGAAACCCATCAGCTGTTGGACTACAAGCATGATTTAAAAATATCAAGACCTTTCATGACATTTAGTTTAATTCAGTTTAATTCAGTTCAATTCAGGTACTGTGGTTGATGGTACTTTGACTTCACTTTACAACTGTTACAAAGAGTTATTTTGTGACCATAATTTGTCTTTTAACTTTTAACTCAGAGATGAAATGGGTTTCTACGACCTTCTTTCACCTGTTTAAAGCTGACATTCTGTCTCAGAACTTGTCTTTTGTATTAAAGGAGCATTCCAGGTTTGAATATTTCTTGTTGATTGCTGCAAGAGCTAACCTTTATTTCCAATATTATCCCAATTATGTTCTGTTCTCACTCAAAACTAGTTCAGTTCACATCATTTTGCTCCCTAATGAAGGCTTACGCTCCTTACCATTCTAATAATAGGCCTAGGGTTGTTTCAGCTCCAGAACGTTCCTTTAAAGATCTCAAAGTTCCACATAATCCTTACAGAGCACTTATTTCTCACACTACCAACTTATTTTTAGCCCTTGTATTCTCCAAAATTAACTTATATAAATAAACTCATGTTCAGGTGAGAGAGTGAGATCAAAGTGATGTCACCTTAATGTAAGTAGAATTATTGATAATTAAAATACAAAATAATACTGATCTAAATGTATAGCTCATTTTAGACTTTCAACTATTGATTTAGGTTTTATTCTTGTCTTTGGTTGGCAGCAAAGGAAATGAAAGAAGGAGTAAGAGCAGAATGGAGACAAATCTCTCTCACAATCCCAATTAACAGCTGCAGCTGTGAACAGTCTGCCGAGATGGCTAACAATATAGCAGAGGTGCACCATGGGGCAAGACGGCCCTCATTTTTTATTCATTTATTATTCTAGAAAGTTCTGTGATCACTGCAAAGAGGCTCCTGTTACATTACTACATGTGTTTTGGACCTGTCCCAAGCTCGATGATCATTGGCGTTCCATCTCTGGAATATGCAGTGCAACAGTGCATCCCTCTCCACTGATTTCAGTGTTTGGTGTTACCCCAGTGAACATTCATCTCAATGATTGCCAAAAAGATATGATTGCTTTCGGCTCCCTTTTGGCTCAGAGGCTAATTTTGTCTAAATGGAAGGACTCTGCAGCCCGCCCCTCTTCTTTTGGTCCATTCATAAAGGAGGTTATGTGTCTTGTCCACTTGGAGTTTGCAGCAAAAAATGTGTAACCACTTGGCCTTGTTGAAAAGATGACCGCTAACAATATGACTTAGTAACCTCTATCATTTATTTTCTATATGTTTCTATTATTTTTGTCTACTTTGTATGCATGTTTCACATTAAAAGAAGAAAATCTGTAAATATATGTACTTTCACAATTGTCTGACTATAACAGTGATGTCTTTGCCTGTCTGTATGTTTACTGATGACCCAGCGCTGGGGGTATTTTTCCTCTGTGACAGTCCCTTTTAATGTCATTTGTGAAAAGTAATTTAAAAAAGACCTTGATCAAAAAAAAGTGTGCAAATGTTTGATTATTCTTGGATTTAATAGTCACAGACTACATCTTAACCCTATCAAAGTTATTGTTTTAGTTTCAGCAGCAGCTGTACTGAGGCAGTAGTTGTAGTAGAGGGGGACCCATCTCTGGGCAGAGCCTTAAGTCTAGCAATGCACCTGCCAACTGAATACCAGAAACCTGAAAAACTGCCATCCTTATCAGCAATTTGCAGAGGCCTAATACCGATTCCATGTTGATTTAAACACCATAGATTGTTAATCACCGAAGGAAAGACTATTTAATGACTGCTAATAGTGGACAAAAAAAAAAACATAAAGGTTACTCATGACTAAAACCACTCTTCCCCAAACCCCTCTTTCACAACCACAGATGCAGACTCTTTAGAAACAAATTGTTACAAAACCCAAAAAAACAGAAGTATCAGACACATGCGCACACACACACTGATGTTTATGCAGCTATCTTTACTGGGATACTGAGCTGATTTCCATGCATTTTGTACAGCCAAACACAGCATTGGATAAGGCTCTACAAAATGGACTGAGGTTGGCTGGTGTGGCTTCAGTTCAGTTTGCCTTTTGTCCACAGAGTGCTTTTATTTATTCATTTATTTATTTATTTTTCAAACCTGAGAATTGGGAACATAAAGCTGTTCCCATTTGTCAGTTGTATTGTGGTCATTTAGTTTGTCATTGGTGGAAGACGCGAACACAGCAAACAAACACAGCAACCATCAGCTCCCTCTGTGTTGATGTTGTTGTTTTGTTGTTTATTCTTCCTGCGTTTTTTCCCTTTTTTTCTGATTTGTTGTCTTCTTTTTTTGGTGGTTGGTAAAAAGCAAAAGTGGTGCAATACCACCACCAAGTAAGTCATTATAATAGGTGATTTATGCTTCTAATTCACAATAACACCTTATGTCCACCATTGCTGGGGATATGATGTGGGTGGCTGTAGCTCAGATTGGTAGAGCGGGTCGTCCAGTCACTGGAAGGTTGGCGGTTCAATCCCTCGCTCCAACTGTCCACAGGACAAGACACTGACCCAGTGGGTCTGGCAGTGCCTTGTATGGTAGCAGCTGCCCACTGTTGTGTGAATGGGTGAATGAGAGGCCAAACTGCTTGATAGTGTGAATAAAGCGGTATTTAAGTGCAGTCCATTTACCATGATGTGCCTCATCCCCAAAAATTTAATTAAAAGGTAGACTGAATATAGATCATAAAAAATTTTAGCAACATTTTGTTTGGAATCTGTTGTTACTATTTATTGTTATTTTAAAATGGGATGGACTATAGCTTAGCATTTATCGGCTCAAACTCACGTAACAGATATTCGTCATTTATTCCATTCCCATGTCTGAGCTACATAAAGGAACTAAACTAGAGGAAGCTCAGCACTGCAAGCCTCAGTGCTGCAGAAAGGATTGCACGCCACAATCAACATTTTGGTAGTGTAATCGCAGAGTGACAATTACAAACAGCAACAATGAAGTAGGTCATGTACATAGGTCACGTGCCCAGTTGCTATGTGGAAGCATAAATCACGCTTTAGTCTGTGAATCTTATGGGGTCTGACACTGCATGGAACACTATGGCTGAAAAGACTGAAGTCCTCAGCACAACCTTAGGTCTGACCATGACTGTTTTAAAAGCTGGGCACTTGCAAGCTCTGCCTGATAGGCTGGATTTTTTAAAAGAGTTTACCCATAGATTTTGAAATTACGTGAGAATCAAGCATTATACATCTTGCCATGCATTGTTCTTTCTTAAATTATACATATAAAAAGGATGCGTCGAATAAAATTCATTTTTCAACTTCTATACGGACCCTACCATATATAATTCAAATCTCTTCTAAAACCCTCATAATTGTTTACACACAAGTTCCTACTAACTTTCCAGGTTTGGATAATGTCAATGTGCAAGTGGAGGGGGCCTACTGGAGATGTTTAATTTTGAAAATTACCTGGATTCGCAATGCCAGTCTACATCTTACTTCCTGCCAGCTGGATTTTCTGGTGTGTAAATTGATGTGGCTTAACTGCGGTCCAGGGATGAATAAAGTACAGTGATTCCTTAGTTTTCGCGGTTAATGGGGTGGATTTTCGCAGAATTTTAGCGATTATTTCTTGATTTTTTTTTAATTATAATATATTTCTGAAAAAAATCCGCAAATAACTAAAACCGTGGAACTCAAACCGCGAAGTGGCAAGGGATCACTGTATCATTCAATTAGATTTTTAGCATTGAAGACCAGACGGTCACTTCTGGGGTGCTTCTAAACTGCCCCACAGCACTTTTAGTCGGACCACTCTCATTGACTACAACATCCATGATAAACAGCGGGTGATGCAAGGCAGCACTTCCACGCCCTGTTGGACTTATGGGTTACAGTTCCAGCCTCCCTGTTTTCCCTCTGCACCCTTGGTAATGGAAACCCTCCAAATATGAAAGCAAAATCAACTGAGTACCTGCTTTATTTGTTCACTTTTTCAGAAGACTGTCCAATCCACTTTAATGAAAAGAAAAAAAAAGGGGGGGGGGGCATGTTTTTGGGACTGGGCTCTGGTCCCCAGAAGGAAGGAGGACTGCTGGTCCCAGCATGGTTGGTAATTATCTCAAAGAGGGTCCTAATAATGTGACAAAAACGCTTATAGACACACACACACACACACACACACACACACACAGAGTAGTGACAGTATCCATCCTCAAAGTAAGTAGGTCCTTAAAGGGAGTGCTATCTTACAGCTGCAGCATGATAAATACGACGTTATTTACACTTTAAAAAAATATTTTCTCTACAGAAATAGGACATTATGAAAGGTAAATGCCATGAAATAGATCCTCGCTTATAAATTTCACAGTACGTGTTTCCACTCGGACAAAAATATTTGCTTCATACACATACATTAGTCTCCACACTTGAATGCAGCTCTGCCTGCAAACACATCCACACGCTGTCTATGAGCAAAACTCTGGAACAAATAGCCAGCATTATTAACGGTCCGTTTCAAGGCGCATGTGGTCGAAAAAGACATATTTTACTGCTGTATCTACTTTTATAGTGTACGTTATATGTACTAACATCACGAACAGTAAATGCACAAAAATAACGTCACCGCGAGGAGAAATGACAGCGCATCAACCAAGAGCCAGAAGCGTTATTTTTGACTTTAAAAGTGTTTTTTTTTTTTTTTTTTTTTTTTTTTTTGTGTACAACATTTTAGTCTGAAAAGAAACAAACTCGACATGTTCGCGGTGGAAATCCACCTTACACCGACTTGTGCAACAAAGTTTCCCGTCTGGTTCAGGCGCGGACCCATTTCAGAAAAATAAACAGTTCTTTAGCAGAGAAGGTGTTCCGAACAGCCCACGGCAACTATGTCAACTTCGGTTTTAATGGCAGACAACCAGCCTCCTGTATCGCACAGTCACTCAACATTGTTTCCCGCAACAGGGAAAGTCGACAGCCAACTCCGAACAGCACTGTGGGAATCTCAGCTCCCAGTGACACGAGTGGGAGGAAAAAAACAGAAAAGGAAAAAAAGAGAGAGGGAGAGAGGCCGTCTGCACTTACACGCGAGAAAACCAGAGAGGTCCAAAGTGTTCGCGGAGAAGGTCCTCGGCGCTCCACAGCCCAGCTCCACATCCAGCGGTCTCGGTCCCTCTCCTCCGCCTCCTCCTCCTCCTCCCAGCGCCTGCACACAGCTGCTGGATAAGTTTGCTGACGTCAACAAGCTCGCGGTCTCAACCGGCTAAGCTCTTTGGTCGCAACTCGAATAATAGGTGGAAAAGGAGGGGGGCACAGAGCGACTGATACCAGACAATGGACTAAAAAGTGTATATACTTTTATATATACTAAAAGTGTGTGTGTCTGTGTGTGGATAAATAGATAGAAATAAATGCAGAATGCCTTTTATTGTCCTTATACAGCAATGTACAACGTAAGTGGAGAGCTTCTCCCATGTCAGTGCAGAATGGATATTTATAAATCAAAAAATCAAAATAGTCAAAAATTCTAAAAGTCTCATATATACATATGTACAATATGTATATATTGTAAAATTAAAATTAATTAAGCTCATTTTTTTTGTGTATGATATATTAAATATTAGAAGACTTCCATCAGATTCACTCATAAGGGAACGCTGTATCAGCAGTTTGTTAGCATCACTACACTGACCCAAAAAAAAAGTCAAAGTCAGCAACTTAATTAGATTATCTATATTAGACTAAAATGGATTCATTGTAGATAAATAAAATTAGATATAGAACTACTTATTCTTGGGGGGAAAAAAAAAAGAAAAAGACCATGGAGCAGGAAAACTAGCACAAAGACTCAACTCCATTAAAAAAATAAATAAAATTGGCTCAAGAGAAGTTTGTTTTTTAATTAATAATCACTTATCAAAGGTTGGCTGGTTCTATTAAAGAAGACATATTATTGTGTTATACAAAAAGTGACACCAATTTCCCCTGGTTTTAATGAAAGGAATGTTACATATTTTAGTTAAAATACAAGAGATAAGATTTAATGAAATACATTTAAAAAAAAAATAACATCCAAATCCACTGCTGAATTTGACTTCATGCATTTATTCTTTACTGTTTATTTCTTCCAGTTTATTCCATCGTATGTTGTGTTTCATGTTTTATTATTTGTGTTTCATGTTTTTATGTGTTAAATTGAACATTTTAATTTGATTGTAAAGTCAGCTTCAGAGTTTTCAGAAGGGCTCTGGGAATAGATTTGACCTTGACTTTGTCTTTGTCAGTTACTTATTTGCAGAACAATGGTGGCCTCAAGCAAAGTCAGAAGGCTGGAGTATTTCATGGTTTTTGAAGTGGTAGGCCCATTTCACATCACAAAAACAGGCACATAACTTATGGTGTATACCTGGCTAAAAAAAAAAAAAAAAAAAAGGAAAGAAAGAAAGAGAGTAACTGCCTGGATTTAACTATGGAAAAAGCAAGAGTCATGCACTGCAGAAGTACTACAGTAATTTATGTTTGAGCTGACAAGTAATTTAACCTTAAACTGAAGCACTGAAAAGCTTCCCATTATTTAAAGGCAGGGTAAGGGATTTTTGGATGATATCACGATAGCTGATGTTTGAAACAAAACGGAGGGCCTTCCAGTTCTCCCCAATATAGCAAACCCCAATATCAATTTCTCAAAACGTCGCAGAATGTGACAAAAAGTGTTCTAAGTTAAGCCTGTTTCATTATTTAATGTTGAACTGATGTACGTCATGGTGGAGAACCTTATTCCGTAAACTACACCCACAAGAAACGTGACTGTACCACTTGGTAGCATTCTTCTGCTTCTTCATCTTCATATTTTCCACTTCTGCTCTCTCTGTTATTTTCAAACTGGTAGGTTAAAAAAAAAATGTTGGTTAACGTTTATCAGCCCAAACTTACACAAGATATGTTTTCTTTGATCCATTGCTAATAATCAAAAGGAAGCTCAGAACTACAAGCTACAGTGCTGCTGAAAAGAACCCACACTGCCACCTAACGTTTGGTGGTGGTAATACAGAGTGACACAAACGACAATGGACAATCATAAATGCCAATAATAGCGTCAACCCTATACATACATTTAAATGCTATACAGCAGCATAAGCAGAGACTAGGAATCACAGAGTCTCTTGACCTACCTTTAAAAATCAGTTTACATGTCTTGTGGTATTGTAAAAATATTGTTTTGTATCAAATGAGTCAATTTATTAGTCTGCAAACAAAACCACCAAGGAGGCTGCTGAAACTACTAACATTTGATTCAGAACTATCTAAAAGCTTGCTAGGATAGTGGTGTACAATAAACTTCAATAAAGTAGACTGGAAGAGAATCAACAAGAAAAATGACAGCAATATTAAATCATGAAAGTATGAACATTTTTAGGTATGATTTCCAGCTGTCATTGAGTTTTACATATGAAAAAAAATGGTTGGTGAGCATATGTGACAAAGAAATGTTTAGAGAATCTACAACTGAAATAGAGGAGCGGTATCAGTTATAGCATTATTTTATGACTTAAGCTAAAGATAATAAGTTAGTTTGATGTTGTTTTGGGTTTTATTGACAATTAAGAACACCTGTTGTTTACTTGAGATGAGCATACTCAAGGAATTGATTCTAATTTCAGTTAGGATTAAAGAGAGTAATTTAATTGCTTCATTAATGTAAAAAGAAAATCGCAGTAATGATAACTGAATATTGCATGCCTTTAGAAAAGCATGAAGGCAGCTTCCTTTAAAGATTAATGACATGAGAGTTTATTATAAAGTCCTTCTATAAGGATTCAGAATGAATCAAATCAGAATAATTCTTAAAATAAATTCCAAATAGCATTGTATCCATTTTGAAAAAGAGATGAGCTTTGCACGGTTACACTTATGCTCTAATTTACAGGATGTACAAAAACTAATGATACGTTTTCCACTGTGGCTCAGGTTTGGCAAAGACACCACAAAGGTTCAAAAAGAGCAAGCAGACAGTCCTCCTCTAAAGTTTCAAAGAAAGTGAAAGTGTCAATATTACAGGTGATTCACCCCAGGTACTGCCACTGTATTTATAGTCTGTCCCCCCCTGACCATGCAGGGACTCTTTTGATGACTTTGCAGATACAGTGCATGCTTCTGGGTTTCAGTCGAGGACAGACACTGTGTTCCAAGATGATGATTTAAAGAGTTAGACAGTAAATGACAAGGATACAGATAACCTTCTTTCTTTAGTTAGCACTCTTATCTAGAATAATTTTCTATTGTAAATCTATCAGCTTTACTGTGGCTGAAGTCTGGATTTGATGCCCAGTGTTGACATAAATGCCTCTCCTACAAGTTTCATTACCTTCTTCAATTCATCCAGAATCAATGCATCCTGAAGTCATTTTTCAGATGAGGTTTGTGTTATTTTCTTACGTTTAACCAACCTCAATTATCATGATAAAAATGGTTCCTGGTCAGTAAATATGCTCTATAGAATACTTGTGTTATTTGCATAATGTGCCGTATGGGGTTTCAAAAACTGCCCCGGCTGAACTGTAATGATATTCAGTGGTAAGAAACAATGAACATGTTTCAAACATATTCAAGAGGTGCCTTGACTTCATGAAAGTAATAATGGATATTACAGTTTGTAAAAGATGGATGGAGCAACCACAATATCAAGCATTAGACTACAGACCAGTTTGTTACCATAGTTTTTGCAGCCAATAATCACTATGGGCTCAATTCTACCACCTGCATAAGAGTTACATCCAGCCAGTTGCGCGTATTTGGAGTTGTGCATTCAGTGGTTGACATAAGTCTCCCCTCTACATGCCTTCACTCGAGATACGTGCGGTAGGTGGAGCAACCTCAAAATGTAGGTGTTCCCTGTCAATTTTACTTCTACACACATTCTCCCACTGACTGAAGCGCCCTTTCACTTACATGTCTCTGAGGCTGTAGTAAGGTTAAACATTATATTACACTTGAAGTTCAGATGCAGTTACAATTTACCACATGTAGGCCTACAGAGAGACCCAGAGAGGCATCTACCTGTAAAATAGGAGATCGGCTCTGACCACCAGGATGATCAAACAGTGTTTCAAGGCCAAATACCTGTGGAGCGGGCACCAAGAGTTCACCAAATTATTGTTGATCAGCATTTCTAGGTATGTAAACAGATGTTGGGATACCATTATACCACTGAACTGAACAAGTCAAAATACATCAAAATTTCATTTTTAGAAATTCCATTTTGCCTGTGACGTCCACCCCTTGTTCTGGGAGTGGGGTGTGCGGCACGTTGGAGAGTGGAGCGCCGTTGCACTCCCGATTTGAAACAGATTTCAATGGCATTTGTAGGTATTCAGCAAACTCTGTTCCGTGATTTGGAACGAACTGCCACAGATGGCATCATAGTTGGGTCTGCCTCCTTTTTTAAATGAATCATCCCTCTTTGTTAAGACCACCTCTATTCCACACTCACGCAGGTGGGCGTATCTGAAATAGGGATGGAAGAATATGCTTAAATGAAAAGCGTTTAAGCAGGGGGGGCGTAAATATCAACTTACATGCCAATGAGAGAATTGGGCCCAATGTGGACAAGTGGGCTTGGCTAGTAAAACACATCCATAAATATTCTTAACGTGCTTGCTAACTAGTCCAGCCCCTTTTGGTTATTCCATGAATGTCAATTTTCCCCACTTCTGCAATCTGGATGATACCCCTTAGGAAGTACAAAGGATTAATGTGACAATGAAATGACAATGGACTAGCAAGCAGAGGGGTTACTACAAAAAGATAAACACACTGACAGACTCTCAACCTTAACAGGTTAAAGGTTTGAACAATTAGTACAGAGAGGACCCACAAAGGAAGTCAGAAATTAACAAATGCACAAGGAATAACAGTTTCAAATGAAAACAGTAGTAAAGGTACTAGCTAACACACAAACCAGGAAGTAAGACAAAAGGCAAAACAAAATTCAAAACAATGAACAAGGGGCTTCATAAAAGCAACATAAGAAAGTCAAGAGCAATCTAGAACAACTCAGAGGATGAATAAAACAACCCTGTGAAACCACACAAGTAAAACAACAAAAACACAGAACAGAAATTTTAAGGTAAGAACACAAGGAAAACTAACAGCTACCAAAACTGTAGATCATGACACCACTGAAACTGAAAACCTGTTTGGAAAAGAAATGTGGAAAAGGACATATTCACTGACTGAAAAACGAATAAAAAATTATGAGAAAGTATATTCTTATGGCAATAAGTCATCATATTATTAAGATAACTAACTCAAAATTTTTTTTTGAAAGGAGTTATATTTTCAGATGAAAAAAGTAAAAAAAGCATCAATCAGCACAATTTTTTAGAACAAATGCAGTTCACTTGTCCCTCATTATTAATATATATTATTTAAAAATAAATTGTTAAAAACATAACTATTACAATATACAATTATAATATAATTATAATAATTATAACAACTTTATTTAAAATTACAATAAAGACTTTTTTCCCTTGTAAAACCACAACTTGATTTAAATATCTTTTTTTTCTTGTAAAATTAGAACAGAATTTTTCATTTTTCTTTATTCTGGCCCAAAAACTAACATAAAGCAAAAAAGGATGGCTTTCTCCAATTAATCATTAATTAAAACAGCTACAATGCACTGAATTGAAGGAGTGAAATTCACGAACAGCACCACCATGATTTGTGGAAAACATTCTTATTTCATGAAAAGGATTGATTTTTTTTTAAGTTTTGGAGTCAGGGATGTTTTATAACCAGCAACTTGTGTCCATCATCAGTGGTATTTCACTTTTAGTCACATCAGCATTGGCTTCATTTTTTATACCTGCCAACACGGTCCATTTTTTTTTCTTATATACTGTATGATAAAACTAGATCAAATCAGAAGACTACAAAGAGTATTTTGTTATGAGTGGTATCCAGTGCCTGCAGACTGACTAGGGGTATTTGTATTTTTTTTTCAACTTTTTTTTCAATGGTCTTTTCAACCATTCCTTTTATTTTGCAGAGTTGCACTATTTCAATTTATTTCTGAAGATGTGCTCAAGTCTTTGTTTAAAAAGGAAATCAGGGGAGCCAATATTTCTAATCAGCACTATGTACTCACCGGATCATGCCTCAGCAAACTTATCACCTACTTCTGTTTGAGTATTGTTCAACAAAAAGGGCTGTGCTCAGCTTTTTTAGAAATAACAGTTAAAATTGAAAAAAATGTTTTGCCCTGTATGGATGAGTTCAATCTTTTCATAAAAACATAATGTTTTATGATTTGAAGTTTATCTTGTGTCGTCATTTTCAGTTAAGGTAATAGATGCAAAAGTTAGGTTTTGCTTTTCAAGCCAAACAAGATTATTGTTTCTAATGATTGGTCCTGATTATCATGTTAATGTGTTTTTCTCTCACTGTGAAAACAGCTAATGATATAACCTCAACAGTAAAAATGTCGTTGCCTTTTGCCTGCAACAATTCATCGTTCACTGAAACCCTCGAGAGACGTAAATACCCCCAAACTTTAAACGACATTAACAAAGAAATATTCAGTTTATTTGCATGTGTTTGAAGTAACGGCTGCAGGTGTTTTGATGGAGCAAAATCTCTGCTGCTGATTTGCAGCACAAACGCCACCATCCACTTTCTCCCAATTTACAGTTCTTTTTATCAGATAGTATTTCTGTTTCACAGAGCACGGAACAGAAAAATGTTTTTTTTCCAAAAGAGCTCCATGCATTAGAAATGCCGCCTCTGTATAATGTCAAAGCTTGCTGATTTGAACTGCTAGCTGAACTATTCCAGCTGACTCTTTTTGATATGTTATAGTCAGCAACACAGTTTCTTTTTTCAGAGGAATGTTTGAAATTCACACCATCTCTTGTGAGCACAGATAGAAACATGCATTTTCCTTTTCCTAAACTCGATATTTGCCTTCATTTTATGTCATTTCCAATCCCAATTCCAGCCTATAGAGAGGTATTTTCTGTAAGAGGATTCATCATTTCTAACCCAACCCTATTCATTTCCATCTGATGAGATGAGGTCGCATGTCAAGAGGAGAGCTAAGACAGATTCGCTTCTTCATCATTGTTACAGCTCATCAGCCACACCATCTCAAGATACCGCCATTTAAATGATTGGAGGAAAAGTGCACCCAAGCAGAAAATATCCACAACTTTTATCTAAAAAAGAGACAGTAAGACAAAGATACCCCTTTTCTCAAATAAAATGCAGGATTAAATCAAAAGTTGGGCTTTTTATAAAAGCTGGGCACGACACAAATACAGGCCATGAAGGAGGGAGAGGAGGGAAAAGTTAAAAACAGCCATTCCTCTTTTAATGATGCACTGAAACAACCTCATCTACACTGATCCTGGCTTTTGAACTTACAGACCATCTCCTTGAGCAGTTCAAAGCAGGAGCACATGTAGAATCCAAAATTACATTTTATGGACAAAACTGAAGGCAGTGCACGCGAGGAACTACTAGAAAATGAAAGTGGCAAAACAATTAGAAGAGGTCAAGAACAAACAAGTGACAAACCAGTGATCTTTCAATGAGCCAAGTCAACGAGAGAGAGAGAGACCAAAATTTACATATTTCTACTTTCACGACTACTCATTTAGCATGAGACTCATCATACTACATTTTATATATTTAAAATCAATACAATACATAATACAGCCACCATCAGAATGATTTAAGAGCCAACAGTTATCTGCAGTGTAGTGTAGAGAAAAGCTTTTTTTGTTTGTTTGTTTCTCGTGTTTTGTTGTGGGTGTTTTTTCCATCCAACATCATTTCAAGCCATTTTCACTTCACATCTTGAATGGTTCGTTGGACTGAAGACAAGTCAGCCACCTCTCTCCAGTCCGTTGTCTTGCCTGTCACACCCGTTCTGATGAAACATGTCTTCTTTGCTCAACATCAGTTAAAATGACCTCTGAAGCTCCGTCTGATCATTTTTCCTTCCCCCCTCTGTCTGTTTTAGCGTGTGCCGTGTGCATAGGTAGACATGCAGGATTAGGATACACGCTGACGTAGTTTTATCACCTCCATATTCGGTGATACTTGGGCATGGATTCATGCTGATGAATAAGTGCCAGGGGTGCGGTGCCACTTTGCTATCGAACGGGCATTCATGAACATACATTTTTCAATCAAATCTGAGTTTTATGTGATACTCGTGACACTGGAGTAGGTTTTAAATAAGGACCCTGACTGAAGCCTTGTGATTAAAATCATTTGTTACAAGTCTTTATAGATTTATAGATTGTGTCATGAGTCTGAAATGTAGGAATGGACATTAATTGACAAATGAAATTAAGTTTGAGAGACAAAAACTGACATACTGTATTTGGGTAGTACCTTCAGAAAGTCTAAGTAAATTTGAAAACATGGTGTCTTTAATTAGCATTTTTCATTCCATCCCAGTTTCACATGTGATACAAACAATTCAAAACAATTAACATGTAGCAAAAAAATAATTTTTTGGGTGTGAATCATCTTCCTAGTCAGCTTTGCATTTTACATGCAGGCTAATTCAAATTCAGCTGCGCCTGCTTCTGCAATAATTGGAGATGAGGACGTATTGATGTAACATTAAGAGGCCATTTGGGAGCTGTGCTCAGACAGGTTGTACCTGTTTGGTGTAACGTCATTGGCTTTGGGTAATTTTAAGATAACTAGATGTATTATCACATCTTGCTTACTTCAGCTCCACCTCTCTCTCTCTCTTTTTCCCCTCCTGAAGTGCTGAAGATCCAGACAGCAGGGTGAGTCCGAGATATAAAACTGAACTCCAGTCAGGCTATGCATTTCTAATGTGAGTTTCCCCAATATAAATGGATATTGCAGCAAAAACAGAAGATCACTGTGAATAGAATTTACATTACTCTGTCCTCCAAAGATGCTTCCTGTGGCTGCAGGTTAGATTTCACCCCGAGCTTGAAATTTGCTGATCAGAGTTATCAAAATGAGAATTGGTGATATTACTTTCTTTACAAGGCAAAGAGACAAGTGCAGAGTTTGATGCCAGGTCTGGTGCCTAGATCTTAATAGCTTTGCTGGGCAAAGAAAATGGCCATTCATGAATCACTGGAGAATGGAGAGTTACAACACAGTGGCAGCTCTATAATAGAGTAGTTAGAAGAAGACGGAAGGAAGAGACCAGATTGCCGTGTACCACCGTCAGGATAAACAACATCATAAAAATGTGTTCGGCCTGCAGACTTTTTAGATTTGTGCCACACCAGTTTTAACTCCATGAACTTTTTTATTGGTGATGCAAGACTGCCATGAGCTGAAGTTAGCAACATGGTCAGCCGGTTTCACTTCTGTTCTTTTTTTTAGTGGTGTAACTGAATTAAAATGATATGTTTGGGAAAACATTAAGAGTGAGTAACCCCCCGCCAAAAAAAAACAAAAAAAAAAAAACATTTTGATTGCTACTTGACTGAAGAAACATTTTCTGGTGGAGTACTCTGTGGAGGATTGTTCGTTTAACCGGCGGAGCTTATAACTTTCATAATGACACAATGCTATGAGCAAGATTTAAATAGCTGAAACTTATGAATGCCAAGCCCAAGTTTGAGAAAAATAGTTTCCTAGTCAAGGCTGAGGTTGAAAGATCTTCATTACACTACAATGCCCCACTGGAGGGCTTTGTCATTTTTAATGAAACACATGTCATGTTTGGGCATTTACTGAAACGCTACTTGCTGCTTATTAGTTTCATGCTGTGGCAGCCCTAAATAACAAATAGTAACCTTTTCATTTGGTCAAGACGCATAGTTCATTAGTCTGTGTTATTTCCAATTACAAGTGGTACTTTTTTTTTTTTTTTTTTTTTTTTTAGACGTCTTTGTGTCTGAAACATCAGGGAGCAGCTTTTTCGGAGCCTGAGGAAATTGTAGTCTGACTCCACTATATATTTTCCATCTTGGATCGTTTCAAGCCACAACAGCCTGCTGTCAGACAGTGGAGCTCTCAGGCTGAGAGGCCTGTTTTCTCTTCCTTTGTGAAGTTGTTTGATTCCAGCAAGATTTCCAAGATCACGATCAATAGAGAATTCCTCTTCCAGGACTCAAATGTATCCATTTGGACCAATCAGTGTCTGATAGTGCTCTCTCTATCTTTGTTTGTGTGTTGGCAATCAGACTTCCAAAAGCCTGAGCTGGTAGCCTGGTTTCCATGGTGCTGTCATAGTTTTTGACAAAGGGAAAGTTGGACAAGAACTAAATACCTAAACAAAAAGGAATGCACAAGGTCAAAAACTGACAAAATGGATTGATACTTCTGTTAACAAATCAAAAAAGTGATGAAAATATTCAGAATATGAGGTTACATTACATCATCTAATTTAGCTGTGTGGAAAAGTGGAATGAGTTACAACTAATCAGAACTAATCTCATCCTATGATAAGGAGGTCATGCAACACCCGGCTTGCTATTCTAAAAGCATTTTTAAATCCTACCAGGCTATGCAACACTATGTGTTTTACGTCATCTCCGCTTCTCAGAAATAGTTGTAAGTGTCTGACATTGTTGTATCGCTGCTGGTGTGACAAATTTAGTGTATAGTACGTTTATTTTAATTTTCTTTTTAATTTTTGATATCCAGTCGGAGCAACGTCATGTTTTTATTACCGATTTTTACTACACACCTTAAATGTAGATTTGTCATCGTTCAAAGAGACCATGCCCCTAATTTGTTAATTAGTGTTGTACAAATAAGGTGGAATTTATTGTAATTCCATAGGTTTATACCAGGATGTTAAGATTTCTGTCTCAGTTTAGTCTTAATTTTCTTGATTTCTTTGCATCCTTTTTGTTTAACTTTACTACCTGGTTTAGTTTGAAGGTCTGTTTCTGAATGTATTAATTCCTATTTACTTTCTTTTGATCTATTTCTGATTGTTAGCTCCTTGCGTGTGTGTATTGTCTTGTCTTGTCTTTCCTCTCTTTTCTGCTTCTCCATTCTTGTTGCCTCCGGGTGTCAGCCTATTTTTGCCCCCTGCTTTCCTTTTTTCTTTGGTTCTTGTTTGTTAGATCAGTTTCAGCTTATGCTTTGGATTTCCTTTCCTGGCAGCTCCCTTATTTACTTGATTAAAGGACTTATTTCTGATACTCCTGCCTCCCGAGTTGCCTGCATTTGGGTCCCTCCACATCAAAACATAACACAGGAGCTAAATTTGTGACATTTTATTGTGAAAGCAGAAGCAATTGTAGTTCCTTAAATTGAACACTAGGGTCTGGATTTAAAAGAGAGCCATGTTACAATATCCGACTTTGCAGCAGAAATAAACATATTTAAAGCCTGGCACAAAACGGCCTTTTTTTGGTCTCTAAATTTATCAACTATGACAACTGCTGCATATTTTGAGAAGGTCATGTACCTCATCCAACCTGATGGCCTCTGGCTCATCGACTGCTATCTCTTGCAGTAGCCAGGTCCTCCATTTGAATGACCTTACTCGGACCCTACCAAGTTGGCTATCCAGGCCACTTGCCAATTAATAGCTGATGGCACTCTGCAGTGGCGACTACTAGGTGACTGGGGGACTGCGAATCCTGGCTGTGATCAGCAAGGCCTTGTTTCTGAATTCATAACAGAATTCATATTGGTTGTCGCTTCAGGAACGACCATCTGAAATAGGGAAGACGGACAGATTTGATCAGAATGAATGCAAGTTAATGTTAGTTGGCGTCATGAGTTAAGTCAAGCTAAAATAGTTAGCTTGTGGTAACTGCGCTAGGCCAGATGGGTTTGAACCAAGTTTCCAGGTTTGCTTGTTCCACCCGTTTTCCCATTTTTGATTAAACCAGGGTTGGATGGAGGAGTGATCAGAATTTGGCCTCTTATTCTTCAGAAAACCGATGGATGACATGACGGATGATTTGTCCAGTTCTCTTTATGCCATCTATGGTCACATTCACACATGAGAACATGGAACAATTGTCTCCCATGCTCATTAAACTGTAACATGACAAAATACTGACGCCAGGGAAACACTTTGTAAACTGATTGGAGCAACTATTATCACTAAAAATACCAAAATCTTGAAGCAATGTTAGCACAAGACTTGTCATGGAACTCCTGCAAAAAAAAGGTTGCTAAATCTCATGTCACATTATGCGCTACAGGTGTTTTTGCTGAACTATGAATTAAAAGACAGTATCAAAGTCAACATTATTGATTGAAGAAGTTAGCTGAGTTCCAATTAAAAAAAAACATAACAGGTGTTTGGAGAAAAAAGAATTGCACTTGCTGTCTTACACCATAAAGCCTAAACACACAGGAGCTCCACAAGCAGCAGATCACTGAGTGCAAAGAACCTAATTTCAAGTAGAATATGAAATGAAGAACTTGTTAAAACAATAGGCATCTTATTCTGTGAGAGTAAGATGAATGTTCACAGTTATTTTTAAACCATAATATCACTCTTCACCCTCATATTTTGTTGGCTTTGTACACTGCCAGTTGGATCTAGACTGACTGTCTGGTGTTCAGACCACCATGTGTCACCTTTTCTTTCAGAATAAGTCAAATAATGTCATTCAGAGCTTGCAGTCTGATACACAGAAGGACCTTGAAACTAAAGAACAAAATCATATTTTAAAAAAGAAAAAAAATCTACTTTAACCACTGATCAGAACTAAATTTCTTATGTGTTTTTAGCTGCTATGATGTACCACAACTCTTTTTGAAAAAGGTATAAACCACCTCAAGCAGACATAAAAGCTGAGAAACCTTTTTTTTTTTTTTAATGGAGCAAATTCCTAACAACTTTTTCTGATGCACGTCTTCAAAAGGCATATCAAAAAATCTAATTTATGCTCTATGTTGATCAGCTATTCAAGATATTTTGCCTTTTAAAGACCTTTATAGACTTCTGAGATGCAGCTGTGGCGACTGTAAAATGAGCTGTAAGCTTGTGCTTTAAACTTATTTGATTGCTCCTATATTCTGAAGCTGGTACGGTACTTTTCTTCGGTGCAAATATATCAAATGATCCTGGCAATTTCAACTTTAATGGCCTCCAAGTGTCTCTGCCAAAGAGTTGTGAACTCCCAGAATTAACAGAGGTGCATGGAGTCATGTTCTCAGTTCAGCTCTAGGTTAAAGCATTTCACAAAACCCACACGGGTACCTTGAAGAGTAGACCGTTTTCTGTTACTCTTACAGATGCATCTCATTTATATAATTTGTAGTTATGCTGCACTGCACACTAAAATGTAAAAATTACTCTTACGTTATGTACTGTATGTGAGGTAATGGAAATGTACAGCCAACCCAGAAAATACTGTAAAAACAGAAAAAGAGATGTGAAAAGCCATTTGCAACTGAGTGATTGTAGCTTCAGGCAACTCGGACCCGGAGGGCAGAAACAAGTAGATCAAATCTCTCTTACAGAGTCGAGTATTACCCTCATTATTGTGCTCTTTGGCAGAACACAAAAGAGAACATGCTGCAGCTTAAGAGCCTTGTTTCTGACAAGAGCTCGAACAAGTTTGTTTCAAAATCAAAGCTGGTATCCTATCTCAAGTATTCTAATTATATCTTTTGTTAGTCTGTATTTTAGAAGATATCAAACCAGCAGACAAAAAGGTGTGTTTTTCTCATGTTTTTCCTGTTACCCGTCTCAAACATAATCCCTGATCATGCTTTCATGTTCATCTTGGTAAAGATGCACTTTGCATGACATTTTTTAGTCTATGCAAATGAATCCTAGTCATCCTATCTTCCGCCGAAACAATCTATCAAATTGCTAGCCATTTTCACATAGACAGAGATTGGTACACACATGCATTTCATTTTATGTGACCGTCTTGAAAGACATTGGCAATCTGCGCTCTTGCTATCAGAGGACTGCAGGTCCTAGAATTTCCTGTGCGACATAATACCATTCTCCATCAGACAACACGATTATCCTGAGAATAAAAGCCTGCAAAATCAAATCAGCTGAAGTGAACCTGAGATCACACCAGTCATGCATTACATTTAGAGCAGAGAGTATCTGGCTGGGTGGGATACAGATGAACTACCCCTTGCATGCCCTGACATTAAGTGACACAAAAACAAAAATTAAAGTAAAAATAACTGAACACACAATAATGTAAAAAATGTCTTTGATTTTATTTTATGTGTAGGTTTTTTCTTTTGTTTAAAAAAATTGTGATAATCATCTGACTTCATGGGTCTTCATATATAAGGTCAGATGAACAACGGCATATATCTTTTTTCACCGCACCATTATTTATTTAACAAGAAGGAAGCCAAAAAGAAAAATAAATAATGTGGACAGCACAAAGTACCCCCATGATTCAGTGACTTGCAGATCCAAATTTAATACCACTTGAAGTGGTAATAAACCATTTCCTGTATAACTATCATTCTCTCACATCCGCGTGGAGGACTTATGGTCTATTCTTCTTTATAAGAATGATTGAGTTCATATTTTTTGATATTTAGATTTTGGATGTTAACTTTCAGTACAGACTTTGACCAGGCTATTCCAAAGCCCTACGGTAATTCTTGTATTTTTCAGTCATTCTGATGCAGGTTTTCTGGTGGGCTTCACATTGTTGTCATGTTGCATGACCCATTTTCAACCTAAGCTTTAGGTGCCTGACAGGTGGCCTCACATTTGCCTCCAGAATATTTTATAATAATGAACAGAGAAGTATAATAATGAACAGAGAAGTTCATGGTCCACTCAGTGACTGTGAGTTACTCGGGTCATGTGGCTGCAAAAACAACCCTATATCCAGTGTTGGGACTAACACGTTATAAACTAACGCGTTATTGTAACGCTGTTACTTTTGACAGCAACTATAACTCTAACACATTACTTTTTAAATTAAGTAACTCAAATACCGTTACTACACTGTGCATTACTTTTGAGCAGCTATGGTATAAAGCTTTCAGTTTATTTTTACTCATCAAGACATATGTTTCGTTTTTAATACGTTTCTAAAAAGCAGATTCGCGTCGGTGCATAGACACACACAGTGTGTTGAGCATGTGGGCGTGTGGACTCTTAAAGGGTGGCGCAGTGTCATGGCGGTGACTGGTGAAGAGGGATGTCAGGGCACGTCAAGTTTCTCCTAGTGAAGATATTCTCACAGTTTCACTTGTGTCGAGGAGAAAGACAAAAAGTCTTAGTTAAATGTCGACTGTGTCTTGTTTCAAAGACCCTATCTACTGCCTCAAGCAGTAATTCTAATCTGTTCGCAAAAGGAAACTGCAGTTTCTGGAGGAATATTGTTTCGTCATGAAGCCACTCACAGTTGCATCCTGCAAGGAGAGGAGAACTGTTACTATGGTACCCTCTTGCCCACACTAGAACTACTGATGTCGAAGATGCTGGAGATGAAAGAGAGTCCGATTGTAGCAGCAGGCCTACCATAGTTCAGGTAAGAAACATTCATGACATTTTTGTATTATCTGGTCTTTCCTTTTCACAGTACAAAGAAACGCATTTGATGAGTCGAGACTATTCACTTTTATTACAGCACATGTGATATAGTTTGCCAAATTAAAAATTTATTATAATAACCATAGATGAGAACACTTTTTTGCTAAAAGAGCATTAATATAACCCAATAATAATGACTATGGAAATGTATGAAAATTAATTTGTACTTAAAAAAAAAAAAAAAGCAGGAACTTGAACATAAAAATATATTTTTTTAATATTCTATAATACAGGGTGAAACAATAAACAATGAAATACTACTATTTTTAATCTTTTTTTTTTTGCCTTCAGACCCTTCAGCCTGGGATTTCTGGCACTGTCTTAAAAGAGGAACAGGCTTTCTGGTTTGAGAGGCTGCTTCTGATGAGAAACAATCACTGGTTTGAAGACTAAACTTTCTCTAACACATTCATTCAAGTATTTGCTCAGGAGCACTTTTTTTGTTTGTTTTGGTTTAAGGAAAAATGCAATGTTTGTTTTTTTTCCCCCTTAAATTATTTTGTTTTCAAGGAGTATTCACAACAGCAGTTGCCTCATCTTTATGGTGCTGAGACCACATTAGTATTGACACTTTCATTTTGATAAATATATTTAGCTTGCACGCCATTAAGTTTAAAACATGCTAAAATTCTTATTGCTCATAGATTTCATTTTTGAGCTATGAAGAAACATTTATATGGGTTAAACACAACTTTGAGAAAGAAAGAAAACAAAACTCCCAGGACACAAGAAGAGACTTAGAGGGCACAAGAAGATGGACCAGCAAACAGAATGAGAATGACAGGACTTAAATACATGATGCATGATACATGATGAACAAACGAGAGGCAGGTGCAAACAATCAGGATAACAAGGGGGAGGTAGCAAAGCAGAAAACAACAAAGACAAGACAGGCCTTTCAAAGTAAAACAGGAAACAGGTACCACAAAAGACAGGGAGAGTAACACCGACTTAACACATAACACTGACAGACTGCCATGGCTTACCTAAACCATGACATTAGGTTTTTAGGAGGACATTAGGAGTTTGGTTTTTGCCAAACATCACATTGGATGTTCAGGCGAAAGAACTCCACTCTGGTTTCATCTGTTCATAGGACATTATCCCAGAAGTCTAGTTGTTTGTTCAGATGCAGTTTTGCCACCCGCTGTTGTGCTTCCATGTTCTTTTTAGGCAGAAGATGCTTTCTCATGACAACCTTTCAAAACAAACCATACTTTTTCAGTCTTCTTGCAATGGTGGTGTCATGGAGTTTAACATTTAACATACTCATACTTGGGTTTTTTTTGTTCATCTCTGAGCATTGTATAGTGAAATTTGCTTAGATGGCCACTCCTGGTGAAGACTAGCAACCATCTTGAATGCTTTCCACTTGTGAAAAATCTTTCTTGCTCTAAAACATTGAACTCAAAATGGCTGTATAAACCTTTTCAGATTCGTGTGCAGCAGAGATGGCATCATAAGACCATTGCTTATGTCTTTCCCTCTTGGTATTGTGTTTATACACACTTAAATGCTCCAGACCAGCAGACTGCCCAACTTTTTTTTTTAGCAGTGTTCACATGTGCTGATGATAAATTCATTAAGAGCTGTATTAGCAGTATCTGGCACTAACTTTTTAAATCATATGGAAGGAATAAAGAGGTACTCGACATTGCCTGCATTATTATTATCATTGTTAATACTACTGCTATTACAAATTTTATTATTATTATTTTCTTCTTGGTTTTGTTTTTGTTGACTAAAAAACAAATGGAGACAAACGTTACAGTATATGTTCTTGTACATCTCAGGTTGTATTTCCCAATACTATGACCAAAAACCATTTGATGATTATCAGATCATCACGTTTTGGATGAGTGCCCACCTCAGGCTGCTGCCATGATGCTGGTGAGTCGAACATTGGTGTATGCCATAAGAATGTGTCTTTCTTTGGTATTTGAGTTCCACATTTTCCTTTTCCATTTCTAATTTGTATTTGGAGCTGTTGTTGTTGCACTGGAGTGTTTGGATATGCTGATGTTTGTATCATGGTGACTTTGCAAGATGGCTATATATCTTTCATCTTTGTTCTTATTCACTGTGAGATGTACGACCGGCGTATTTGAGCAATGATTGCCAAGTTTTCTCACGTCTCTGGTCTGAGATGGCTAAAATCGTAGTGTGTACCTGGCCTAAGATCGTATAGAAGATTTCATTTAGAAAATATTACATATCTTATAAACCCTTTTATGCTAACTAAAATGGTTCTTAAGCCGTCTCTGAATGTGGAACATTTCTGTACATCCCACAAACCAGTTCTCTTTATCATCTCACACAGGCTGCCATATCTGCAGAATGAGGTGTTTTGGCAAGCGATGCCCCTCTGCTAAAAGCAGGCAAGTTGCATTCAGTAGTGGTGGATTAGAGTAGAGGATTTGAGAGGCTCACTGTCATTTTGCTTCAGGTTCTGCTATTGATCTCAACAGGTGCAGCTTTAAGCCTTTGCAGGTTCGTGTGGCAACGTGCCACTGTGTTATGTAATTAAAACCTTTGAATGCAGCCTTGAAGACTAATTGTAAAACTATTCTGCAGTGCAATGCATTGACAAAATCAACTGTTTAAAAAAATAGAAAAAAAAGGTCATCTACTGATATACAAGAAATATGAAGCCCACATTTTTGAGGCGCTAGTGTATAAAAGAATCACTGTATCAGTGAAAATATTCCTCAAAACAGCAAGCTAGGTTTAAAAATACACCACATAATTTGCTCTAATTAACTCATGCATATTTACAATTTCATACACTATGTTCTGTAACTGTTTCTTGAAAAACAGAAATTTTGTGGAGTAACTCTAGGCAGGTTACCATTAGCAAGGTTCCATCTTAACAGGGATGAATTCTTCGGTCCTTTCAGTTATCTCTCAATTACAGCAATGGACCTGGTTGGATCCACTGACCTAACTACCAGTCCATACCACTTGACGGCAGTAATGCATCACTTTCTCTGTTTGAACAGCAAAGAAGAAGGGGAAAAAAAAAACTGGAATGACCAGATCCATGCCAAAGGATGGGTGCTGCATTTCTGTTTACTTACACTAAAAGTGTGGCAATGAATGAGACACTTTTGACGCCTCGTTTTCGTCTTACTTCACAGCTATGTTTGAGGACATGTGAAACTACCTACCATTTTGATGTGCAGTTGTGTGGAATAATAATAAATATGCCCAATTTGCACAAAATTAGCTGTAATTTGCAACAACTGCAGAGTATGTCGGTGATAGTAATTCAGTACAAATGTGCTGCCATGCCCGTAATTTCTAGAGTAAAATGTTCAGCACAATATAATGATTCAAAGTTAATGAGAAAAACAACTCAGGCCAAAGAGGAACACACAGTTTGACAACATATCCATGTAATGTCAGTAAATTCCAGAACAAAAATGATTACCCCTGAAGAGGCATGTTAAATGTGTGCAGTTTCATATGGGGCATGGAGAGCAAGTCCCAAACAGCAATAGTGAGGAATTTGGATAAAGAATCAGGAGTCCAAGAGATGGATGGCTGTTAATGAAGTAAAGGCTGGAGGGTCTGAAGTATTCTGTTTAGAACAAATGAGCGTGAGTGGTGGAATTTTAAAAAAAATGTTTGAATGGTCACATTTTCTCTTGCCTGCTGTCTTGCAAACTGACCAATAAATGGGATATTTCCTTGAAAGCAGGAAAAAAGTCAGGGAAGAAACATAGCAGCCCTGTGTGTGTCTTTGTCTGTCAAGTTGGCATCTCTCCCTGTCTTTAGTGGTTCCTGTTTTACTTTGAAAGGTCTGTCTTGTCTCTATTGTTTTCTGCTTTGCTTCCTTCCTCTCGTTACCCTGATTCCCTGCACCTGCCTCTCGTTTGTTCCTCTGTGTATTTAAGTCTTGTCATTTTCCCCTGTTCTCTGTTGGTCCATTAGTCGTGACATGTGTTGCAGTCCTGCCTGTTTCCCTCTTGTCATCCTTTTGGATTATAATAAGTTTGGGTTTTTATATTTTGCATTCTGGACTTTTGTGTTTTTGTGGTAATAAAACCCTTTTGCTTTTGAGATCTCCTGCTCCTGGGTCCTTCCTCACTCGCTGCAAACCATGACAGAGAGAAGTCAACCGGGAAGCATGGATCTGTCACCCGGTGACTTTGTCATGGTCAATTTTGCAACCAAACTCGGGAATGTCCGTTACATTGGTAAGGTTGAGAGTGGTGATGGTTATGAAATACTCACAATTCCTGAGAAGAATCCAAGGAAAAGGGAATGTGTGGCAGAGACCCATTTTTGCCATAAAGCAAAAGGATGTGGCACATGTTCTTAAAAGCGATGTTGTGATGTTGTGCTGCAACCTACATGGCTTGGAGGGACCACACAAAGAGAGCAACTCTTCATCTTTCCGTGCAACGTTCAGGGCTGGAATGTAGAAGGCCTCGCTATGGAGTGAGAGGTGTCCTAATCTGAGTTCCCCTACTGTGAAAATGGTTCTTTTCTCTCATTTAAATGTTGAATAAAACATTTTGAAGGATATTTTGTTGTATTTGAGTTTGTTCAGAGTGGGGAAAAAGTAAGTGGATCATTCTACCCCTAGCAGGGTCACTTTACCCCCTTGAAATCTGGGCTTTGTCTCAGTTTACCCCGTAGTTGGGGTAAAATGAGACACTTTCCACTTTTTGTAAAACGATCATTCTGATCGTTGCTGTTCTTAGGAAACATCCTCCAGTAATGGGAAATGTGTTAATTTTATAGATACATCAATTTAGCTTGCTTGGGGCATGTGTGTGTAAAAAAAAAAAAAAACGCCTCATGTTACCTCACTCTCCCCTACTTGAAATTTCATGGAGGGGCTCTGGAAACGTCGTCAAAACTCATTTTCTGCATAGTGTGGAAAAATGGGACAGGATGAAAGACTAAGACTTATCTTGCTCACTTTCCCATTTCACTGTGGTATTTCTCATGCCACAGAATATCACCGTGAAGGGCATCCCGGTTCATTACCTGATGACAGCCTGTGAGCTTCCAGGGTGCTGTTCAGTCTCTCAGCATCTGCTTCTAGGGATTTACATTTTGATATAGAAATATTTATACTTCGATCAAGATGGTTCAGTTTTAAGGATCGATCCTCATTTAAAAAAAAAAAAAAAAAAAAAGATACCAGGTAGTGCTTTAACCTTTAGGCGCCTGAGTTTTTTCAAGAAAATATACAATTTTGATATCAAGATTTCAAAAGGCTATAACTTGAAAGTTTGAGATAAAGGTATACTGTCAATGAGAAAATTGTTCAGTATGACTCAAAGTCTGTGATGGGAGTGAAATTATTCATGTAATTTGCATATTATGACGTCACAAGGTGGTGGCCAAATTGGAAAATGTTCAATTTTGATATCAAGGTTTCAAAAGGCTGTAACTTTAAAGCGGTTGAGATAAAGGCATACTGTACATGAGAAATATCTTCAGCATGAACCAAAATTTGGAATTGAAGTAGATTTGTCATCTAACTTGATTATTGTGACATCACTTGCCCAGCAGTCCTCAATTTCAGATTTTTCCTCAAGCCCCATGCACAATGAAAGCTTTCATTTCAGGGACAATCACATTATAAAGTCATGAAATCTGGAGTATGGTTTCATTATTTCCCTTTCAAAGAACTGGTGGCCTTTTCTATTTGTTTGATTGGTGATGAGGCTCCAGAATTCATCATTTGGAAAAGGGATGAAATCAATGGGCTCAGAATTTGTCAGATTGTCTCCACAAAAACCATCAGGCTCATCAAAATTTAGGCTCCACTTTCGATACTCTTCCTCTTCTCTCAAGAACTCCCAGCCACCATCATCATCATTGTGATTTCCGGCGCGCCATTAGCGGTGTTTTTTCCCACGGCTTCTCCCGTGTTGCCAGGACATCTGCGATTGTTTTCATCCCCACTATATTTTTCCATATTTGCGGTGTTATGAGCCCCCCTGACATCTCGACCTGCTTGGCGATCGCAAAATGCTTCCACCCCAGCCACGGTGAGGTGAAGCATACGATATACTTTGTGGTGATTGTGGGCTATGGCGCGCGGACTTGCCGTCACTACTACCATCAGTTTCTGCTTCACTGGACAACTGCATGTCTTCCTCCTCTGAATTGGAGTTAGCCAGAATCTGACAAAGTACTTTGTGGTTGGTAAACCGACATCTTGACATCATGAGTAAATGAAAAAACACTCTTTTGCTCTGACCTGCTCTCGTTACGCTTAGCATTTCTGTTTTTCAAACTCATTTTACGCTAAAACTTTGAATAGCGCCACCTCCAAAAATGGTTCTCCGATTACAGGCACACATGTCCACCATCTTCTGATGAAAAGTAATAAGATTCGGCTTCACATTTATAGATACAGCCCGTTTTATTCAGCAATGTTGCTTGTGGCAATATTGCAACTTTGCCGCTTAAAGGGTTAACATCTAAAATCACTCATCTAATTTCATTGCATCTTTACTTTGTTTGGTAAATAACTATTCTTCCTTCCTCTTTCACACTCTGTTTTGAAGAGCGGCTGTAATGCAGCACACAGAAGCAACTGTCTTCAGCGGCAGAATATAAACATTGACATGGAGTTATTTTGACATGGTAAATGTGCTATATGTGACAAAATAGACATTGTGACAACACCGTAAATCTCATGGAATGTTGAAAAAGAAAATTGACACTTTAGAGTATGATGAGTGACAAGAGCAATGATGAGAAGTGGAGAAATTATGGACGGAGATCCCCACTTTACGGAGACAAAGTTTTATAGTGGAAGCATTTAAGAAAGGCAGGAATTACCAGGTAACTGGTTAATGTAGAACTGTTAACCAGTATATGTAAGCAGGATATTTATTGTATCAAACCATAGTGATAGTTTGGGCCAATTTTCCTACCTCTCTGTACCTCACTCAATCATTCAGGAACAGGTGAAACCTGAAGAAAAAAAAATTTCAAAAGAAAGGGAAAGAATTAGAGCAAATCTTTGTTTCTGTGAGTCACTTGCCCGCCAACATTCAGAACTGTTGAACAAACTGTTTCATTCATTTTTGTAAAAATAAAAACTAAACAGATCAGTTTGCTTTTATTTACTGACCAAATAATGTCCTAAAAGTAAGTTTTTATTAGGGGTGGGCAATGTAACGTGTTATCGTATTAACTCAATTTATTAACGCCGACATTTATTTTATCGCGCATTCACGCATGTTGCTCATAAGCTTTTTTTGTGAATAGTCTGTTATTGACTGCTGTGGAACCGGAAGAGAATTGGCAGGTGTAAAATCCCCCAGTTTTGGTTCAGTCTCTGATTAGCAGAGTCTGTAACCGGGACCAGCTCTCCATCCTACGGGTAAGAAGTTGCGGTCTAGGAGAGGTTCCTCACTAGATTTCCTCAACTTATTTAAGCTGGTGTCGAGAAGATACGCCTAGCTCTCACTGCCTACTTCCAAACGTATGCCCCGCTCACTCCAATAACTGTCCTTCAGAGGAATAGCCGGATGGCTCGAAGTCCAGCTATCGGTCACGTCTGTTAACGGCAGCTCTTCTCTCACGATTCGGGCTCTTGTTACAGGCTAGGAAAACTTTAGCGGCTCGGACAGCGAGCCTCAGGGACAATTTGACAAAAATGTGGCTAAAATAACCCATAAGAACCTGTGTGTTAGTGCAGAGGCATAAACAAGTCTTCAAAATTCTGAATACAGATGTAATGTCCACAACGACGTCTTATGACAGTTTTTATATTTATTAAAGCAGATTAGCAAGGTTAAGCAACAGCATTGATTGTTATACAATTTATAATTCTAAAAAGGCAGATTAAAGCTGTGGCTTACTGATCAGTTCATCTGGTTGGTCAAGGACAGGCTGAGAGACACACGTGGCCATCATGCGTTTTCAAGGCCGCTGGCAGGGAGGGAGAGAGAGAGCTCAACGATCAGGCCTGCAGTGTGCTGATCCTGGCCCCTCCTCCTTGCTAGCGGTGAGCTAGGCTAACCAAAAAGGCTCCAATTATTCCTTCAAGAATTGGGAAAAATTCGTAGATCCTGTTCCAAGCGTCTTTCTGTCTTCTTTTCTTGAAGTAATTCCTTCCAGTTATCCTCAAGATGGGGGTCGCTCGTCCAGGTTTCAGCTAGTCCTTCTTCGTCTGAAAATCGCTCCAGAATCCACACAGAGTCCCTCTGCCTTCTCTCTTTTATGCGCTCTCTCTCTCCTTGCTCGCCCCGCACCAGCCGTCATCTGATTGGTTCTCTCACCTTTGCATATGCATACATAATTTCCCTCAAACTTCACATGACACTTCTGATTGGTTATTCACCATATACAGAGGCTTGCATAATTTTACATAATCCGATTACATCATTCATATTCCACAGGCCCTGTCCCCCAATGACTTCATATTTTACAGCATGCAGGGCGTTCACATTAATCATCATGACATCATGGCACCACCAATCCAAGGTTACCTTGTTTTTCTTGGCTATACCGCTCGTTAATCTAAAGCTTATCAGCTAACGCTAACCCTTTTTCTAACGATCTACATACCAACGTATGTTCCAACGTTACATTAACTTGATTGATTGATTGGTTCGTGTTTAATAACAGAATTCGGCAATGAACCTTCCGTCTGCAGTCCGGAGCCCATGTACCGCTTCCGTACCAAACAACAGCCCCACTCGACATCACCATTGACCCAGACACCTGGCCATTATTGTGTATGGCGAAGTTACTTTAAATGTTTACCACTTACGCCCTCTCTCCTGCCCTGTGACATTCCAGAGAGGAACATGCGCTCCGCTCTGTCTCTCTCCGTTTTTGACCCAACAAAAATAGGTTTTCCCTACCTACACTATGTTAAAAAAAATCACTACATTTTGTTTCTGATCTTGACTAATCACACACACATTTCATACATTTCATTGATTAGGAATTGCTTACAAATCACGTAAATCACCTCTCCTTCTGTTACTTCACTGTTTAGACTAGTTACCGGCTCGTGCTTACATTACCTCACCCGCGGCTGCTATCTCCTACTCCTGTTTTTGTTCACCATATCAGTTGTTTTTATCCCCTGAGTACACAGTGACCTCCATTACATCACCTCCTGCTGCAACAGAGTCTCTCAGTCCCGACCCAAATCATACCGAATACATCTTTCTGATCAATCATCGGTTCTGATCATTGAATTTGAATCACCCATGTCATGGCTTATAGATTGATTCCAAATCACATCATTACCACTTTTTCTGTTTTCACATCCGTCTCTCCTTTAACACACAGATTATAGTGATTATTGATTAGAAGCTGAGCTGATTCCAACGATCTCTCCGGGTCATTTGACACCCCCTCCTTGGAATCGCTCAGCTTCCCACCCCCTGTCGCGGGCACAGACATGGCGAGCAAGCCTCCTCCACCGTCAGCCTCCTTGCCGGCCGTCCAAGCCTGCACATCTTCGGGCCCGCTGGATCACGTCGGGTCGCCCAGCCACGTTGGCACACAGGGCCATCTCCTATCACGTTCATAGTGTTGTCACTGACTGAAAATTTAATTACTGGGTAAAATTCTGAGTACCGTCTAAAACTCCTATTCAATTCTACAGAAATCACAGGTAAATCGATCAATAATAACCACAGAAAGTTTAGTGAGAATAGCTTAGATGAAGAATTTGATTACGGTAAAACATCACACACCCAATTCACCAGAAATCACAGGAAAACAAACAATAACATCACATCCCTCCTGCATCTCCCTGCATTTTCAGAATCCCATCTTGTCTCGCATCTTCACAGTCGGGATCCCCCCTTCCGCTCTGACCTTTCCCGTCCCCCCCGAGGAGGGCCGCATCAGGAGTTGGGAAATCGTCAGGCACGGGAGGTGCAGATGGCACAGTAGTGGATTCTCTCCATACAGAGTCAGTAGAGCAGGCAAGCAAGCAAGCAAAGCAGATTAAATTGGCTCAAACTTATGAACCCAGTCCACGACCGAGCCAGCATTCACTGGGCTATCTTCATTCTCTCTTTTCCACTTCAACCCCTCAATATCGTCCCCGCTTCTTCCTCCACCAGAAGGTCTTATGAGGTCCACTTCCCTCCTGGAGGTCTCCTCCTAACTGTGATGTGCCCACACAGCTATTGCATATAGGGCTACTTCCCTACTTTTCTTCCTTTCCTACCGCCTGCTGCCAGCTGGTCAGAGTCGCTCTTCATCACTTGGCATATACTCTTATTCCTTTTTTCCGGTCCGAGTCGTTTACCATATAGTCGCTGTTGCTCTCTTTTCCTTTCTCCTCGAGCAAACGGTTCATCAGCTTCGGTCTCGGTCTGGATTCGTTCCTGATCTTGCTATGCGGTCCTGCCCGCGGACTCTTAGGGGAGGGATGGTCCCTCACCCACTTACCGTCGTTAACTTCACTCCAGTCCAAGGTCTTCTTCTCCCCGATTCGGTCTTTCTCACTCAATGCTTTCTTCAAGCCCTCCTCGTCTCAGAGAGCCAAGGTCGTAGTTCTTATAATGCGGTTCTTCAGCCCTCTCTCGTCTCAGAGAGCCGAGGTCATTCTTCTTATCACCATCCCTCATCATGGCTAGCCTGACATGGGATGGCGGGGTCCTCTGCCACTAGCCATCTTTGGTTCCTGGTTCCTCTAGCTTGAAATTGGCAGTTGCTTCCACTCTCTGGATCCCTCTCCTCTTCATAACTTCGATTACCGTCTAATATCTGCCGAACTATGTTGGTTTTCTTCTCCATGGCTTTCCTGCCCCATAACCCAACATAGAGCGCAAACAGTACCAACAGGTATTCCCTCTCTTTTCTTCCTGTTATCCATAACCACGGTACTTCTGATGGTCCGGCCTTCAACCCATTCCTCTTCTCCCTGCATTGTATTGCCATCACACAACGCATTTCGCAGAACATGGCGTACTGGCTTCAGGCGATCCAGAGCTGTTGCCTCTCCAATTTCCTCCATGTGGGGAGCGGCCACATGACCCAGCGCTCCCTGCGCGGCCAGTACCACCTCCCTCACATCTCCTGTTGGACACCCGGCCCTAGTGTCCTGTCCCATTTCTCCATCACGACAAAGACAAGTCTTCTCTCTTGTACGTAGCGGTCCACTTCCTTGTTTCCCCGCCCGTGTGTTCTTCTTCGGCATGTGCCCTTTGCCGCAGCACCCAATTCCATGTTCAGCCATAACTTAGCTATCTATGGTTTTTCCTTTTCTCTCCTAAATCATGGTGAGCTAATGTTCTACTTTTAGCTCCTTTGAACCCATTTGCCTCACAGATAGCGATATCTTCCGTCTCACTTCAATTATCTCACCAATACAGAGTCACCATACCCCCTCCTTCGTTTCACACCTCAGCACAGGTATCATCCTCACCACTCACCTTCATCATCACCTCACCTCCGCTAGCACCTCACCACAGCAACCTCGCCATGAGACTCCGGGTTCCAGTCTTTCAGCTGCAATGAATGGCCCTTCAGGCCTTTCAGAGGCCTTTGGTCGACGGCCTTCCAGGCTCAGCTGCTGAAACTCTTCTCTCTTCTCAGATTGACTCTTAACCTGCAGAGTCTCCAGAGACCCCTGTGGGTGGATGAGGCCCGCCTGAGGTGGTTGAGTGGCGGTGAGGCCTTACGTTGATCACCGTCTCCAGCTGATCTAGGAGGTCTTGTCTCCTCTGTCCTTGGTCCTTAGTTGCCGGTCCCTCTTACCATCCGTTTACTGGCTGTTGTTTCTACTCGGTTGTTCTATACGAACGACCTTGACGCGATTCCACCGCTTCTCACAGCCCCCCTTTTTCTGGGTTTCTTCACTCTCTTACTATAATCAGATTTTTTCCGGCCTAGTCCCCACACCATTCCTTTCCACACTTCAATTGGCACCTCTTGATGGTTCCGGTGACATTTGGATCTCGTGTCCTACTTGTCTCAAGGCTCCTGCTGGTCATCGACACCTCAGCTCCAGTGTCCCCAGATATGGGATTCCGTCCACCTTAGCGTAGATTCGTCCCTCTTCCAGTAGGATTCTCCCCAGCACCCGCGCCTTCAAACCCCTCATTTCCGGGGCCCCCCGATGCCTTACGGGCAACCCGGAGGGCCTCCTTCTGCTCTGGTGTCAACTTGCTGTACTCCTTGGCTGGCAGATAATCACCTTTTTCTTGGTTTTCATATGATTTCCTGGTCGGTTCGCATGGGCTGATAAGCTGTGGGATGTTCTCTGTGAGGGGTGGGTCGGCCTTGATAGTCCTGTCTTGATTCCTGATATTGCGTGGTCAATTTAGCGACTACCTTCCCTGAAACCTTGGCAAGGGCCTGGTCCCCTTTTTCCTCTTCTCCTCGTAGTAACTGGTTTCCAGATCCCATGTCTTCATGGCCTGATCCAGGGTGGCCACCATGTGTCCTGTCCTTGGCCTGGTCGCATTCTCGCCTCCTCTCCTCGCCTGTCATCACCAACCCCTCAGATCCTTCACAAACCCGTTCACTAGGCGCCGTTCTCTTTATCTGGTGCCCGGCCTGGGCCCCTTTGGTCAGGTCGGCCTCACACTGGGCCAGGAACGATTCTTCATCTCTCAGTCCTCCAGCACAATACGGTTATGAAGAGTGTACCCTTTCCTGATGCCATCTGGTCTTCATGGTTTCCCCAACTCAGGTCTTGGGGCCTTCTTAGGGTTCCCATCCTCACGTTGGCGAACTCCAGCGTTTTCTTCTTTCCCTGGCCTCTCGCCATCTTCAAATCCGTCGAGATTTCACGCCTCTTCTCAGCCAGGAAGCAACAGGCTGGCCACTCTGACTTTTTCTCTTCTTCTCCTCCGAGTCCTCCACCAGGCCTGTCTCCAGTAGGTTCCCCGATGGCGGTGGTGACTGCTGTCGAGGACTTACCGTCGCAATCTCCACGTCGGGTGGGGTCTTCGCTGTCATGCTCTCCCCTTCGGCTCCCCGACTTCTCTTTGCGGCAGGTGGGGCCCTCGGCGAGTCTCCCCATGAATAAACTCCTCTTGTACTGGTGCAGGGGCTCCGGGTTCGACTTCTTTGGGCGTTCCCCGGGACTCCAGTGTTCTTCCTCCAGCCGGTGTTGCACCTCCAACCCCTGCATCCCTATCACGGCTTCCAGTGCCCGTCGTCTCCTGGTCTCTTCATCCTCGGGGGAGGTTTGAAATCACATACTCCTCGATTCGGTCTCCCATGTGACACCTAGCCGCGTCCATCCGCATCGCCGCAACCGCCGCCATCCGGCCATCCCCCCGGAACACATTTCCTGTTCTTAACCCATTAACGCTTATCATCACCCTCCTGGCTGCTATCTCCTTCGCCTTCCCCAGACCCCGTTCCAGGCCTCTATCATCACCGGCAGTACTCCTTCATTCCTGGACCTCCCTGATGTTGGTCAATTCTCACATTAACTATAGCATAATGGGGCAGACTCCCCCACTTTCTATGCTACCACCCCCGTCCGGGTTTATTGAGTCGCCTGACTTCCTGCCTATAGCCCTCTCCGGCCTTCCATAGCGATCTCTCACCTCAGCATGGTGGGCCTCCCCTTTAGCATCGGTAAAGATTATCAGGGCATCACTGCTGACCCCCCCCGATACTCCCTATGTAGCTATAGGCCCGGGCTCCATTCCTCAGGGTCACCTCTTCGCCTCCGGGGGCCCATTTCAAGGTCCGGGGCGATCCCTTCTATAGGGAAAAGGAGGGCCAAGTTGGGGGAACACGCCTATGTTTCAACCCTGGGGATTCCTCTGCCGTCTTTTCTTGTCGTCCTTTTGGTGGCGGGGATTCGGATAGTGCCTCTCCGTTTTTTACGGTCCGCTTCCTTGGTGGGGGCGACCCCACTGAGGGCTCATCACCCCCCCCAGTTCTTTTTCTCTGTATCTTCTCCGCTGGGTCCATCCCCGAGCTGTATTTGGCGAAAATCCAGGTCCATCTCTTCTACACCCCTCCGTATCAATGGTGGGGCGTGGTCTGCTGTTCTCCAATTCTTCCTCCATACTGAGGCTTGGGTCAGATGGTTCTTTTCCCTTCGTCTGACTCTGGGCCATCTCTGGCCGATCCTGGGTCCTTTCTTGTGGGTCTTCAGCCCTCCTATATCCACCATCCCGACTTCCCTCAGCCGGTTTAGGTGGGGGCTCAGAGGCGTAGCTCTGCACCTCAGATCCCTCTTCTACTTCCTCAAGGTCGCTACCTAAGAACCGCTCTGCCCTAAGCCCTGAGTTAACCTATCTCGGTCCTCCTGGGCTTGTCTCTTCTGCTCCTCTGCTTTCCCAGACGCGAGGCCGTCACATGGGGCTTGGTTTCTGCAGTCCTCGGTCCCAACCCTGGGTCATCCTCTTCTGGGCTAAGGTTCTTCTCCTTTCGCCATTTTTTCTCATTCTTCTCATTCTTCTCTGTCTTTGTCTGATCGAGTCGTCTGTTTCCTTAAAAAAGCCTCCCTAGGTACCAAATCGGGGTCAGGGATAAAGTTCAGACTGGTTGGCTATTCTCGCAGTCTTTGGGATTTCCTCTAGAAATTCTCCGTCGACCTTCGCTCCTCTTCAATCCCGCTTGCTCCCTGCAATTACTGCGGGTTTCGGCCCCCTCCCTTTTTTCCCACACGGGGGAGTCGATCTTCGTGCCTGCTGCACACTTTTTTATCTGGGGGGTCCAGATTAGTTGGACCTGAAACTCACTTTTTCAAGTCCCTGTTCGGGCGCCAAATGTAAAATCCCCCAGTTTTGTTCAGTCTCTCTGATTAGCAGAGTCTGTAACCGGGACCAGCTCTCATCCTACGGGTAAGAAGGTTGCGGTCAGAGAGGTTCCTCACTAGATTTCCTCAACTTTTTAAGCTGGTGTCGAGAAGATACGCCTAGCTCTCACTGCCTACTTCCAACGTATGCCCCGCTCACTCCAAAACTGTCCTTCAGAGGAATAGCCGGATGGCTCGAAGTCCAGCTATCGGTCACGTCTGTTAACGGCAGCTCTTCTCTTCACACGATTCGGGCTCTTGTTACGGCTAGGAAAACTTTAGAAGCGGCTCGGACAGCGAGCCTCAGGGACAATTTGACAAAAAATGTGGCTAAAATAACCTAAGAACCTGTGTGTTAGTGCAGAGGCATAAACAAGTCTTCAAATTCTGAATACAGAGATGTAATGTCCACACGACGTCTTATGACATTTTTTATTTATTAAAGCAGATTAGCAAGGTTAAGCAACAGCATTGATTGGTTATACAATTTTATTCTAAAAAGGCAGATTAAAGCTGTGGCTTACTGATCAGTTCATCTGGTTGGTCAAGGACAGGCTGAGAGACACACGTGGCCATCATGCGTTTTCAAGGCCGCTGGCAGGGAGGGAGAGAGAGAGCTCAAACGATCAGGCCTGCAGGTGTGCTGATCCGGCCCCTCCTCCTTGCTAGCGGTGAGCTAGGCTAACCAAAAAGGCTCCAATTATTCCTTCAGAATTGGGAAAATTCGTAGATCCTGTTCCAGCGTCTTTCTTCTCTTTCTTGAAGTAATTCCTTCCAGTTATCCTCCAGATGGGGGTTCGCTCGTCCAGTTTTCAGCTAGTCCTTCTTCGTCTGAAAATCGCTCCAGGAATCCACACAGAGTCCCTCTGCCTTCTCTCTTTATGCGCTCTCTCTCTCCTTGCTCGCCCCGCACCAGCCTTCATCTGATTGGTTCTCTCACCTTTGCATATGCATACATAATTTCCCTCAAACTTCACATGACACTTCTGATGGTTATCACATATACAGAGCGTGCATAATTTTATAATCCCCCCGATTACATCATTCATATTCCACAGGCCCTGTCCCCCAATGACTTCATATGTTTCAGCATGCAGGGGCGTTCACATTAATCATCATGACATCATGGCACCACCAATCCAAGGTTACCTTGTTTTTCTTGGCTATACCGCTCGTTAAGCTAAAGCTTATCAGCTAACGCTAACCCTTTTTCTAACGATCTACATCCAACTATGTTCCAACGTTACATTAACTGATTGATTGATTGGTTCGTGTTTAATAACAGAATTCGGCAATGAACCTTCCGTCGCAGTCCGGAGCCCATGTACCGCTTTCCGTACCAAACACACACCCCCCTCGACATCACCATTTGACCCAGACACCTGGCCCATTATTGTGTATGGCGAATTTCTTTAAATGTTTACACTTACGCCCTCTCTCCCTGCCCTGTTGACATTCCAGAGAGGAACATGCGCTCCGCTCTGTCTCTCTCTCCGTTTTTGAACCCAACAAAATAGGTTTTCCCTAACCTACACTATGTTAAAAATAAAAATCACTAATACATTTTGTTTTCTTCTGATCCTTGACTAATCACACACACATTTCATACATTTCATTGATTAGGAATTGCTTACAAATCACGTAAATCACCTCTCTTCTCTGTTACTTCACTTGGTTTAGACTAGTTACCGTCCCCCGGCTCGTGCTTACATTACCTCACCCGCGGCTGCTATCTCCTCCTACTCCTGTTTTTGTTCACCATCAGTTGTTTTTATTCCCCTGAGTACACAGTGACCTCCATTACATCACCTCCTGCTGCAACAGAGTCTCTCAGTCCCGACCCAAATCATACCGAATACATCTTTCTGATCAATCATCGGTTCTGATCATTGAATTATTGAATCACCCATGTCATGGCTTTAGATTGATTCCAAATCACATCAATTACACTTTTTTTCTGTTTTCACATCCGTCTCTCCTTTAACACACAGAGTTAATAGTGATTATTGATTAGAAGCTGAGCTGATTCCAACGATCTCTCCGGGTCATTTGACACAGGTAAACATGCGAAAAAGCGAAAAGAGACAAGGAGAGGGGTAAAGTAACAGAACTTTAACATGGACAATTTCATTTTAAAGTTCTCCCAGATGGCGGATTTGACAGAAACAAGGTTATTTGTAACCACTGACAAGTTAAACTCCCCGTTAAAAGTTTCTCCTGTTACTTCAGAAAATGCCTGTTTTAATGCTACGATTGTGGCTCAGGATGTTGTTGGTAGACTTTTTCCACTTTTTTTTATAAAAACAGGAGCACATTAATGCCCTGGCAGTGGCAATAAGCTTTTTTATTTATCTTCTTTAACATTTTTTAAGAAGAGATTCACACTAAATATGTGTTACTGACAAGTGCTGATTTTAACAAATGTTATGGCACTTTAGTTTATATGGAAGCAGAGCATTTAAATAAAAGTGCAGTTTACACTACTTTTGAATTCATTATTTGATTTTCCATATACAATGTGATTAATCAGGGAAATTATGCCATTAATCACAATTAAAATGTTTTAATTGTGTCCAGCCCTAGTGTGTATGTATGTATGTTGTATGTATGTATGTATGTATGTATGTATGTATATATATATATTATATATATCTATATATATATATATATATATATATATATATATATATATATATATATATATATACTATATCTATATATATATTATATATATGGATGTAATTTAAAGATAAAATGACAACTAACCATTGCTCATGTGAACCACAAGATAACAATACAGTTATCTCGATGCCAATATTTTTTATATCTGTTTCCATCCATAACCAAGTAAAGCTTGGTAATGGATGGAAACAGAAATTGATGGCCATCCCTATCTGCTTTATGTTGTCTGTGTCATGTCTTGCAGGACTAGAGGGGAAGGAACCAGAGGGGTGTACTACGAAGCAAGTTCGACACAGCCAGGCTTTCTTTGGGTGAGCTGGCTTAACAAACCTGAAACTCGCGATCAGAGATAACTGGTACCACACGACGGTGGTTATCAACTATCTTTGTTAACCGCGGCTTTTCTGCTTTCTGCTCTGTGCGCGTTCACATAAAAGGGGCGTTTGAGGCGTCATTTGACGCCTATTCCGGATCAAATGGATAGATGGCGGTCCGTATATTTCAGTCAGGAGGAGCAGGTTTTAATAATGCAGGGCTATGAGGATTTCAAAGAAATCTTTACGGCCAAAAGCAACACTGTAGGTGCGAAGAGTGCTGGCAAAAAATTGCAGATCGTGTAAATTCGTAAATCATATTTATTTCACCACTATATTTTTCACAACCTTAATTAATCTCCCTCCCCTCTTTTAGAGCGCTTAAACTTTAAACTTAATGCAGCAGATTTAAACATTATGTAGGTCTGACTGTCCCATTATAAATGATAAATGAAAATCACTTTAGTTTTTTGCTAAATCTATGTGAAATTAATTTAAGATTTAATATGATCTGTTATACACACTCACCGGCCTTTAATAGGTATCCTATCACCCTGGGGAATCTTATGAATGAATTATATTATAACATTTCACATGAAATTCCACGTCACACTGATTATCAATATAATGGAATATTAATTTATGTTACCTGATTTAGTAAAACGCTTCTTTTATTTGAAGCGTGGGCAGATGGCCAGGGAATACTACAAACATATTCAGCAGTTCAGTAAGAGCAAGTACAACCTTACATACAGTATTCTGGCTCAGATTTTCTGCATCACCAACTGAATGCATGTAGGTTCCTGCGGCAAAGAAACGCACACCGTTTGCGCTACTGTGAGCGCACGGCTGCGTTTGGTGGCGCTGCCAATATATGGCTCTAGGAGATTACAAATGTAACGTATTCCCTCAGCTGGAAATCTATAGCGTTCATAGAGAATATGGTCATGGGAAGCCAGCGGATCAGTCCGGTCTCTGAATACTCTCTTCCTTCCTATCCTCACATCCTGGCGCTAAAGTCAACAGGATTGGGTGGAAAGTGAAAGGGCAGTGCTTTTTATAGCCGATTTGAGCCTAAACTCTCTGCACATAACCCTGCTCCGGACCAGGTTAAGTTTGCAGAGTAAGTTACCATGGTGATCTAGCCATGTTAAAAGAGAGCCACCTTCGTGGTACCGGAAATCCTGGTTTTAGACCCAACATACCTCGCTAACCCTCTAATCTCGCTTCGTAGTACACTCCTCAGGAGCAGGAGTACAAAAACAACAAGGGTTTATACACAAAAAACACAAAATCCAAAACACAAATATCCAAAGACACCAGAAATCCAAAATCCAAAAGTACCAAAATACTAAAATGCAAAAATGCAAACTTAACTGAAACTTCCGGAGACAGGGTGAGGAGAAGGGCAACGAGAGGGGAACAGGCAAGACCACAAAACACAACATTCCACAAAGACTAATGGACTCCATGCAGACAAGGGAAAAGACAAGACTTAAATACACAGAGGGACAAACGAGAGGCAGGTGCAGGGAATTAAGGTAACAAGAGGGAGGAAGCAAAGCAGAAAACAAAGAAGACACGACAGACCTTCCAAAGTGAAACAGGAACCACTAAAGACAGGGCGAGATGCCAACTTGACACAGACATACACGCAAAGGGCTGTCATGGCTGACCAGGCTATGACAGCCTGTTCCTCCTTCTCTGGTACATTGCTAATTAAACACTGTAGTGCCTGTGACTCTCAGTATTCCAAATGATCTCAACCATAATGTATTAAATGTGCATCTGCTTGGCTTCATTCCATTAACAGGGTCATGTGTTGAGTCAAGCAGCTCCTTTGAAGTTGATTCATATTCATATATGGTGCACGCACAAACAGTAATTCATCAGTTAAAGCATTAACATGTTGCGACACAGCTGTCGCACCTTGTTGCCCATGTGATGAATCTAGACCTGGCTGAAAGAATAAAGCTACTGAATTCATGTTCAGATGCATTATTTAGAATTGTTGTGGATTCATTATGTGGCTATATGCACCAACAAGATGCTGAGAAAGAGAAAATCAAAGGCACCATTAGGATGACTTTTTCATTTGTGTAATGGGTAGTAGTTGCAACAGTACATGGTTTATGTGTGTGTGTCTGCCTACACCACAAGCTCAGTTTAATTTTCTTTGGACAATTTTTGAAGAAAAAAGGAAAACCATACAGGCTTTTATAGATACAGGCAATCATTTCATCTATAATTTAAGATGCAAAATATAGCACTTCTGGCCTACAGCATATTATGCAGTACAGGTTTAAGTGTGTTGGTGCTTGTGTATAGGAGATGCAATCCAATTTACAATTTTCACTGAATTCTTTTTGCAACATTAAGTATTTATGACTGACTAATACATAAAAGGTTGTGGTTAGTTTTGAGGTAAAATGTATGTACAGATGTGTACAAACAAATTATGACCATGTTTTATCATGTGCTTAGTCCGATACAAAATACATATCAAATTATTACACTGTAGAAACTACTTCAAAATACAACCCAATTCCAAAAAAGTTGGGATGCTTGTGTGAAATGTAAATATAAATAAAATGCAATGATTTGCACATCTCAAACCCATATTTTGGGTTAAAACATAAAGAACATATCAGATGTTGAACCTGAGACATTTTATCCATTTCATTTGAAATACTGGCTCATGTTGACTTTGATGCAGCAACATATCTCAGAAAAGTTGGAACAGGGCGATGTAAGCATTGTGTAGCATTTCCCTCTTCTTTAACAACTGTAACTGTTGTTAACTTTAACAACTGTAAAGTTTTAGGTCTTCGTTGCCAGATTTTTTGTTTTGTGATGTGCTAAATGTTTTCTATTGGTGAAAGGTCTGAACTGCAGGTAGACCAGTTCAGCACCTGGACTCTTCACTTGTGAAGAATGGACACTTCTCCCGATTCTCTGAATCTTTAAATGATATTATGTACTGTAGAAGGTGGGATCTTCAAAGTCCTTGCAATTTTATACTGAAAAACATTTTTCTGAAATTGTTCCACAATTTTTAGACCCTGTTTGTCACAGAATAGTGAACCTTTGCCCGTCTTTATATCCGAGAGGCTCTGCTTCTCTGAAATGCTCCTTTTATACCCGGTCATGTTACTGACCTGTTGCCAGTTAAAATAATTGACCTTTCGGTAAGCGCCGCCCCCTTCCTAGTTACTGTTGCTGTTGCTAGACATTCTCGCTGCTCCTCCATTAAGGACAATGTTATTTTGCCATTTTTCCGATGTGTTTCATCAGTGTTAATATTATACTATAATAACGCCATGGTGAAATATTGCTGCTGGGGACCTGCAACAGTGACTCGAGGTGTCCAGAATGTTTTGAGGGGCCATTTATATTCTATTTCCCAAGCCGAAACAAATGCTGGAGAACGCAGGCTGTGGGTTAAGTTGTGTCCGTCCACACAATCAACTGAATGTGGGAAAAGTTACAAAACACACCTACATTTATGTCAAGGTAAGTTTACACTTATTAGATGATTGATTTAACCACTGTTTACTAAAAGTAATGATATGATTTAGCGGCCTTTTATTACCCTGTTCCAATTTTTTGAAGATGTGTTGCTGGCATCAAAGTCAAAATTAGCTAATATTTTCCATGAAATTGTAAAATGTCTCAGTTTCAACATCTGATATGATCTTTATGATCTGTTGGGAATAAAATATGGCTTTATGAAGAAGCGTAAACTTATTGCATTCTGTTTTTATTTACATTTTACACAGCATGACAACTTTTTTGGAATCTGCTCATTTTGCCAGTTTACAACATGATGCTGCATGGTGTGAGGAAAAAGAAGCTTCAGAGGCATTCTTCAGAAAACCTTTGGTTTTGTCTAGTTTTTATACAGTCTATGACTCACACAAAAGCTTCTTGTGTCTGTCTATTGCTTCTCCCTTGAAAATATACTGGCTGTCCTACTTATGTGAATTGTTTGCCAGCAGTGCAGTTGTTGAGAAGAAATTGCTCCTGAGGGTCATCACCATAGTCCAGAAGATCACAGGCCAGCCTTTTTCATCACTGAAAGAGTTATTGAGTTCCTGCAGCCTCACAAGAACCTACAGTTTCCTAAAAGATCCAGTTCATCCCGGTCACTACCTGTCTTAAACGCTGCCCTTGGGTAGACAGTTCTTGGCAATAAAAACAAACAGATTAACAGATTAAACAGATTAAAAAACTGATTTTATCCCAAAGCATAGATGGGTATAGCTCTTGGGTATGATATTCTGATGGTCTGTCTTTGTTTTTAAAATATTAAAATGCACTAACAGTGCAAGCACGAACTTAACAGAGAAACAAGAATACAGTGTTCATTCATTTTTAATGTTTGACTGAGAATCTTAATATATCTTTTAAAAATACATTTGCATAACAATGCAGAAATGCATTTGAATGTTTCTGCTCTTATTTTGCAGAATTGTGGGTGAGATATATAACTATATGATTGTATATGATTGCATATCTGTCAAAGACGAATTTCTGTCACTCGTGACAGACAATAAAGTTATATCTATCTATCTATCTATCTATATTCATTAAACTTTCACCCAAACTTGTATTTTCAACAGTTAAAAACATTTCTCTGCATATATTTGTGAGGTTTGGTTGGTTCTCTGTGTGCACATGAATGATGTAAATAAGTGTAAATATGGATTTGAAGCTCCTTAACTCTCTCTCTCTCTGAGCGCAATGACCAAACATGTTCAGCATAAAAAATGGCACCAACAGGCACAAAATCTGTTGAACTGGAAATCCCATTAAAATTGGGTCAGCTGATAAGGGAGATGAGTACATAGCACTCCAAGTGATTCCCAATTTCACACCTCAATATCCATTTAGTGCAGGGATGGGAGTGCAGTTGGAAGGCAAGGAAAGCTGCATATGCACAAAATAACAAATCCGATTCAAACAAAAAAAAAAAAAAACTGGACCTACTGAAGCTGTGCAGATAAGTGCAAAAACAGAAAAAGAAAAAAAAAAGGGAAAAATTTCTCCACAAAATGGGGAAGATTTGACCTCCAAACCCCTTCACTGCTCTTTCAGGCTGATGACCTGCATACGATTGTAGAGGGTTTATTCTGACATCATCATTCTCCTAAACAACAGCATGTATGATTTAAGTACAGTTGATCATACACTGCCTGGCCAAAAAAAAAGTCACCACCTGGATTTAACTAAGCAAATAGGTACGAGCCTCCTATTGGATAATTACTGCATGGGCGATTATCTTTCAGCTGGCAACAAGTTATTTAACCCCAACTGGTGCAAAGAGTTGCTTCTCATTTCCTAATCAACCATGTCAAACATGGTTGTGGAAAAGATGTTAGTCTGTTTGAGAAGGGTCAAATCATTGGCATGCATCAAGCAGAGAAAACATCTAAGGAGATTGGAGAAACTACCAAAATTGGGTTAACCCTCCTATTATGTTGCGGGTCAAATTGACCCGTTTTGAAAAAAAAAAAAAAAAAAATAGTTTAAAGTATTTTTTCAGGATAAAACTTCTTCTGCTTGGCTTAATTAGTCTAATCAACATATAAAATAAAAATTGTTCATGTAACATATTTGCAACCCCCCTCTCCACGTTTATGTTACATAGATTATGTTCGGGTCAATTTGACCCAGCAGCCAAAATGGAGACTAAAAGGGGTTATAAGTATCTAATATAATAGTTTTTTTTTTTTTTTTTTTCTTTGCAACTGTGACCCCCATTTCTCCCCAGTTTCACACCCTCCCCTTTGGGTCGTGCTTGACATGACATGTGGTCTCAGAAGGCAGAATATAACCTGTGACAATTTTTTCACAAGCTGCAACTTGATTCAGGGACTTCTAAAGAGAAAGCTCACGATGGTTGGAGCGGTCCAAAAGAACCAGTGTGAAACTCTCTGCTGAGCTGCTGGCATAGTGCGAATTACAGGGGGGTTTGGGGGTGTTTGACCCCCCCAATTACAACTTCGACCCCCCTAAAGAAGGGACAAATTGTCATTTTTGTCATCTCTAGAAAATGTTGACCCCCCCAATTGTCATTGTATAATTCGCACTCTGGCTGCTGGTAACCAAGAACAGGACCCCTGAGTCCTCCATGTCTGCCTTCACAGACACCACAGCCCAAGAGCCTCACTGCCCCAAAAATGGAGGAAATGTTGTCAAAATGTCATAAGCATTTTGCATAAAAATTCTGAAATCAGCTCAAGAGAAGATCAGAAACCAAGTATGATCCCTACAATGCCACCAAAGTGAGGGGTGGATCATTTAGACCAAGTCATTGGGGTAAAAGCACCAAACGAATGACTGAAAGCTGACCGCTGGTCATCTTTTGTAACATGACTGATAGATCAGCCTACAACGCATTTGTCATTTGGAAGGAGATCTTTCCAGAGTAGAACCCATCAAAGCTCTGCAAGGAGCACATCTTCTGTCTAAGCTTCTGTCTCCAGCAGACCTCCATGACCCTGCACAGGAATAAGTGGGTTGGATAATGGATGGATGGATTTCTGGTTTTACACATTGCGTAGTATTTATTGTCACAACGTGATGACATGTCACTTGTGTGCAGTGGAGACTCACAGACACACATATGAACACACCATGTTCATTTTGTTAATCTGCTAGTTTGAGTTTTTCTTATTTTTCTTACTTTCTGGTTCAAAAACAATTCTTCAGTTTTCTTTCATTGTAAATTCAGTAGATTTTGATTTTAATTCAGCTGGTCAATTTATCCGGAAGATGAGGTTTTCTTGTGCTAATTTATCAACATCACCCCAAAAAGAAAAGTTGAAAATATAGAATAATTACAAAAAAAGTCAATGTTAGATTGAACTGTTGTATTTTATAGATCGGTCTTTCCAATGCATATCTAAAAATGTTTTAACATTAATTTAAAAAAGAAAACGAGTGAATAATTACCATTGAACCATGATCTGTGAGAGGTAAAGAACAACAATGCACTAAATATTGATTTAAATAGTTAGTGATGGAGTTAATAATGAGATATAAACAGTGTTTATTTGGGAGTTTTTAGTTTTTAGATACTTTTGGATGATCAAACATTTCCTGGGTCAAATTGACCCGGGAACATAATTGCTGTTCCTCCAAAACGAACATAACAGGAGGGTTAAGAACTGTCTAACGCATAATTAAAACCTGAAAGGATAGTGGGGACCCATCGTCTTTAATGAGGAAATGTGGCCGGAAGAAAATCCTCAATGATCGTGATCGGCAATCACTTAAACATTTGGTGAGATCAAATTGAAAAAAAAGTGAAAGTAATAGAATTTCCACACGCACAATGTGAAGGGATCTCAAGGGATTGAGACTGAACAGCTGTGTAGCCTTAAGAAAACCACTAAACAGTGAGGCTAACTAGAAAAAAAGGCTACAATTTGCTAGGGAGCATAAAGATTTGACTCTGGAGCAATGGAAGAGGGTCCTGTGGTCTGATGAGTCCAGATTTACCCTGGTCCAGAGTGATGGGAGCATCAGGGTAAGAAGAGAGGCAGATGAAGTGATGCACCCATCATGCCTAGTTCCTACTGTACCAGCCTGTGGGGGCAGTGTTACGATCTGGAGTTGCTGCAGTTGGTCAGGTCCAGGTTCATTAACAGTATGAGCTCAAAGAATGAGGTCAGCTGACGACCTGAATATACTGAATGACCAGGTTAATCAATGCATGTATTTTTTCTTCCCTGATGGCACGGGCATATTCCAAGATGACAATGCCAGGATTCATCAGGCTCAAATTGTGAAAGACTGGTTCAGGGAGCATGAGACATAATTTTACACATGGATTAGCCACCATGGAGTCCAGACCTGAACCCATTGAGAATCTTTGGGATGTGCTGGAGCAGGATTTGCACAGCGGTCAGACTCTACCATCATCAATGCAAGATCTTGATGAAAAATTAATGCAACATTGGATGGAAATAAATCTTGTGACATTGCAGAAGCTCATCGAAACAATGCAACATTGAATGTGTGCCGTATTCAAAGCTAAAGGTGGTCCAATGAAAAAGTATGACCTTTTTTTTTGCCCAGGCAGTGTATATTTCTGTCACAACAATAATGAGCGTCCACCAAAATTTGAAATGTTGGACTAAAAACTATCCAGTACAAATGAGCATAAATGAGCAGTTAAAACTATCCAGTTTTAACTGGATAGTTTAACTGTCTTTTCCTCTTCTCCTCTCCTGGTCTTGTGCGATAGAGAGGTATCTGGCTAAATAATTAACTCTGTTTATCAGTCGGTCTTTATTGTTGTCCATTTGCATTTAGCAAACCTCCCCATGAAAACGATGCCTTGGCTCTGCAAATCCTTTCACTCCACATCTAATCAGCATTTCTGGATTGTCGAACTAGCATTTGGGAATTCACTGAACTGTGTTCACTGATGATGGCCTTCTGAAGTCTTCCACAGCTGATTGAGAAACTTTTACCGCAGAACCATGTGTTTTCAGTTTTCAATGCCCAAAGATCGCAGTATGGACTGCAGAAGATGACAATGATGCCAAATCAGCATTTTTTTTCTTTTTTAATGTCTTCTTACACTTTGAAGTGTGGTGCTTGATACAGTGCTTATCACTGTTGCATGAATACTGGAATGTTTGGTTAGTGGTTATTCTTAATTGACCATAGATATAATTGTGTCTGACTGTCTTTTTAAGCGAGAGTCTAATCTCTCACAGTTCCAGCTGCTTTCAGGCTCCAGCTTTATGGAGCAGGATGAAGAGGGATGGATGTTCCAGCATTTGACCATTGTCATGGTGTTAGATTTTATTTTTTTTGGGATGATTTGATCTCTGCTTTGTTCCCTTCTTTTGAATTTTGGTCTTGTTTATTTGCAGACCTTTATTCTTGGACTTCTGCTGTGTGTAGATTACCTGTTTTATTTTGTGGTCACAATAAAACAGTGTTTTCCATGCTGTGTGACTTCCTTTCATTAGTTTGGCCTGTCCTGATAATCTCCATCTGTTTATTTGTCGTCCCTGAGTGCCTTGCCAGCTGTGTCTTTACATACTCTTGACTCACAGTGCTTCCTTGCTAGTCTGTTTATTCTGTCGCTGGTCAAGACACCCATATTTCTCCCCTGTGATATTCTCCTCTTCATTTGTTTGTTTGAGACTCCTTTCTGTTCTGTTCAGGATTTTTGGTTTATGGATTACATGCTTGGGGCAATGCCTGTTTTTTTTTGTACTAGGCCTTCCTGGCCTCCAGCATTTGGGTCCTTCCTAAACCTCCCCTCATAACAATCACCCAGTATTTCACCCTTCACCACTTCTATTTAATCATATTTCTGAGAAACGCCTTGTATACTCATATGTCATATTACTTACCAATGGATATAATCGATTGTGGGATCTTCAGCTATTGTTAAATGTGTCTTTGGTTTCCATCCATCCATCAGCTTTTTCTAATTTTAGGTCTTGGTTTTAGCAGCCTTTTACAGCTCCTCCGGAGGAATAGTCAAGTTACCAAATCAGCCAAGTGATCTAATCTCTCAAGCGTGTCCTGGATCTGCCCTGCAGCCTCCACCTTGTTGGACATGTCAGAAATACCTCCCAAGGGGCCGCTGGATATCTCGGTGGTTTAGATGGGTGGCCCATATACAGAAGCTACAGTCCTCCCGCAGTGGTCGCAGGTTCAACCCTTTGCTGTATGTCTTCCCCATTCTCTCCCTGCCTCAAATTCCACTGCTCTTTTCTCCACAACAGACGAGTTTATACCCCACATAAACCGCAAATACTCCATTGATACCCATGCCAGACTAAAAACCATGGACTCAGATTTGTAGGTCTTCTTCTCATTCCTGCTACTTCATGCTCATCTGCGAACCATAGAGAAAAAAAAATCTTGGGCAGTTCTTCATTTTACAAGAAAAAAAAAAAGGAAATTAGCCAATGTGTTATTGACACTGGCTTTCACTCATTACCAACTGCCCAAACTTAACCTAAAATTCATGACCTTCACTCCGACCTTAATCGAGCCTCATTTACACCTTGGTATTTATTATATCCAATACTCTAGAAATAATGTTTTACCTCCTCAGGATTGGTTTTTGGTCCCATAAGAACTACTTTCCTGACAAGGTCACAAGCCTTTTTTTTTTTTTTTTGATAATACCAGCTTTTTTAATCCTGTGCTTTTATTTCTCCTATTATGTTTTAGTGTGAAGCACTTTCAAATTTTTATGGAGTAAGACAGCTGTCAAAAACAATATGGGAGGACAAGTTAGCATTTGTGCATATTCATCTAAACTTGTGTTTAAATGGAAAAAAATTGTAAATTAAAAAAAAAAATTAACTCATATGAGTAAAGTCATATGTAAGCCATGCTAACGGTAGCAGTCATTTCATGTCACCAACGGAAACAACATTAGAGACTGGAGGTCCTGCTACGGGGATGAATTCTATTGGGTTCCATGAATGGCAAAAATATGTTCAAGTGCTCACTGTCTGATTGTGTCACCTGTTTTTCTCCTTATGATGCATCATTGGTACATGTCCTTGCTATCCGTCGTTGGTACGTGTCGTTGCCATGCGTCGTTATTATGTGTCGTTGCTATGCATCATTGCCTTTCGTCGTTATGTGTTGTTGGTACATGTCGTTGCTATGCGTCGTTGGTACGTGTCATTGCTATGCGTCGTTATGTGTCGTTGCTATGCATCGTTGCCTTTCGTCGTTATGATGTGTTCTTGGTATATGTCGTTACTATGCGTCGTTGGTATGTGTCATTGCTATGCGTCGTTATGTGTCGTTGCTATGCATCGTTGCCTTTCGTCGTTATGTGCTGATGATGCGTTGTTGTATTGTGTCGATGCTATGGATCTTTAGACTGTTGTTCCATTATATCCTTATTGTGTCTCCTTATCATGTGTCTTTCATTTGTTGATCTGATGCGGGTGTTTTTCTGTGGCCACCAACGGATGAAATCCACACTCTGGAAGCGGCAATCATTTACGTGGTAAAAGTCAAATAGTCAAAAAAGTCACTCTTGTGTGACCAGCATAATTTTCAGTCCGAGCCCGTTATTGCATACAAACTATTTTCTGTAGCTACATGACACCTGAGGTAGCCTGGGTCAGCTGTAACATAATTCTTCACTGAATTAGCACTATTCAGTTAACCTTCATATATCGGCCTTTGTTGACTGTTACTATGGTAACCAGACATCCGCCACGGCAGCTCTTCCTGGAAGTGACGTGTCTCGACTGTCACACCTGGACAGAAGAGGAAAATATCTAACGTGTCCTCGGTTATAAGATCAGAATACTAGTCACTTCATTGGTAACATGCATAACTAACATAGGAGAAAGGTATTAAAGGTATTAACTATTAAAATACACATGGAACACATATGGGCAACAATTGAAATGGGGGAGAAAAAGAGAGTCAAGAACATTTTATTTGGAAAGGTTCCAATACATCCACAGAACTCGCAAGCTTAGAGAACATCAAAACAAACTAAATAAATAATAAAACAAACAGCGAATCAAACAACATATCTGTTTAAAGGCTTTGTTCCCCCATATGCTCATTTCCATTCAACCTTATAGAACTCAGATTTTATCACTTTGATACAAATCTTTTTTTTTAAACAACTTTGGACACATTACGTTCATCATGAAAACATTTATCGTGCCTAAATAAAGGTTAGAGCCTGTAGTATCCCAGACTCAACAAATGTACTCAACAAATGTTGTGTAGGATGGATGCAGGGGAAGGCGCAATACCACCTCACACGTATTGGCCTCTAGGAATACTCTACGACTGGCATCATCTGGGTGCAAAAAATGAATGTCTTGGCCGATGGGGAAAGCCGATTGGTGGAATACTGTCAGCCCCAGATGCAAATACTAGTATTTGCACCAGCGTCACAGGCCTGGTTCCCTCTAAAAGGACAAGGGAAAATGGTTAGTTTCTATAGTATGTTGCAGCTTTATAGCAGCACAGATCTGAAGTGAAACTTAAATGGCCTTAAAAACATTAGGTCAGTAACAGAACAACTGTCAAGAACATCAAATGTAACTAGTTTTTAACTGATCCCCTTCTGAACTGCTCTCCAAACATGAGTTCAGCAAATCCTGTGTGCTGCATCGTTCAGCACACAGGATCTCGGTTTCCCAAGACTTTGAAGTCTAGCTAAGGACAGAGACAGGTGAACAGCTAAACTTTAAAAACTGCAGTTTTGGGCTTGTAAAGGCCATCTTAATGCTCAGCAATAGATGTCACCATTTACTTAGTTCTGGTATAAAAATAGAGGCACCTATTAAATACCCTGAGGTGCAAAAGCACACCATTCATTCTTTATATTTGATCAAATTATGATAAATCAAGCTGTACATTTAAAAATGGTTTACTCTTGGATGAATCACAGTACTGGTTTGATTTAAAAATGTGTTTTTCTTTTTCAAAAGCCCAGAATGTATATATCTTTTTGTAAAGGGAATAAAAATACAATTTTCACTAAATTGGCCTCCAATAGAGAATTAATAGGAAGAGAATTTGTTCCCAGTTCACTTACATTACAGGACAGATTTTAAACAAATTAGTAGACTGACAGTTACTGACACCTTTGTAAGGTCATGATCAGAATTTTAAAGAACTTACAAAGTTAAAAATAAAAAAAGTCAATATTTCTGGGTTCATTCCCTTTTCAATAAACCATGTACAATCCTGTCCAAAGAGATTAACTACTGTATTGGCCCAAATATAGGATGACTCTGATTATAAGACGACTCCTTCAAATATCATTTTGGGAAAATAAAAATATGTTGAAGACAAGATTTTTCATAAAACAGCCTTTTATGTACAATTATTATAGAAAAATTCTCACAGAGATAACATTCTGCTGTATTGTTAAACATTTTAATGATTTCATTTTTTTTGGGAAGTATGGTACCATACTTAAGGTAAAGTACGTGTCAGGTTTAATGTGATTTAAGATCAAGGTATAGTACTATTTAATAAACTTTATTCTCTTAAAATCTGAGACTATGACTCAGTGAATCAGCAACAACCATGTAGTTCAATAACTGCATTAATGATGTTAATAACTGAATAACCATCAAAGTCAAGTTATATTCAGTTTTCAAGGACAACATTAATAATTCAGTCTGTAAAAAACAAACTCGACTGCAACAAAAATTTCTAACCCCTTTGCTCGAGTCGGTCTCGTGGTTCCTACATTTTACATCAGATCCTGCTCTATACGTTCACTGTGATGCTCCATTCTTACTGGTTACTTTGGTTCTGACTCTATCTGGTGGCGCAGATGTCTAACTACAATAGAAAAATCTAGACCTCGATTATAAGACAATCCCCATTTTTGAGAATATGATTTCTCGAATAAAATAACACCCTATATTTGGGACCATATGGTAATTGATGTTAATGCTCTCTTTTGGGACAGAGGGAATTAAAGTAAAGTAATGCTTTTAGGCAACTCAAAACATACCATCCACCTCAACCAACCAGTCGTTCCAGAACATTATGGTCTGGTTTTCTAGTCTTCTCTTGTTGCTCCCAGGATCTGAGAAAGAGACGCTGAAGAGGTTCAGCAGATCCTGGAGTTCAAGTATTTTGGGCCCACCCACAAAGAGGGGTTTCATTGTATCAGGGTGGCTGTTGATTGCTTTGCAACCCCCAGTGTTTTTAGTCCACCAACCAAAGCAGAAACATCAAACAGTAAAAAAAATTTAAAAAGGTAATGGTTGTTTTTTTTTTCACAAGTGAAACACCAAGAATGGATTGGGGAATATTGTCATTGATGGGATTTGATAGCGGACCAAATGGAGTGCAGCAACATGCATTACATTTCTGAGCAGGTAAAATGGGTATTAGGGGTTTATAACATAGGCTAAAAAGCGAGGCTTTGTCCCTTTACTAGTCTCACACTAAATAAAAACAATGCCTCTGTGTAACATGGTATCAATTAAAGATGTTATTTCCCCTTTTGGGTCGGAAAGGTGGGCTAAAAAAAGGCTAGTCATTTTCACTTACTGTTCCAAAGCCTTCTGAGTTCTGCCCTCAGTATAGGCCCTTGCAGCTTCTTCTACCACAGCATGCTTTTGTTCAAATGATTGCAGGAACCCAGCACACCCAAGCAGTCCCAGAGAACCAGAAGCCTCCATAACTGCATTACGAGCATCCAACAGCGTTTCTGCATCCATTATCTATGTAACAGAGGGGCATACAAAACATGCAGCCAAAGCCAGTCTTACAACACAAATTGTAAAATGTTGTATTGTAACATGCCCATATTGCATCTTCCAAAATTTGAAACCTTTAATATAACCTAGAATGATTAATTAGCCAATGCTGGTCTCTCAACAGCAGTTTCCTATTTGTGGATATTCAAGGAATATAAATTATCCTTAATATGATCATGCAATAAAAGTTATTGTAATATTTACACTTTGCAGTTTCTCTCTGAGTTCCCAGTCGTCCACTTCATCAATACTGACAGGAGGAGTCGGATGACCTGAAGCAGAGCAAAAGAGGCGCTCGGAAAAGAAAGACAGCGTGATGCCTCCGTGGACAAGGGCTACGCTGATCATCTGTCCAATTATCTTATAATCGCCATTATCGTATGCTGAAACAAACAAGTCCCACCCCCCAACAAAAAAATAAAATGAAATAAAAAACAAACACAAAGAGTTAGTGTTTGGTATAGCAACATGCACCCTTACCCAGATTCTCAATCACAAATTACAATGATTATATACCACGGGACACCAAAGACAGGTTCTTCTTGTACTCTGGGTCACTGAAGTATATGCTGTCCTTTACTGCAGCAACCAAGAGGCGAAGGAACTCTCTGGTGGGCCCCCATCATCTACAGCCCCTTTGTAATCCCGTCATTATCAACAAATGTAACATTGAGGCGATGAAACGGAGAGAATCTCTGCCTCCTGAATGCTCTGAAAGCACTGTCTAGTACAGAGTCCCTCATTACATTAATGCTGTTGGATTGTGGAGGTGGCTGCTAAGATTTTGTAAAACTGAAGTCACATCATCCCTGCTGAAAAAAAAAGGTTGCTTTTACATTTGTTCATGTGGACATTACAACAGCAGTATGAGTTGTGTAATAAATGAGTGATAGATCCAACTGCAAAAAACCATTCCACATTTAACTAAGGAATTATAACAGCTTAATAGTAGCATTAAAAATCAGCTTACATGGTCGCTGTCTCACCATCACTGGACAGCAAAATTTCCGTTCTGTAGAAAAGATTGCACACTATCAGGGTCTCAAAAATATGAGGTGAGGATTTTTCATGGCTGAGATCTGTAATCTCGGATCCAAAAATATGGTTTGCTTAAAAATGGAAAAGGCACTGATGGGAACAAGTATACATATAGTACCTAGTGCTGGCTCTACAGTGTAAGAATACATTTTAGCTCTAATTCAGTGCAGAATTGCTGCTTGATAAGATAAGATACACTTCATTGATCCCACAAGGGTGAAATTCAGGATTCTTTTTCATTGTTGCAGTTTCCCAAAAATATTATTTCAGCTCTGACAAAAGAAAAGACTATTTAACTGACATTTTTATTAACATTATACAACAACAACAACAACAACAACAACAACAACAACAACAACAATATAGTTGGACTATATGGATTTGGTAATATTTTTCATATCGTATTGACCAAAATTGAGAAATATATTGTGATTTTGGCCATACCATCCAGCCTGTAAACAATGGTAGAAAAAAAGGTCATTAAGAAAAGAACATAGGAAAACCAAAACCCAACAGAAACCTTGAAATCATATTTCATTACACTCAAAAAACCAATTACCTATATAGGAAGGGAAAGGAATTTATGTAAAGAAAGTGAGGGAGGTAAGCCAAATATAAAAAAAAAAAAAAAAAGTTTACCACACTGTCCCAACATTTTAAGACCGCAACACAAGTAAACTGTGTGCACGCAGTGAAATAACTTTGGTCAACACAAAATAGGTACTCACTCTTCATCCTGGACTGCTACAGCCCCACCACGTGACATGTCCATTGCCTGAGAAGGCTAAGACAAAATTCACAATGTTTGCCTAATTTTTTCTACTTGCTACAAATTCCATTTTAGTACAAACAAATGGGGACTTGGCATACCAAGATTTTGGATACTTATTTATTATGTTTATGATTACAGCAAAAACCTACCTGCAGTGACAGAAAGATGTCCTTGGCAAGATCTTCATCTTCCTCACTATTGACACACAGAGTGTTAAGGTATGTTAAACACCCAGTTATGCATGTTATGGATGAGCTTGGGAGCTTTAAAAAAAATGCACAGGCGACAGGTTAGCACATGATTAATTAAAGACTTTTCAGACAAACACCCCATTTCATTAACCGATCATGGGTCATGGAGCATACCCCAGGACATTTACTTAATAAAAATGATGAATGCAGTTTTCATAATGCACTCATGCTCAACATTACAAAACTCACATGAGTGAGCTGAGGTTAATTTGGCCCACCTTCAACTTTTAAAAGAAAGTTGACATGAATTCCTGTCACACTGTGTTGTCTGTCATTGTTTAGTGCAATCACCTAATTTAAAGAAAAGAGCTTCCCCAAAAGCATGTTCCGCTGCTTTTGGGGATAGACACCTCTATCTTATTCACAACATCTGACATCACCCCAACACAAGAACAAAGCATGTTCTTTTATGGTCAATAGTTTCATCCAATGCATGAAAGTCTGAACCAAAAGATGTGGCTCATTTGCCCTAATGTGGCTCAGTTGTAAATGTGTGAAACATCTACAACTAATCCATCCCATGATACTGTAAAAATGATATACATATTCTTACAAATACTACTGCTACTATACTACTAATAATAGTAATACTTTAATAAATATATTAAAAATCTTAAGACCTAACGAACTCACGTTCAACAAAGTCAACATGTTACCTGCAACAGAGCTTACCCCTCCTCTGAGCATTCAGGTGTCATTTCATCAGAATCTTTGTCACTTTTTTTCCTGAGAAGGTGCATGCAAACACAAGCGATATCAATTTTAATGGGGTATACAACACCATTACTGTGAAAGACAGATAAATTAGTTAATGTGGATTTTACACAATTAATTTAATTAGAGTCCATATTTTGAAAGCAAATTTTTGATTAAACAACCAACTTCAATTATGCTAATAACAAACTGACTACACTCCAAATACACAAATAATTAAAATAATAAAGATAGCTTTATATGGTGCAGCCTTTCTTAAACCTTTTTGAACAATATATCTAATTTTTCATTAGGAATTTAGTTGTTTTGTGTGGAGCTGCACACTATTCAGGCAGGAAGGCCCCCCCCCATATGATCCAGGTCCTGATCAAGGTTACTTCTTTTTAAAGGGGAGTTTTTCCTTGCCACTGTTTGGCTTAAAGATTTTTCTCCCACTAGGGGAGCCCTTTTACTTGCCATTGTTTCTTTAATTAGGATTTACTAATATTACTTAGGTGGAGTAGGTGTTGTTTGAAAAACGGTTCCAGCACTCCACTCAAGTGAGATTTTGAAAATATACAAAGGCTCCGCCTCCTCCTCTCAGCTCACCCCTCGAAACCACGCCTTCACATGATTCACGACTGCATGAACCATAGGGAGGGAGGGAGGGAGGGGTGATATTTGATGGACATTAGCTCAAAATGGGTCTTTTTTGATGGTCTTTTTCTCTGAATACCTTCTAGACTGGACCAAATGTTTAGTTTTTTTTGCAAACATTTTATTTCAGTGGGTGCAATGGAATGTGAAAAGGTTTTCAGCAATATTGTAAAAAGTGTTGCAAAAAAACAACACCCACCCCACCTTTAAGCAATACTTAGCAATAGTATTTGCTTGAGGGTCATGCTCTGGGTCTCTGAAAAGCGTTGAGACAACTTGTATTGTAATAGACACCTTATAAATGACGCCTCAAAATAAGAAGATAATTGTGCACCAGCAATGCAGAAGGGAGGATTTTATATATAACTGCTGGACTTTTTTTTTTCTAGGATTTCTACATTCGTGCAACAAGTGTGAGTATTATACTGAAAAAAGAAAAAAAGAAAAGTACAAATTACCATATTTTCAGATGTTCTGCCAAGTCACATAGTGGAATTTCCTTTTCACATCTGAAACACCGCTCCATAACAGCAGCAACCTAGAAAAAAAAAAACAATTATCACAAATATATCTTAAAATATATCTATTTATTTTAAAAAGACGCGTCTACCTGCACCACTGGCATGTTCAATGGAAGTCCTCATTGTAAAGGAATTATGTATGTGTGTGTGTGTGTGGGGGGGGGGCTTTTGATATCCTCAGAACATCTAAGGTACTCTATGGAGTATCCTAGCGGTGGAATAGGTATCATGGATAAGCGCTTGTTTCGGCCACCCTTAGCCAGCATGTAACCACCAGCTTGCCGGAGTGGTGGATAGGTGTTATACAAATGTTCCGAAAGGTATGCATGATCGCCCACATTGCTTGTAAAATGTATTACTTTTTTCCCTAGGCCACATGCTTCAAAAAATCTGGTCTCCTCTGAGTTTGGCCCCAGTGTTTCCGCTAGAAAAAATTGGCACCGGACAATGTGACCGGCAGGTTTTCAATTTACCGGACAAATGTTTGAAATTCCGGTCACATAGGCTATATGAATTTACTGAGGTTAAAAATAAATCATATGCAGTAGTACGATATTAATGCGAGTCCTTTAATAGTATTTTTATTAAAAAACAGGCTATTTCAAATAAAATAAGTCCCGTCAATTGACTCACGAGCATAACTTCAAAAAATAAATAAATATTTTCGGCGGGAGCCACAGCATCATCGGTGGTAGTCTCCATCTCTTCAGATAGCCTTTTAGAGTTAGACTCATCATCACCCTCGCCATTAGAGCTTTTTTGTTTTAGAAAATAGCTTTCGCCATGTCAAAGACCTCTCTGTTGTGGTGCGCGGTTTGTTAGATTTAATGAAACAAATGTGACAAGTTTCGTTCCGCACAGAAAAAAAGTTTTGTTCCACATATAGGCTACATTCATTCATTCACTATACACACACACACACTACTCATTCGTAAAAAAAAAAGTATATGTTTTTTCATAAAATGATGTGGTAATTACCCATTTTATTACAACTGAAATTGTGCTTGGGAGGAGTATTTTCACCGTACATTTTGACCAGAGAGATTATAAAATACCGGACTTCGGCATATTTTACCGGACAAAGTCTGGCAATTACCGAACAACGGAAACCCTGTTTGGCACACAAGGTATATCAGGCTCTGGCAGGCACACAAATGCATGTGTCCAGGAGACCTCTTTTTTTTGTTTATGTGACTTCCCTTTCCATCCTCCCAGTGAAAAGCTTGGTCTAAAAAGCCTGGCGAGACTGGACTGAACTTCATCCTCACTCCTTGACTGTGTGGAAGAACAACCGTAGGGAGAGAAGGGCTGGAGGTTATTTCTTCCTGTATTCCAAAAACTGGATGGTGTTACAGTCATTGTTGACAGGGAAACAGATGGCTGTGTGAAAGAATGAAGGGCATGATGATGGAACCAAAGAGGAGTCTGATGAATGTGGTGCAATGGATGCATAAGAATATGAGTCTGATGTAGATGTCTGGGCAGAGACAGATGTGTCAGGTGTACGTGCAGGCACAGATGATCTTGCAACAAATGGTAATGTGTTGGACAATCTTTCTGCCAGCAGGGAAGTTGTTCTTTGCATTTCTTGCAACAAATGTTTTCATCAGTGCTGTTGAGATATGAGACATTTGTGAAAGATCAGGATGGATGAGATCAAGGAAAGCAAAACAGAACTCAAAACACAAAAGAAGTACAAAACCAAGGCAACATCATAACAGTAGCCTAGCTAAACAATTGCTTAAAATAACTGCATGTAATCACTTGACATAACATTTTAAATAGGCACTGATTGTTAAGTGTAGATTGAATTGTGTTTTTTCTTGGGCATAACAGCTGTAAAATGCAATTGAAACATGGTCTATTTTAAAATGTTATTTTACAGTGATCAGCTGCACCAGCAGGGTGTCAGTAAGCTCCTAACTGAGCCTGAACTACCATTGCAATCTACAGGAGAGCTCTCGGAGACCCTAAACTCTCCCAACCCCTTAACGTATTTTAGGATACATTGGACCCACCCTTTTGCTCTACTCTGCAGTTCATCTTCTCCTCATCATTAATACATTTAAATCCATAGTTATTATCTGTCATGGTGGGAGTAAAACGATTATCCATGTCTGTCAGGTTCACACTGTAAAATATCGGCCATCTCAGATGAAAGATGTCCAATTATGGCAAAAAACGGCGATTGTAGTTCATAAACAGTGATTCTAGTTCTCACAATGAGACAGAAGCGAATGTGGAAAATGTATCATTTGCATTTTCTCCTGTCTCATTGCTCATTTGGGCTATGACAGATATCAAACAGTATCAGAAATTAGAAGGAATAGTCTCAGAGTGTGACATCTTGTCGCAAAGTCTACAATGACCTCTGTCAGCTAACCAACCAATAGGAACACACCATGAAATAACGTAAATATCAGCGGATCTACACACAGCCCTTTGCGACGGCAGGGCAAAATAAAACCTTACTACGACAGAGAAATGGTAAGAAAAAATGTGATACACTTATAAAGAAGACAGACACTTCATTTTCTCGGTTTTATTACTACTTTTCTTGTCAAAGCACAAGAACACCACGACAGGAATGCTAACTTTAATGTCATCGGTACATTAGCACATTAGCAGCAACCTGCTAAAGACCTGCTGACTCTGCATTTAGAGCCAGAAATATACTTGGATTACCTTATGTTGTAGCCGTGATTCAATTTATGTTAGGTCGAAGAAAACCTCTGCGAACTAATTCTTGGGAAGGATTATTGGTCCCGGTGGAGCTGAATGCAGAATTCCCATCTTCACTCCTGTGTTGTATCTAAAGTGAGCTTGGCACAGACCACACACTGTGAAAAAGGCCCTTGATATGTACTGTTGCTATGGCCATCGTTGTACTTTTACATGTTACACTACTTGGGTAATTTTCAACAGAAAATACAATTTATAATCTTTTTTTTAAAAAAGAAGCTTAACTTATTTTTGAGGCACGCTGTTGTTCTCCATCCTTGGGTGCGCAGGCTGATTTCTTCTTTTTGCTGAAATGCAAGTTTTACAGTTTGCCAAGTTGCAAAATCTGCTGTTCTCATCTTGAAAATGTTATATAATTGAATATTTCTCAAAGGTCTAAACCAAAGTAACTGGACTTTCTGGAGGGACTTTATAGTCAGTATTTTACATATGACTTCAGCTGCATTTACACTCTACTCCCCATTAGTAAGTTTGAAATGATAATGCATCCTGGATGGAAGTCCAGTTGACTAGCTTCAAGAATTTGGCTCATATTCTTTCAAAATTAGCACACCGATAATTGAGTGTATATCATCTTATTTGGACATCCTGTTTGAATGTTTTGGTGGTCTTAATTAACGTTAAAAAATGCCACGTATTCTACCAGTTTTATTATTATTACATTGCTAACATTTTAGCCAATGAAAAATAAACTGAGCTAAAAGAGTTCATGTTTGTCGCTTGTTATATCCTTCATAAATTGTCACTTAGCTTTATAAAGAACAAACTGTGATGTATACTGTTCAGTTTTCACATGATTTTTCCCTCCGTTCCTTCAGGGTTCAAAGATCCAGAGTAATGGAAACTTTGAGAGCAGTTGATCCTGTTGGCACACTACTTCGTGAGCTTGGAGCAAATCATATTCCAAGAAGAGTGTACTCTACACCAGCACCCATGGCTCTGTGGCACATTGACGGAAACCATAAGCTGATCCGGTAAGAGTCCTCTATATGTGTGTCTTTCATAAACATTCCCATTTCTAAAAGATGTAAGTTTCTTTATAGTTGGAGAATTGTGATTCATGGAGGAATTGATGGAACGAGGAGCCGGTATGCTAAGTATTCATTGAAATTTGAAGTGGAAGAATATGAATAAAATTTAACAGGATTTTTTTTCTTCTTTTGATGAGTATTTCATTGTCATTTGTCTTCTCATCATAGGTGAAAGAAGTTTCCTTACAGGACAAAGTGTTCACAACCAAAGAATAGAGAGACTATGGAGAGATGTTTGGTGTGCTGTAACTGTGAACTACCATACAGCCTTTCAGTATCTCTCTGACACAGCTACATTAAACATCGACAATGAGCGTGACCTGATTTGTCTGCATTATGTGATGCTCCCCCGAATAAATGGGCACTTACAGTTATTCAAGCAGGCATGGGATCAGCATTCCCTTTCCACAGAACGTGGAAGGTCACCTCAACAACTGTGGATTGAGGGACATTTAAGAGGAATGAATCCAGTCTCTGAACCTTCTAGTGAACAGGTCAGACAAAACCTTTGCACTTGACAAGAACATTTTATAAAGCTCAATGTTATTCCAATAGGGAACAATCAATTCACTGCATAACTAAAGCAAAAAGAGTAGTTTTTTTTTCTTTTCTTTTCTTTTTTTTTTTTTTTTTTAGAAATTCTTATAAAACATTTTCACCTCCAATAGGGTTTTCTAGATGGCTATGGAATTGACTGGGAAGGACCAACACCTGTGGAATCAGAGGGAACAGTTGATGTTCCAGAGACCCCTGAGGCTTTATGGAACCTTGTTGTTGCACACCTGCAAGAAACGATTGATCCTCTTCGCTGAGCACATGCTTTGGGATGGACATTCTGCTGGAAGCATTGAAAGCGGCAAAGCAGCTGTTTCATGATAACTGATGGTATATGGTACACTCCTACTCTTCTTCTTTGTTCAATATTCTTGGGAATCTTTGTAACATCTTTGAATAAAAAATGTAGTGTAGTGTTTTGTGTGGATGGGTTGTTTTTCTGTTTGTTTTTTTTTATCATATGCGGCAAATTAGTTAAAATGGACTTCTGTAAGATTGTAGCCTTCATAGCTTCAAGAACTTTATTTTTAAGAACAACTTTCTGCACATATATTTTAATAATAATATAATGTTTTTTGCCATAATTTGGTAAAACCTTTTACAGTGAGAATTATGTGCATTTTAATCTTGATTAATCTAGATTTTTTTTTTTTTTTTCTGCGTGTGAGTGAAAGTAAATGTGCAATGACACCAACTACAAGGACTCTGAGATCACACCCGGTCAGTCTATGGGCAAACCTCTCCCGGCATTGCCTTAAACAATATAGATTGAGTTTAAGGCAGTTAGCTTCACAAGGTTGCATGTTCGAGATGAGCATGGGGGAACAAAGCCTTTAAACAGATATGTTGTTTAATTTGCTGTTTGTTTTATTATTGAGTTTGTTTTAATTTTCTCTAAGCTCGCGAGATCTTTGGATGTGTTGGAACCTTTCCAAATAAAATGTTCTTGACTCTCTTTTTCTTTTACCATGTCAATTGTTGCCCATATGTGTTTCATGTGTATTTTAATAGGTCTACCTTTCTCCTGTATTAGTTATGCATGTTGCCAATGAAGTGACTAATATTCTGATTTTATAACCGAAGACACATTAGATATTTTCCTCTTCTGTCCAGGTGTGCCCGTCGAGGCACGTCACTTCCAGGAAGAGCTACCGTGGCGGATGTCTGGTTACCATAGTAACAGTCAACAAAGACCGATATATGAAGGTTAACTAAATAGTGCTAATTAAGTGAAGAATTATATTACAGCTGACCCAGGATACCTCAGGCGTCATGTAGCTACAGAAAATAGCTTGTATGCGATAACCGGGTCGGACTTAAAATATTTTTAGTCACACAAGAGTGACAATGGACGATGTCTACTGTGTATAAATCTATTTTGACTGTTTGACTTTTACCACGTAAATGATTGCTGCTTCCAAAGTGCAGATTTCATCCTTTGGTGGCCTCAGAAAAACACCCGCATCAGATCAACACATGAAAGACACATGATAAGGAGAAACAATAAGGATATATTGGAACAACATTCTAACGATCAATAGCATCGACACAATACAACAAAGCATCATAGGCGCATACCAACGACACATCATAATGACGAAAAGCAACGACACATAGCAACGACACATCATAACGACGAAAAGCAATGACACATCATAATGGTGCAGAGCGACGGCGCAGAGCAACGACGCATAGCAACGACACATACCAACAACGCATCATAACGACCAAAACAAGTGACCCAATCAGACAGTGAGTGTAAGGAGACAACAGAAGTGTAAACCAAAGTTAAATAGATACAACTAAACGTTAAGCTAAGTGAACAATCTACATAGACAAAGTTGTTGTTAAAAGAGTTTTGACACAACCAGAGTATTGTTGAAAGTTAAATAAACATGGGGAAACGTCTTAAACAACCAATGGATATAAGGTTGTAGTTAATTAAAACTCCAAGATTACTAACCTGGGTTTTTGTCTTGAGCCCTCTGAATTCAAGCTGGTCAGCAGCTTTTATTCTTTCTATTTTTTTTTACCAAATAGAATTATCTCTGTCTCTCTTGATTTAATTGAAGGAAGGTTGATTTCATCCATCTATTAACTTGCTCCACACACTGACAGAATGAATCTCATAGACCACAGTCATTTGGTGAAAAGGGCCAAGTAAATCTGAGTGTCGTCTGCATAGTTGTGGTACTCAACATTGTTGACATGTATGATCTGACCTAAGGGAATATGTTGAGGTTGGATAACAGCAGTCAGAAAAGTTGACCCTTGAGGGACTCCACAGGTTATAGGAATAGAGAGATTTATGCTCACCCATGGAAATAACAAAGCTCCTGCCTTCAAGATACAGTGTAATATATTCAGAGCTCTGTACAAAGCAGCCAGTTGAAGTAGGTGGAGTCAGACAGTGGACCCATATCCTTCTTATGTGGGATGTGTCTTTTTTTTAATTGGCATTACATCATGGTCTATGCTCTGGTCTTGGTCTATGATGTCACACATTTCTCACAAATAATTATGGCTCAGAGTGACTGATTTAATTAAAGCAGAGGAAGAGAGAGAGGAACCAATCTTTAAACATCACTGTGGAGGACTGAATTCAGTCCATGTTATTATTTTTTTTCTTTTTCATGTCCTTCTGGAAAAACAGTCTGACAAATGATGGAAGCCAGCAGAAACTGGAGGCTAATGATATATCTGAGAAAAGGATGTGTTCCTCCTGACACTTATGAAACTTTTCTCCTGCAAGTGATAGGAAAATGATGAATTACACTTTAAGTGAAATTAATTTGTCCAGAGCCAAATGAGGGAGGGTGTTAGCCTGGGGCAGCACGCTTTATTAATAAGGATGTCATGGGGAGGGGGTCTTCCAAGGGTGAATTATGACTCATTCCTGAGAAGCCAAATTGTTTCCGTCTCCTTATTTGGGATATGTGTTTTGATACCCTCACTCCCCTTGTTGCACAGCTGGCAGTGCTGCTGCACCACTGCTGCAGGCCAGCACAATCTCATTACTTAGCTTAGCCATTGATTTTCCTCCTGCCCGGAAAGATGCTCCAGAGCAGATATGAACAGCTCTGACGATAGACTGCCAGCATTCTGTGGGAGCTTGAAGGACACTTTATCATGACAGAGCTTTGTGCTCAGAGGCAAATAGACTTGGATCTTGGTCATAATACACTACCTTTTTGGTCTTTTTTTGGTCATCTTGAATGAACCAGAGTTCAGTAGTGAGTTTTTTCCCCCCAATTTATGCAACAAATATCAAGATATTTTATTTAAAAAGAACTCCCTGCGCAGGAGGAAAAAGTAAGCAAACCCACTGAGTAGTTAATCTGCATGGGATGGCAAACAGATATGAAATAATCTAAAAATATTCAGGCATCCATCATTCCACATTTTGACAAACTATCTGTAAACAGAGACAGTTTACTGCTGTGGCTTCTCTTCCTAGTAGTGGGCATCCAGCCAAGATGACTCCAAAGACACATGCAGATTCCTCAATGAGGCAAAGATGAACAGCTTGAAGGCATCACTGGAACTGGCAAACATCTCTGTTCATGAGTCTATCATTTGTAAGGCATTGAACAGGCTGAGTGTCCATGGTAGAACAGCACAGAACAGGCCATTGCATTTTCAAGAAAATAAACATTGGACAAATGTTTTGAGGAGTGATGACATAATGGCATTGTTTGATTACTCAACTCTGTGTGAGGCACTAAAAAGGAAGAGCTGAGCAACATCAAAGTATCACCTCAACAGTGAAGTATGGTGGAGAGAACATCATGATATGGGCTCACTTTGCTACCGCAGAACCTTGACTACTTGTCATTGTCAAGAGGAAAATAGATTCCCAAGTTTACACACAAAAAAAAAATCCTTAAGGATAATGTCTGGGAGGCTATCTGCCAGCTGAAGCTCAGTAGAAACTGAATGATGCAGGAGAACAATGATAATGACAAATGAATAGTAAACAATTCCTCCTGAAAGGTCTAATCCTGTCAGGAGTGAGGCAGAATTGAGGACCCAGGCGCAGGAGTGCAAAAAATAAAGGATTTATTTGACCAAATGTCCGAGAAAACTAAAAAAAAAACCCACAAAACTAATCCAAACGGGCAGGAAAAACACAAAGTCCCAAACAAATCCAAAACTCCACAAAAGTCATCAAAAACAAACATAAACAAACCAAGAACAGAAAAACATTCACGGAGAACGAGAAAAGGCTTACGGAGCATGGAACATAGATCTAATGACATAAGATGGAAAAACGGAAGACAAGGGACCAGCACAGACAGGGGAAATGACAAGACTTAAATACACAGAGTACCTAACGTGAGGCAGGTGCAGACAATCAGGATAACAAGAGGGAAGGAAGCAAAGCTGAAAACAACAGAGACAAGACAGACCTTCAAAGTAAAACAGGAAATAGGTAACACAAAAAACAGGGATTGACGGCAACTAAACACAGAACATAAAAGAAACCAAAATGGCTGTCATGGCTACCCCAGACCAAGGTTATTATCGTTAACGAAAACGAACGAAATAACAAAAACTAGAATTGAAAAGACATTTTCGTTAACTGAAATAAAATAAAAATGACAGTTTTTTAAAAACACAATAACTTACTGAAACTGTATTATGTGTTACGTGTTTTAAATTTTTTTTCCCTCGTAAACGTTTGAAATCTATTAACTTTGCTCCGCTGTACAACAACAACCGCAAAAAAAAAAAAAGTGATCAGCAGTGATGGCTGCGGCAAAAGTTGGGAGAAAGCGTCACAGTCCGATTTGGGATTTCTTTGACTATGACTGTTTATGATAAAAGTAAGTGCCTTGTTGTAGAAGCAGGTGATCCACTGTGTGGAATACTTCTTAAGGGGAAAAAAACCCCACAAATCTGAAAGTCTATTTGAAAAGCCCTCACAAGAAGGCTAACCAAGACTACCTGGATTAGCTAGCCTCGCTGCCCTCCTCCCTGGAGAGAGAAGCTACAGCTGCAGGCCAGTAGTGATGGGTCGGTCATGAACGAGAGCCGGAAAAGAGCCGGCTCTTTGAAGTGAACGAAGGGAACCGGTTCGCGATCGAGAGCGATTATTTTTCATTGTCTTTTAAAGCCGCATTGGTCAACATGTGTGGTTGTGGCAACGTCTGTGTGACTACACTGAGTAGGAGGGGGGAGGGGAGGGGAGCAGAGTCAACAACACTCTGCTCAGGAGGGGGGAGGGGTTACAGACACATACAGAACTATAAAAAGTACTTGATTAAAGTCACTGCTGCCAAAGCAGATTCTACTAGCTATTCACCACAAAGGCTCTCTTAAATTCCTGCCAGCACTATTAATGTTTGATGGGTTTGTTCAATAAAGGTCATAGCATGTAGAGTACATAAAAACTGGACAAACCCCTGTGAGTTTACCTGTAGATTTTTGATTAGTTGTTCTGTCTTTTTTGGGACACCTGGACATCACCATAATGGCAGGAGGATGGGTAAATGGTGAGAACAAAAAACCCTGGAGGTGCTGGCTCTCTTACAACAAGTTAGCTTTTTTTTTAATTTGGCTTAGCTCACGGTAACCTATGATGTTAACTAGTTACCTTACATTCATTCTAATCAAATCCCTCAGCCCCCATCACTTCTGATGTTGCCACCAAAATGACATCTGAAAACCAGTCAAGGCTAAATCATGGCAGTCTTGCAGTCTCCTGGGGCTTTGTCCCAGCTGGCTCCCATCTCCTCCAGCCAAGCCATGGTGGAGGAGCTGTGGATCTCCTGGCGGTGGTCCACAGCGGGACCTCCCACTTCAAATGTCGTTTCAGTGGTGACATCAGAAATGATGCAGTCTTGGGAGTCCCTGTTGCTTTGTCACAACTGGGTTTCTGTTTCTGTTCTGTTCAACTCCAGATAAAGTTCATCAATCCGAAGCCTCCCTGGAGGGTGGCTCTGCTGAAAGAACCGGGAAACAGCTGTGATGAAGACCCGGGGCCCACACACAGTTAACACAGGCTGCCTGTTGCTTAGCTGAGCTTGTCCCTGGGTCCTTCCAGACCAACCCACATCCAGCTACAGCCATTGGCGAGAGTAACTAACAGCACGGCGAAATGTGTTATTTAAAATAAGAATGACTGCTCTGTTAGGTCTTTATTTGTCAACCATCAGTTAAAAGATACATTTGTTGTTGTTGCCTTATATGTATTTCATGTGATATGGTTAATAATAAAAAAAAAAAAATCACCTCCTGTAAATTTGTCATGGAATTGGACATTATAACAGTTGATCATTAACATGAGGACCATTAACTCACTTTTGGAGGTAGAATTTAGTGGTCAGTCGAGGAGCTGCTATTAAATTCCCTTTCAGATTCACATCAGGCTATCAAGGCAATCATTGCCCCTTGATAAAAACAATTATAATTTATTATTTCTGGGTCATCAGCTTGTGCACACTGTGTTTCTGTATTATTGTTTCAATTTATGACAAATTAATGCAGAAAACTGATTAAATCAAAGGCATTTACATAATTACTTTTTGCCACTGCATATCAACGCTCCTGCAGGAGCTGCGTGTGTGTGTGTGTGTGTGTTAACTAGGTGAGAGGCAATGCAGTTTGACATTTGTGACCCTTAACACTATAATGAGCGTGATTCTCCAGCAAGGTGCCAGCAGATTGGCTCATTAAGCGCAATAACACCGTATAAGACTTCATCAAAAACAAATTTGGACTCAGGCCACTGAGAATCCCTTTGGAAGAAGAGCACAAAAACACAGCAGGTTTTCAGTAACCTCAGTTTACAGGCAAACCTGCTTGTTGTGCCTTCTGCCATTACATATGCCTGACAATAAAACCTCATCATATTTCCCACCTGTCACCCACTTTATGAAGTGCGGTGAAGCGACCAAACTGTCTTATTGACGCAATTTAATTTGGATCAATGAGAATGATGTGAATGAGTCTTGCACAATTATGAATTACTCTTAAAGCCCAGAGGAGACAAGGGAGACCTCATAGGAAAACTGGATGTTTTCTTTGCTAAATGTTAAGATAAAATCACTTTGAAAACATGAGGAAAGTATTATGGCTTTCTATGCCACACAACAAACTTTTCAATCGAACGTTCAGTATAGTGACAGTTTCCTGACAGCTCATCAGGCCGCTGAAAAGACACCTCGGGCTGCTTATTGTTTGTGGAAATGCCCTGCAGCAATATGGCTCCGGCCAGCAGAGTCTCATCTTTGGGGAAATTAAATGACAATGCAGAGGATGACGAATGCATCTGGAAAGACTGCTCAACATATTTCGAAGCTGTGGCTTCTTTCCGCCCCTCCATGCCAATTTTTACTCTAAATGCTGCCCAAAACTGGGGAAAAAGATTGTGAGCAAACGAACACAAAAAGGCAGCTATCACAGCTGTCAGTCATTCTCCAGTAATACTGCTGGAATGCTTCCCCTATATGCTGCAAGGCCTGATGCACTTTGATATTTTTTATCAGGAGGTAAAAGCCAAGGCTAATCGTTTGGCCCGAAGGGGAATGGTTGATACCTTCCCAGTGTGGTAGCTGCTAAGTGGGGCCTCTGTAAGAACTATCAAATTGCTATCAAATTCCCAGCCTCACTTAAGGGATCAACAAGGGCAATTTTTCTGCTCGATCTATGCTTCTTTGGTTTTTTTTTTGCTGCACTGCCTGAGGCCCCATTTTTTGGCCATGATTTCTGTAAAGAGAAACAGGAGGATCCTGAGAGAGACTATAAAAGAAGGAAAAAAGGAGAGGACAATATGGAATATGCAAAAGAAAATAACAAAGCTGCTTATGTCTGAAAGACAAGAGAGTGGAGCAGGGCTAATGGATCTTGACAATGTACCAGCAGAGCATGGCCCCAGTGGAACAACCCACTAACAAAACAAAGGCGTTGATGATTTGTCCGTTTCCTTTTCCCTGATGCCAGTATAAGCCCAGATTTGTGGCCTCTGTGGCTTAGATGAATAAAGCATTCAAGGTTTAAGCATGGGTGAGCAATCAGCTCCACTCCATGCCTCAAATAAGAAGCACAGAGTTTATTATCAGTGTGCATGGCTGGAAATCATGTGCAGTGCACTCCAGAGTAGCAGGGCGCTCATTAGGAGTGCAACTTGGAGAGGAGATCCAACACTTGGTTTTGCAGGACCTAATTAATATAATTTAAAACATACATTCAAAGGATCCTTTCATCATCACATTGCTTGATTAAATCTAAGCTTGTTCTATCCAGATAAAGTGATGTAGATTATTCTACCAAGAAATGCTGTGTGCATCAAAAGCTCAACATTTTAAAAGTTGTGGTATCATGTATGGTTGGTAGTTTGTGATACCTATCTGGAAAGCAGCACAGTTTTTAGGTGCATGTTGTTTTCTGCTTTCAGTTCTTTTTGTTCAGTTCAGTTTGGCCCAGTATTCCTGCAAAATGCTTCTAGTTCCTTGATGCGCCTTGTATTCACAGTTATTTTGAGGTGTATCCACATCAGGCACCTCTACAAGTTGTCCAGGTTGTCGTGGGGTATGCGTAGGATTGTTAGAAGATCCGTAGAAGCCGCCTGTTAATCTTATTATTTTTATTTATGATCCAATATTTAATGTAGTCGATATTTAAGATAAGGTCAAAGCAAGATCCACATTTTATTATGCTGATTTTTTTCCAAGTAAAAAATTCTCACCTTTTTTCACTCCAAACATGTCTTGAGGCAGAGACTGCCGCTGAAAGACACACTGGAGATCCTCTCCTTCGTTCCACCTCCACTCTCCAGCTGTTCCACATAGTAGGTGCAAATTGCCACACCAGAGTGTGTGTTTTTGCAAAAAAAATTGCAGCCTGAAGACAGTACCTTTCCAGCAGCAACAGTACCTTTCCGGCAGTGAATACCATCACTGCTGACATTTGTGGTGTTTTCACATCTTCAGCAGGTGAAGGCTCCACTTGGTTGCTCAGCAAGGTAACGGTGTTCGCTGAATTGCTAGTATCATGGTGATAAGAATGAACATGATAAAAAAAAGAGTTAATGGCTGAGAATAATCATAATTCATGGCAAAATGTGATTAAAAAGACTGTCATGATTATAATGGTGAATATAATAACATGTTGTTTAAAACAGGATATAAGCAGTAATAATATTAATAATAAGACCTGATTGTTCATGATTTTCATATGTCCATATAATAATTCATTAGAAAAAGTGAGTTTAAAGAGAATAATAATTCATTGTTTTCATGTGTCTTGAGTTAAAAAGGTTAAAATGATGACTGATCATCAATTCTGTGCTCAGCTGCTTTTGCCTGGCAGGCGTAGGAAGACAACAGAGACAGTAATAGCACTTATAGATAATAATACTTTATTTTATGTCACTTTTGTTTACAATCTTTTAGTTACCTTTTATCAAAAATTCACTTGTATAAGTTTTTTTCTGGAACTTCAATAGTGTTTTTATTTTCTTTATTAAGTCTGTGGCGAATGTGCTGCACAGCGATTGATTGTTGATGCCTGCTCCCGTGAAGGAGAAGCAGTTTTTGGTTGACTGAAGAAGAATACAGTCTGGTTGCTAACGTGTCGTGCTCGTGTCGTTTTTCCACCCTTTTTACTTTATCCTTTCCCTGGCAACGAGGCGTAACACTAGTACCCCATGTTTTTTGACAACTGTAGTGGTAACCTAAAGGTATTATCATCTGAAACCATTGGTGGCTCCTGATTCACCTTTCCACATTAGAAGTTCACACAGCGCTCATTTTGTCCCTGCCAAGCCTCTGTTACTTGCTCCAAAAGTGGAACACAGGCATAACACTACAAAGTGGAGTTGAATAAAAGCTCTACAGAGCCATAATGCATCAGGATTATGAAAATGTTTCTTTGCAAATTGTTCATACTGAATTCAGCGGTGAAAATACAGGAAACAGTTTCCTCAGATGAGTCCACTGAAATCTACAATTCTGCTAACTTTAGCTGCAGAGTAGTACAACTCCCCTCCTCTCTCGTGACTGTCAAGTAGTCTTGATGCTCTTCAAACAGGATCTCAAGAGCCATTGATTAAAAGAAAATCCTTTAGTTTTTTTTTTCAGAACTTATCTTGACTTTCATTTCTTCTTTTAACTATCTTTTTTTTAAATTTCATCATGAACTGTTGGAACAGATGCACAGAAAAGCTTTATCTTCTTATAGCGCTCTCCTGCTTTGTGGGCATCAGTTATTTTAATTTCTAGAGTGGTCTCCAGCTGCTTAGTGGAGCCCATTGCGGTCGATTGCTCAGACCAGGTTTTTAAAGTCACAGTGTTGGCATAGCTTTGACATTTTTCCCATCAAATTGTGATGTTAACAACCCATATACATGAAAAGGTTCACATTAGGTTTCACTCAAACTTAGAAATCATTCTTTTCATTTTTTAAATTTTGATTTTAATCTATAGCTTTGTGCTTTTTCTTAATCAATTAGTCAACAAAACAGAAATATCCTTAGTATAAGATATATTATTCCTCTCTGTCGCATAACTCTATTGCTAACAGATCCTTTTCATCACATCAGAGGCATCCAATTCTCTTGTTCTGAGAAAATATCACTCAGATGTGAGCGTAGCTACAGATTTAAGAGTCTATTGTTACAAATTTGGATTTGCACTGGTCTACATACAGTATACAGTATATTGTTGCCGGTAAATTACCGCTAAAATCTGTAAGGAATCTGTTTTAGCAGATTACAATCTGCTGATAGGCATTACCTTGGAGCAAGCTTAGTAAAACTGAATTCTATGGACATTATGAAATAGTAAGATTATAATATAGCTTTTGTTCATTGACTTTGCTCAGCCAAGTAGAAACAGCTGAGCAATGGCCCACTTTCCTCCATCGAAAACCTAATTACAGTCCTCTGGGTAGCTCAGTTATTTTTGGAAGTAAGATAATGGACACTAATGACTTTTCCTTTGTCTATGGTAAGGAGAACCAACGCACAATTTTAAGCAGTAGTTAAGATATGCTGTTCTTATCATGGAGTATGGGACTTGCAGAAACTTCAGATCCATTTAGAGCTTCAAACGAGGAATACTCAGGATCCTGAGGAAGACTGGGAGCCCGCATGGCCCTGCCACGGTGAAAGTGACTTCCAAATCAATAAATAAATAAATAAATAAAATACCATTCAGCCACATCTTTAAGACCACTTTTAAACAGTGGACATAAAATATTTGATGTTGTTCTGTGGTGTCCTGGGTGGTAGCATTAGGTCCTTGGGTCCCTGCAGTTTTTTTTTTGGGATTGGACTTGATGACATATGTTTGGAAAAAAAAAAGTTAGAAAGTTAAAAGTAAATTGATAAATAAATAAAAGTAAGTTAAATTAGCATCCGAAAAGCCAGATAATAATCAGAAAAATACATCACCACACTTGTTGCCAGGTGACAAACACAACACTAATACATTCATGATGAACTTCAACTATGCCTGCTATCTGACAGTTTCTCACCTCATGCTTCATAATGAAGTAATCGATTCAAATTCAATTCACTTCATTCAGATTACATCATATTAGTATCAGTGAGGTTGTAAGCCAGATGAGCACCTCAGAAATAGTTCAAAGAACACACACACACACACTCAAAAAAAAAATGTCAGCAGTTTTTGTGATGGCTACTGCTTTCCATCTCAGAAAGGACGCTCCTGTCGGGAGACTCTGTTGTCATATCTGGTTTGGGTCGGCAGGTTTTGTTATTTACTTCACTTTTCAGAGGTTTTGGCTGATCATGTACACAAGTATTCTGAAGTGTCATTCTTTCAGTATAACAAAATGCATCTAACCCTGTGTAAAAATATTTGACAGCAGTCCTGTGACAATATTAACACAATATTAAAACAACATCAATTCTGACACATGCAATCAGGACCAGAGCAGCTAGCTAGCAAGACTTCCAATTCCAGTCACCTCCTCTTGCATCTCCTTGCATCTCTATCTTGCCTTAGGCAGCAGGAATGATGGCTCTTTGTTCGATACACAGAGTTTGTATGCTGTGACATCTTCTTATGTCCTGCTTTGTACACTCAGCTGGCATTGAGATTGTCCTGGGAAGCCCTTAGGTTCCACCGAGGCTCCAGACAGATTATTTAATCAGCAAAGAATTGCTCATAGGAAAGCACACAGCAAATACATGTTTTCATGGCAAATCTCCAGTTTCATCAGAGACTAATTCTAAAATGTTTGTTTGACTGCATTTTGTGCTATGCAAAAAATAAAAAATAAAGACCAGTCTCAGGTTCGGATCTCATTGGATTGACAGTACAAAATACAGTGGCATTAGTGCACTGCCAAGAAGCTGTCCAGGGTGTGACACATCAGTGTTTTATAATGGACCTAATAGACTCAACTGACCACATCAAATGATTAGTGATGGTCTGTAAAGAACCACCAGTCTTTTTCATTTCATACAATAAAATGACATTGAAAACATTCAATTTCTTTTGAACTTACTCGAAATATATTACTGATCATCAGTGCCAGTCTTGCCTCTATGAGATAGAATGTTAGGAACAAATTAGCTGATTTTACATTGGCCTCCAGTACAACTGTGAGAAACCTCTGGGTTATTTTCTAACGAAGATATGTATTGTTGTTAGAAAAATGATCAAAAACTGAGGAGCAACTCAGATTTTAAAACCATAAGGTTTTTAATTTCGTGACGAAGCAGTTTACAGTCAGTGTAAAAGAGTTACCCATTTTATATCACATGACTTTTTTTTAATCATTGCTCTTCATCTTATGGTTAAGTCAGTTATCATGTAAGGAATACATACATGTGTTTTACACATCCACGATAAGACCTGACCAAATAAGGAATACATGGGGAAGTAATGTAATTATTTTCTATGAGACCTGGAAAAATTAGGGTGTAAGAAACATGGGCCACAAAAGATTAACAATGCAGTTATCACAGAGTTAACCATAAATATGCTACAAAGGAATGGGAAACATACCAGCCATACCACCTGAACTTAAAAGGTCAACATACAACCATACAACCATCGGACCTCATGTGTATTTTGGGTCACAGAGAGTAAAAATGCAGGATTTGAAAAAAGGATAATATTAAATATTTTCCAAACACATGTAAACAGCATATTAATCAGGTTTGTCAGACAGCCTTTATTTCACCTCTGTAATATCATCAAGATTAGGAGCATCTTCTCCCAAGGTGATGCTAAAAAACTCATTCACATGTTTGTCACCTCTAGACTAGATTATTGTAATGTTGTCTTCCCTCCGGTCCTCTTCTTCCTTCAGATCAGTCCCATAGGCTGTTAATTAGCAGCACCTCATAAAAGTAACTGTCCTCCATTGTTCTTGTAGTGTTTTTGTGCTGTTCTGCACTTCTCCTCTTTTGGTCCTCCATCTTTTCTGTCCTTTCTCCCTCCTCTTTTCTTCCTTTACCTGGCCAGTGGCTGGAAGGTCCCCACTTGGGAGCCAAGTCCTTCCCTCTTAAAGGGGAGTTTTCCCTTGCCACTGTTTGGCTTAAAGGTTTTTCTTCCACTTGAGGGAGTTTTATACTTGCCATTGTTTCTTTAGTTAATTTTTAATAATATTACTAATAGTTAATAATATTTACTTGGGGTCATGCTCTGGGTCTCTGAAAAGTGCCTAGAGACAGATTTACATTAAAATAGACACTATACAAATAAAGCTTAATTAAACTGAATTGAATAGACAGTCACCTAGATTCTACCATCTACTGGGTGACAGTAGTAGTCAGATGTATCTCAAGCCGATAGGAGCCTGGTCTAATATAATATAATATGACCAATATAAGGAAAAGGGAGGTCAAATAATCATCTCTTCTGTTATACCATATTTTTGTTTTTCCCCTTTTCAGGTTTAGCACAGTCTTTCTCACAATACAACTGCTTCAGAAGCACTCCCTGAGCAGGGGCATACAGGATTATAACAGGCTCAGAAATAGTCAAAGCTGTCACCTACATGATAAAAATAAGAACAAGTATGCACTCATTTACAAATCTCTGAGGGAAAAGTTCTGTGTCATCGTGTGACATATTTCATAGAGTCAATTTCTGAATGTCAATTTGAAGAACACAAATATACAGCTATAAAATACTTTATATTACAAGCAAATCATTCATTAACTGAGACATGCGGTGCAATAAATTAAGCATATAATCTAATCATAGATATTTGTAAAATTGTGTAGCAAATAGTGTTGGGCAGGTTCACTTTCTACATGAACTAGTTCAGTTCAAAGTTCACAGAAATTTAAAATTAATCAATTCAGTTCACCATTTCAAAAAATGAACTAAATAGTTTATATATAGTAGTTAATCAACAATAGTTCATTTTTAGTTCTTTTTAAAAAAAAAATAATTTTTCAATGTTGCTGCGAGCAATTATTTGTCAAAATGATTGCCACTGCCCATATACTACATCCACCACAAAAAGCATTTATTTTATCCATTTTATCTGTTGAAAACTATGTGTCCAATTAGGAATCCTTAACCAACCAGGGTTCAAATAAGCATTGATGGCTGTAATCTTTGGAGTCAGGATGCTCCTCTGGCTCTGGGTGACTGCAGCTTTCATCTGGACTGGATGTATTTAATAATAGATATACTATTGAATGCTCCATAGAAGTATACAAAAAAGTAACACATAACATTCCAAGTGCCTTTATTTAAATAGTGAAGAACAGTCTCAGGACCATAGGAACACTGATTGCAATGAATCCCCTGTTTAATTTGATTATTTATTTATTTATTTTTTTTTTAACCTTATCTGTTTTTTTATCCTTCATAATTATTACATCATTTTATTTCACCTACTCACAGTGATGTTGTCTTTTGATTCTGTATGCAGGAGGTGTGATTTTCCTTTTATCATGTAATTTGCATATGTGATCAGTAATGAGTATGGCATTTTTGTGCTTGTACTTGTTTAATAATAAAAAAGACAGCAGCTTTCATCTTACCTTCCTGCTTGTTTTAAACATTTGATGACGCAGTTGTTAGCGTGACAGAAGCGACAGCCTGTGTTGCCATGTTTGACTTGATTTCCTCGAAGATACATATCAGGCTCGTTTGTGGTGTATTTTAAATGGAGTTTGTTGGAAACCTGGCACGGTTTTGACCGTGCATGAACCTTTTGAAAGAGCGTCGTTCACAATTGCCAGGAATGAACTCGTTCACACCCGACGCTGCTCAAGGGGAAAGAGAGCGTGTTCAGTGCATGTTCACACAAAATATGAACTAGTTCGTGAACTTTCAGTCAATGAATGTGTTCAGGTACAACACTGGTAGCAACATAGTCACAAAGGACGATAAGACAAGAAGTGAAAAACAGTGGTGTACAAAAAAAACAAGCTGGTTTCAGAAGTATTGTTTGAGAAATATCAAGACAGCCCCTGACAGATGAATGTGAAGGTCTTATTGAAGATCTGCATGATGGGAAGCCTGCGGCATTCATCTGTAATGTGATCTGAACATTTACTTTGGTCTTTTTGCATTCTCCACCAAGGTTCTTGTCTGCTGAGAGCCCACCACCAAGTATGTTTTGATATTTTATTGTGCTTCTATCAGGCCAAAAATGAAAAGGAGATGTTGGCAAAAAAGAACGAGAAATAAAGGAAAAAAAAATGTAAAAAGATACTGAAGAATATTTGTATAATGCATAATGGTGGTGTTGAATGACAAAGGACGAATGAAAAAGGCAGCTGAATGATGTAATCTCCTACCCACAGCATATCCAATCAGTGAGTCAACACCACCATCCTCTCATTCAGAAGTTTATCAGGGCCGCTTTGAGTACCTATCCTACAACAGGAATGTTTTTCACTTATGTAAAAGGTTCCTGAAAGCCCTTTTATCGGGGCTGTTCCTCGTAATAGAGACACGCAAGTACGCCAAGTCTGGTCTTGCCCTACTTGGAAGTTCATACTTGGCAAGTTTAACTTGGGAGAATGTACTTTGGAGGTTGGGAGGATGCAGTTTGGACTTAATGGCATTGAAAAAGCAAGTTAGTCATCTATTTGATAGCCTGCAAGCTGAGCTGTGATACTGACACATTTTCAAAAACAACTTCAATTTAACTGAATATAGAACAAGCACTCTGAACTTTAATATAACTCAGAGTAACCATGGACTCATCTGGCAAAAGTTTCTATAATCATTATTTTACACTCACCGGCAACTTTTTTAGGTACACCTTGCTAATACCCCTTGGACCCCTTTTTGCCTTCAAAACTGCCTTAATCCTTCGTGGCATAGATTCAACAAGGTACTGGAAACATTCCTCCAAGAGTTTGTCATGATAGCATCACGCAGTTGCTGCAGATTTGTGTCCCATTCCACCACATCTGAAAGGTGCTCTATTGGATTAAGATCTGGTGGTAGGCTGTGGGATTGACACAATCAAAGTTCATAGTCAAAAGTCAAAGTCAACTTTATTGTCAATTTTTCCAAATGTATTAGACATGCAGAAGAATCGAAAAAAAAAAAAGTTTCTCACTGTCCCACAGTGACAAGTATCAAGTCAAACTTAAATGTACAATGCTCAATTGGTACTAATGGGCCCAAAGTGTGCCAGGAAAACACCCCCCACACCATTACACCACCACCAGCCAGCCTGAACCATTGATACAAGACAGGATGGATCCATTCTTTCATGTTGTGGACGCCAAATTCTGACCCTACCATCTGAATGTCGCAGCAAAAAATGGAGACTTATCAGACCAGGCAACGTTTTTCCAATCTTCTATTGTCCAATTTTGGTGAGTCTGTGTGAATTGTAGTCTCAGTTTCCAGTTCTTAGCTGACAGGAGTGGCACCCGGTGTGGCTGCTGTAGCCCATCTGCCTCAAGGTCAGAATCAGAATCAGAATCAGAATCAGAATCAGTTTTATTGGCCAAGTTTGTGCACACAAACAAGGAATTTGACTCCGGTTAAACGTGTTGTGCATTCAGAGATGCTCTTCTTTATACCTCGGTTGTAACAAGTGGTTATTTGAGTTACAGTTGCCTTTCTATCGAACCAGTCTGGCCATTCTCCTCTGATCTCTGGCACCAGCAAGGCATTTGGAACATTTGGAACACAGAACTGCTATTCACTGGATATTTTCTCTTTTTTAATCCATCTCTAGGATTTGTAAATCCTAGAGATGATTGTGCATGAAAATCCCAGTAGATCAGCAGTTTCTGAAATACTCAGACCAGCCTGTCTGGCACAACAACAATGCCACGTTCAAAGTCACTTCAATACCATTCTGATGCTGGTTTGAACTGCAGCAGATCATCTTGACCATGTCTACATGCCTAAATGCATTGAGTTGCTGCCATGTGATTGGCTGATTATAAATGTGCGTTAATGAGCAGTTGGACAGGTGTACCGAATGAAGTAGCTGGTGAGTGTAAATGCCATGTTTTTAATGAATTTCATGCTTTTGTATTTCAGCATTGTTAGATATAAAGTTCACATTCCAGAGGTTGATGGACAGAGTTCTCCAAGGATGTGAGGAATGCAGCGCAGCATACCTGGATGATGTTGTCATCTTTAGTCACAGCTGGGAAGAACATCTCCAGCATCTAAAGAAAGTCCTGGGGAATATACACAATGCAGGGCTAACACTTAACATTGATAAATGTGAATGGGCGAAGCAAGAAACGAAGTACCTGGGACACCAGCTTGGAAGAGGAGAGGTGCGACCTCAGATGGACAAGGTGGAGGCTGTCCGGAATTGCCCTCGTCCTACAACAAATAAAGAAGTGTGATCTTTTCTGGCGTTAGCTGGTTGGTACAGACGGTTTATACCTGGCTTTGTTCCTTTCCAGTCCTCAGAAGCCCAGACTTCAACATGAGATTCCTTGTCCAGGTTGATGCCTCAGCTGTGGGTCTGGGGGCTGTCCTGGCACAGGGAGAACCAGGAGAAGAACAACCCATCCTGTTCCTGAGCCGCAAGCTTCTTCCTCGCGAGACACGGTACTCAGTGGTGGAGAAGGAGAGCTTGGCCATCAAATGGGCTTTGGAGAGCTTGAGATATTACGTGTTGGGTAGAGAGTTCGATTTGTAAACTGATCACTGTGCTCTCACCTGGATGAACACCATGAAGGATCACAACAGCTGACTGACTCGCTGGTACCTCTCCTTGCAATCTTTCACATTTACAGTGCGGCACAGACCAGGGAAGGCGAACCTGGTTGCTGACTATCTTTCCAGGTTGCCCTACAGTCCCAACCTCCGGGTGGAGGGGGATGATGTGACGGAGTAGCCCGTCACTGGTTGCAGGAAGGCACGTCCTTTTCTTTTTTTTTCTTCCCCCCCATTTAGTTTCAGTCACAGTCACTGGATTCCTGTTCACATCACAGCAGGTTTATATAATTTCACAGGTCTTTCTTACTCAGGGTGCACACTTAATAGCATTGAGTCTGTTACTCATCAGCAGTGTTCCAGCATTCAAACAGAGGCAATAAACCAATCACCCTTCATATATCATCCAAACAGGAAGTGACATCACAAAACAAGGTGGTTAATTTTTACACTTAACTATTTATTTTTTGTCTTTTTATCTTTGTAAATGGGGGATATTGAAAATAAAGCATCAGTTTGTAGCCTGAGATTGTTTTTAAAAAGAAGGGTGAACTGGTGAAAGAGTTTAGGCCTGGTAAATTTCCGGGGACCAATTAGCCCAGTGGGAGGGGCTAATGCCTTTTAAAGAAGACTGTTTGTTTGAAAGGCAGAGACGTGGAGATGGATGTGGACATGACAGCTAGTGAAGCTAGTGTTTACAACTAAAGAGCACTGAGAGAAGCAGTGTTGCTATTTTTTATATACTTTTGTAAATAGTTTGTAAAAATAGTTTATTTTTTTGTCCCAAATCACTGGAGAATATTGTTTTTGGTCACTTTGCCCAACTGGAGGTGAGCACAATGAAACTGGTTAACCGTCACCGACCTGCGACTGTGCCATTTGTCACAAAGAACACACAAGGAAGGACTCTGTGACACAGACCCAACACCCAGGGTAAGGCTGCAGTCAGTCAAGTTCTTCCTGACGACAAGAAGTCTTTCAAGGACGCTGAAGTTGTGAAAAAAAAGTGTTCATTGAAGCTGAACTCTTTTTTTTTAATATTTTTTTTTGGCACTAGTAGCCTTCATTGACAGTAAAGGAGGACAGAGAGAGAACGGGGAGGACCTGCAGCAAAGGTTCGTACGGGCAAGGAGCCGAACCTACAACTGTTGCATCAAGGACTGGAGCCTCTGTATATGGGCCGCCTACCCTAACCACTGCGCCACCAGGTGGCCGGAGGCTGCACTCTTTAGTGAGCTTACAAACAAAATAGAGATTGTTGCTGCTATTAAGGACATGCAATTATCTTGGAATACTGTTACATGGCAATGCAAAGTAATAGCTGAGGAAATCAGCAGTGAAATAAGGACACTGATGCATGTGAGAGTCAAACACCCCCCCACCCCGCACACACACACACACACCTTTTGATTAGTCAACTGATATTGGGGACTGACAGAGTCATGTGTTTTCACCTGCTATGAAGATAGTGAGCTCTCTTCGGCCCATGAGTCTTTTAGACTCTATTACACAGAGATGTGAGATGGCTTAGCAGAAGTAATTTTTGGCAAGGTTCACTGACTTGTTGCCTGAAATCAAAGACGTTGTGAATCTCTCAAAGCACGCAGATTATGCACAGCTGGATGACTATCGGGAGCTTTCTGATTTAACGTTCCTCACAGAAACATTCCTGAAATGCTCAATTATTTGAATTTAGAGCTCCGGGCTGAGGCTAGACATGTGATCGGCACGATCAGTGAACACATCTGAAAGCAAGCTGCAACTGCTTTCAAAGCTGTGACATGGGAATCTTTCCTCACATGCCAGCAGAAAAAAGCATCAGAGCAAAGAATCACAGTTTGAAAGTGCCCATTATGAGGAGCAAATTCAGTCTCGCATTTTACTGACAAAAGTTGAGCCTGTTGCCAGATGTCTGTCTTTTCCATTTGGGACAGGCATTGATGTGGATTGCATTGTTTCCAAAGTAGCATCACTGTTTTAACTGGATAGTTCTGCTGTTAAGAGATTGAGCAAAATGGCATTGAGATCAAATCCAGAATGTCACCCGACAAGAAAGCAGACTACTTGAACCTGCTGCCATAATAAAAGTGTCCCATCCTCTGATCTTCTGCACTGAACTTGACAGCACTTTTTTGGAATAACTTATTTGTGTGAGGCTGTTTTCTCCCGCATAAAGATTGTCTGTCAAACTTTTTTTTAAACAACTGTCTGCATATATATTTATGTTTAGATTGATAATATGGCAAAGCCTTTTTTTCTTTTTTTTGAGCCAGATATATATGCAATTTGATTTTGCAGGCGATGTCTCATACATATCTGACGCATCTTACAGCAGATGTCAGTTTTCTCGTGGATGTGTGAATGAGAGTGAATGTGTCCTTCACCAGGCCATTTTAACAGTCTGATCTAGCATACTTGACCAATTCTTAAAACCCTGACTCTTTCAGAGCAGATGAATATCACTGACAGTGGAGCAGCAAGGGACAGGACAGAGAAAGACACAAAGCAGTGCAGTATGATGATGCATGTGGTGTTTGTGTGGGTGCTGTGTTGTATGTAAGTGAATGTGTGGTGATTTGTGTTTTATTCTTTTAAGCTTATTTGCACATTTTTAAGAATTCCAACTTTGCGGCTTCCTTAAGGCAGCAAGTAATGCTTTAAATTTTCATGTAACTGTGTTACTGCAGCTGCAGAAAACTGCCTGGGTTTAAATAGAATAAGAATTGTAAGAATTGAAAAAAAATCTAAATGGTGAAAGAAAGGAAGAGGAAGAGGATGTTTTTTTCAGGTTGTGTTCAGGTAAGTCAACATTTTGGTTTAAAAAAAAACATAATGGTCATGGATAGATAAGACAAACCTTTACTAAAAATGACAAAAAAGACGTTTGCATTGATCTCCAAAGTAAGTATAAATCCACAGTCACTCCTCCACACTCTCAGTTCTCAGAATCAGAATCAGAATCAGAATCAGAATCAGAATCAAATTTATTGTCGCCACTGAGCCAGCGTCCCAACACAGCAGAATTTGACTTCCCAGTTCACCGTCCAAAAGAAACATACAAAACAAAACAACACAACATATGGACAGGAGTCAACGGTGCTTGGGTCAGCGCTATAAGAGCGCTTCAATTTAACAGAGGAAAAAAGATAACATTGGGGGAGGAGGGTGGAGGTTAAAAAAAAGAACATCTCCCACTACGTGTCAAATGGACACGTCGTGAGAGGGGAAAAAAAAACACCTCAGCACATTTAATTTAAGCATGTACAGACTTAACACAGGACATTGATAGAAACATGATGGCGGGATAACCCAGTTTTGACAGTCTGTGCGCGCGCAGCCAGTCGCGCAATCAGTCCATCGCCACACGGGGGCGTTCTCACCAGTATTGTTGCATGATAACATTGTAATCATATTCTTATTCTGAGACATCTTTACCTATCAAAAATTATTGGATGGCAAATTTTTCTGAAAAGGATCTGATATACTTTAAGTTACACAATTTGTTAAATGCAAAGATGTTGTTGTAGTTATATAAATGATATGAAATAGAGCACAGATTTAATAAAATCCTCAATGGACTACAGAATATAACAGTTGTTACTCGTACAGTTAATGACGCTGGCTGTCAATTGACTAGTTATTGATGAGCCAGTGTCCAGTCAAATATTCAGCACGAGTCTTGAGGACAGGAAAGTTGAGCTACAGGACATACAAAGCATATAAAGCACATGTACAAAACTGAGAATTACTGAAACTGAACATTTTTAAAGTCCAATTTAGAGAGGAGAGTATTATAACAAAAAAGAGAGGAGGGCTATCAGTGGTATGAGATCGATAAATCAATCAATTTTATTATAATTTTCAAAGGTTAGCTCTGATGGAAAAGGGCTGTTCAGGATAAAGGGCATTGCCCACATCATTGTCGGTAATACCTCCCAGTCTCCCCTGAAAGATCCTACAGTGGACCCAGGTCAAATGAGATATTCAATCCCAGACAGCAGGTTTTTGACCTGCCCTGAGGATTTCTCTCCCATAAGCATTACTGAAAAACCGTTAAAAGAAAGCATCCAGAAGGTGTCTCAATCAGAGGCCTGACCCACCACAGTTTCCTCTTTTTAAAACTAGGAGAGGCTCGCTGAGTTCCTCTTATTTGAGGTTGATACCACCCATCCAAAGGAAGAAACTCATCGTGGCTGCAATCTCATAATTTTGGCCACTCATCAAATTTCATGATGACGAAGGTCGGAGTGTAAGCCTTCTCTCTGAGCAACCAGCTCAACACCTACACTGCTGTCCTGCAGATCATGGATCAATCCACCCATCCATCTCATGCTCCATTTTCCCCTTGCTCATAGCCAACATCCCAAGATACTTTAATTTCCCTGCTTGGATAGGCATGGAAATCAGTCTTCTAATCTAATTCTGACACAAAGTGCATAAGCAGATTTCCCCCAGTGTTACTAAACTACACATCTATGCACTTTTCAAACCTTCCTCTTTAGGAACAGCTGGGTGCAGGGGTTTCCTAAATTTCAAGCCCTCTGTCTTGACCTCAGTCTGTTATCCTACTGGTTGGTTTTGAAGGTCAGGTTGAAATTGAAGGATGGAGTGGGGGGGGGGGGGGGGGCATCTATTAATTAGCAATCTGACTGAACAGACCTAAAGGGCTGGGATGCAATTGATTCTTATGAACCAGAGACCAATGACATTGTGCCCCCAGAGTCATGTTTAAAGGGGTAATAAACAACCTGAAGAAACAATCTTTTGTACATAAACAAATGATTCAATTTCACTTTCAAACAGTAAACCTTCTTACCTTGGATAAAACAGACAAGTCTTTATAATGCACTTTCTATCAAGTTATTTTTTTCTTAACTGAAGAATGGAGAGCAGAAAAAACTACAGTGGCAATAGCTTTGACAGACATGTTCATGCATGAACACACATCTGGCCACTCTGCCTTCAAAACATGAAAGCATTCAACAGAAAGAGGCAAGCTGCTTAATCTTTTAGCATCACCATCCATTCAGTTTTCTACTGTTAATCCAAGTCTAAGTCTATGTCACAGTGGCAGCAGCTTGGGCAGAAACCACATGACCTCGCTCTCCCCAGCCACCAGGGACACCCAGGCGTTAACAAAACCTACCAAGCGATGTCGACACTTCTGCAACTCTAGGGTCTGTCCCAAAACCTCCTTCCAATGATGTCTTTCTTCCCCATAGAGGTTCCTGAAAATACTCATTGTGGGGCTGTTCCTGGCAATGGAGGCACTCGTCAACCGTTGTCCTAACTGGAAATCTCATTACACCACTATTTCTTCACACAGCAAAGAGTTGTTTGCAGCTTTATTGCAGTATAATATAATTGCATTAATAGCTTTTCATTGCAAGTCTGCTACATGTGGTGAGTATTGTATGTCAGCTGTCCTTTGTCAACAAGGTGACAACTGCAGCATTTTAAATGACTAAGACTGCCTTTCCAAACTGTAATGTATGTTTCTTACACATGCAACAATTACAACTGGATTTTTGATTCCAGGATGTTATTGTTAATGATAGGAAGCAATGTGATGGTGATGTGTTATCTTACTGCAAATTTTTTTTTCAGCTCTTATGGCCTTTATTCCTAGAGAGAGAGAGACAGATAGAAAGGGGGTAGAGAGAATGGGGAAGACATGCAGCGAAGAGTCATACAGGCCGGGAGTTGAGCCCGCCATAACCACTGTTCCACCGGCCGCTCACTGCAACTTTTGAAGATCCAGAATTGAAGTTCTAAGTATGTTCATGATCATACTTTAGGGTCATTCACGGTATCAACACCAGCTATAGCTCCCGTTGCTCTTAACAGAAAATATAAGAACATGCAGTTTTCAAGGATAGTGCACCGTAAAAGGAGTTACAATGTTTGAAGGAAGTATGATCCCATTTAGAAGTCAAAACAATGAAACATTTTAATTTCATAACTTAAATGAAAAATGGTTTCAGTGGTGATATATGATGTGCTCTCACACACTCAACTAGCAGCTGTAATGACCTTAAATTTCTTATTTTGCACTTGCTATCAACACTGAAAAATTGTGTCTGGGTGCAGAGTGAATGTTTCCCAAGGTTAAAGCACTTGACAGCATACATTCACACTGTCAAGAAGCAGGAGAAAAGCAATTTGGCCTTAAGCAGACAGCCATCAGCTCTCCGTGCTCTATACTACCTTGTGTTAAATGAAACAGGACATAAACCGAAACAAAGTTTGAGTGAAAGAGGAAAGAGAGAGAAAGTGTGAGCAGGTGAAAGCAGAGAAGTCACTCCCATGAGGGACGGCTAACACCAGAGAATGAGGCAAGACTGGGGGCTTTACTCTCAACAGACCCTGCCAAGCTCACTTTTGCAGTTCAGAGCAAAGGACCCTGCTGTGGTAATTCAGTCACCTTTTTTTCCCCCCATTTCCACCTCACCATGTCAAACTTAAATTGCTCTAAAAGATTTAAACACATGACCTGAACAATCTGTGAATTGTGAATGCTCTTACACCCACAGATTCCCTTATTTAAATACTAGTTTGTGTGTTGTAAAACATTTGTGCATGTCTTGTTTTACATATTAAACTGCATAAAATATCAGATTGGGTGTTAGATTTCTCTTGTACACATTATAACTCAAGTTAGTCTGACGTTCAACAGTAATTTAGCCGCTCTCTCGCGCATTGATAATTTGGATGGTTTTGCACAGCACTTGGTCCATTGTGCACACATTAATACCACAGACAGTCTCACACACATAAATAACTGAGTTGCTCCCACATACTGCTTTTTCAGTCTTGCACACGTTAATAATGTGGAAGATTCATAAAAAGTGTTGGCCTTGTATATGACTCTCGAGTGAGGACATTCTATATTATCATATATGTGATTGCTCCATCTTGTAGTTCTTGTAAAACGTGTCCACTTTGGCACCTCATTAGAATCTTTTACAGCAAAGAGGCAAATTTAAGCCATGGGTTCCCACCGAGTAGAGAAGTGCTTTGTCATATTTTTTCTCTGTCCTCAAGGTGACTTCATGTTTTAGAACCAGAGTGATTTTAAGCACTGCCCTTTTGGTTGGATTGGATTGAGATTTAGATTAAAGTGCAATTCTCACAGCTTGTGGAAAATGGCTGCATATCGTGGCCATTCCAATCAATGAGAGTAGTCACACCAGAGGTCCAGACATGGAGCAGGTTTAGAAACAGCTAAACTGCATCAATTTACACAAAGCGGATAGAGATTGCTACTTACATCTTACTTCCTGCCAGCTCAAAGAGATTTCCAGTGGATTTTCAAAATAAAACCCCAAGAGGAGGCTTTGACTGTACGTGGATATTACACTAACACGTGGAGGCTGTGTGGAAAGAAGATTTTTGAAGAGATTTGAACCATGTATGAGGAGAGGGTCAATTAAGAAGTTGAAGAACTCATTTTATTTGACAACCATTTATCCTTTTGCAATGTATAATTTTAGAAAAAACAAAACATAGCAAGCAGACTACTGTACAATTTTTCGCATGATCACAAAGCCCTCTGGTAAACTTGTAAACTCACAAATCCAGCCAAATAGGCAGCACTTGCAAGCTTGATCAATGCTTTTCAAAACCATCTCCGTGGGACTTGAGGTTGCACCAAGGATGAAGCAGAACCTTTGCAAAACCGGGCCTGGACAATTAGGTTGCCTGTGCAACTAAGACTTAAGAGTTTATCTGGAAGTTTGGATAATTATGAATTCTTTTTAACAGCATATATCAGTAATCTGTGTGTTTACAGACATATTTATGATAAGGTAATGCACAGCTTGCACTCTAAAAGCTATAGCAGTTTCTTTTCATGTTTTGTCCTTTTTGGTTTTATCCTAAAAAAGAAGATGTGTGGTGCGAAATAACATGTTGTGCTTTTTATATTCATAAGTGAATTCTCGTCCATTGCTGACATCTCATCTGAGGCCTTCTTCTCACTTGTTGATATACAGTATAGGTGTCCACTCGTGATGTTGTTCATTTTGAAAACTGAACTGATTCTCTCAGGACATTATTGGGTATGACTTCTTGCTGGCTTAATCTGCTGTTTGTAAATTAGTGTAATTCAGTGTGATTGAATGAGAAAAACTTGGTGGCTGCAAATTTTAATGGACATTTTAATCCAAGCTCCTGCTCAGATTTTACCTGCATCCTGTGATTTTATTGCTGATAATTTTAACAACAAGCTTAAATCGGCTCTTAACTCAGCAGCTCCACTTAAGATAAAACTTTTAAAAACTGAATCCAAGATACCATGGTGAAGTGAGGAAATTAAAAAAGCAGAAGAGAAACTGCAGGAGTGCAGAAAGAAAATTGAGAAAATCAAAACGATTATGAAATTTACGTGGACAACTCAATCTACAATAATACAGTTAAACAGGCAAGAACACTTTACTTCTCAAATCTCATTACAGTTAATAAAAACATTATCATATCATTTTTAAAACATTGATATTTCAATAAATGCAGACTTTAATAAATCCTCCATGTGGCCATCAGACGTTGCATGTAATAATTTGCAGACCACTTCAAGATATAAGATCAATGCTATTAGATCCAGCTTTTTACCTCAAAAAAATTGTTGGTTCTAACAGATCTGAAGAATTGTTTTTACCTGAGGAAACACTGGAGAGTTTTATCCTGGTTGATGCAAAGATGCCTGGTCGAGTTTTCTCCCAACTGAACCCAACAACCTGCCTTTTAGATCCCATTCTCATATCACTGTTAAAATCATTTTATGGTTTCTTAGAGTTTGAGCTTTTAAATATTGTAAGTTGCTCTCTTCAGATGGGTGTTTTCTCCACTGCCACTTTAAAACAGCAGTGGTGAGGCCCCTTCTGAAGAAGAGCAATTTAGATTTAAATATCCTTAATAACTACCGACCTGTATCTAACTTATCGTTGAGTAAAAATATTGAAAGAGTTGGTTTTTATCCAATTAAGTGAGTTTTTACATGAACACAATATTTTAGAGAAATATCAATCTGGTTTTAAGACCAGACAGTATTGAGACAGCTCTCTTAAAGATTGTTTTATGATACTAGGTGTAAATTTCAGAAAAATCTCACAGAAACTTTCTGTCCTGGTGCTGCTGGATCTTAGTGCAGCATTTGATACAGTAGATCACCACATTTTATTAAACAGGCTCAGAAGCCTGGTGGGCCTCTCAGGTACTGCTTTAAAATGGTTTTTACTCCTATCTCACAGATCGACAGTTTTTCCTAAGTATGGATACATGCTCCTCAAGAACCAATGAAATTCAATGTGGGGTTCCCCAAGGATCAATTTTAGGCCCAACACTTTTTAATTTGTACATGCTGCCACTTAGGGATGTCATAAGGAGACATGGTGTTGTTTTTCACAGCTATGCTGATGATACACAGCTTTACATCTCCGTGTCTCCTGATGACCTGGAACCAGTTAACATTCTTTTAAACTGTATTTTAGATATAACATCATGGATGGCAGAGAACTTTTTACAGCTCAACTAGAACAGAACTTAGGTTTAATTATCGGTCCTGAAAACAAGTGAGAGAGAATTTGATCAAAACCACATAATTTTAAACCTTCTCATTGTGTGAGAAACTTGGGGTGTTCTTTTTGACTCTGATCTGGATTTTATTCCACATATTAGAAATATAATAAAAACAGGATTTTATCATCTTAAAAACATCGGCAGTGTCCATTTCTCTCTCTTGCCAGCTCAGAGGTGTTGATGCATGCTTTTATCTCCAGTAGAATAGATTATTGTAATGCCCTGCTCGCTGGTCTTCCTAAAATAATTAATTTCAAACTTACAATTACTCCAGAACTCAGCTGCACGTGTTCTGACGAGGACCAGAGGGCGGGAACATATTACACCAGTTTTAAAATCATTGCATTGGTTCCCCATGTGTTTCAGGATTTATTTAAGGTTATTTTAGTTGTTTATAAATGTCTAAATGGTATTAGACCTTCTCATTTATCTGACCTTCTTTTAAAATATGAACACTCGCAGACCCTGAGGTCCTCTGGTACTGGCCTTTTAGTTTTTTTGAAAGTAAGAACTACAACTTTCGGTGAGGCTTCTTTCCATTACTATGGGCCTCGTCTGTGGAACAGCCTACCAGAGAACCTTTTTGGCACTAGTGGCCTTTATTCACAGTGAAGGAGGACAGGAAAGGGGGCAGAAAGAGAACGGGGAAGACATGCAGCAAAGGGTCACACGGGCTGGGAGTCAAAACTGCGACCGATGCGTCGAGGACTGTAGCCTCTGTATATGGGACACCTGCCCTAACCACTATTATATTCATTTTATTCTATGAAGTCCTTTTATGTGCATTTTTATCATTGCTAATTGTCTTGAGGTTATTTGATATTTGTTCTAAATTTCTATTTTATTCTATTTAGTTATTGTCAATTTATTTTATTTTCTTAATTACTCCAGTGTTTACCTCAGTGGGGATCATTCAAACTGGAGGCTTTGCCTGCTCTGTCTGAGTGGCTGTTGTCTGGGTGGCTAGGGGTCCTGCACTGCAGTCTAATGACTGTGCTGTGGACCCTGGCCTGGTCTGCTCTCGGTGGTTGCTGTGGTGATGGCCTCTGTGGATGTGAATGGGCTAGCTCCTGGAGTGAATAGACCCCCAAAATACCACTTCTTCACAGCAGTGCCAAGCCAGATATTTAGATTTTTATTTTAGTTCATTAGAAGTATTTTTATACTTTTATATATGTAAGAGACAGACATGAGGGAGTTGTGTTATGTCTGGAATGGTGCTCTGGTGTATCTGCTCCCATTTACTAGAGTTACCCCGACTTACAATGGATAGTATTGTGTAGCTGAATGGTGAAGCGTTCATACCCAATGGGACTCAGGGATTAGGTCATACTCACATGATCATGAGTGTTTTTCTACAAGGTAATTTTGACACAGGTTTTCCTTACTTCATTAAAAAAAAAGCAAGACAAAATCTACATCCATACTGAAAACACAATCAGTACAACACAAGTCCCATAGTGACAACTACATGGAATATGTGTGGTACATACAGGTCCAAATTATTTTCTGAACCACCTAACCTGACAGTCTCAAGGAGTTTACTAATGTCTTATCCCTCTTCACCTACTAAATAGATGATTGTTCTGCTTTTCTGAGCACACTGACTGGTGATCTTGTTACATTTGTCTTGTTCGCATATTGCCAGCTGGATCTTTGTTAGATTTTCTAGCAGTGATCCACATAAAGGCTTCTGACACCTCCATTCTTCAGTATAGTTGGCAAGCAAATGTACATTTATGTACATGTCAAATGTCTTGTTAACAAGGTTGGCACTCGTACTACCATGACAGCTTTTCAATAGCAATAAAGGGGAGACGGTTGCATGATCTGAATGGCAAACCAAAATTTCCTAATACTTTATCCACGTATGAACAATGAAGCAGAAACTTTTAAAGCTGACAGGGTTTTTAAAAGGTAAGTTGTACCAAGGTCAAAACATATTTTTGCATGTTGATGATGCAATGTGTGCAAGACGTGTGCAAGACTGATGCAATGATTTTTTTTTTTTTATGTGAACTAGACCTAAGAGTGGAATATGCCTGAAGAATGGAGTGCTGCTTCTCAGTGGTCAAGTTTGCATATTCACTGATGTTATTTCATCCCATGATAACAAAAACAGCCTTGAATAGTAGAATTTTCTATTTAAAAATCAGCTGCAGTGGCTAATACAAAGGGATTGAATCTTCTGTCATTTCTGGCTGTTTTGTATTTACCAATGACTATATGGGAAGAACTGGACAAATCCTTTGTAATGTACCAGCAGGTTACCTGAAAATACCATAAGCTGACGCTGTCTGAGCCCAGTTAATGCAAAAATGAGCAAACAGAATTAATGAATAAGCTTAGAAGCCACATAGACCAAGTCCACGTTAGCTCATTTTCAACAAATCAGCTGTTTTATCTCGACTACGCACATACTAATTAATGATACCAACGCCATCTCACATTATTCTGATTGAATCTGTCTATCCATCCATTATTTCAAATGTTAATACTGAAATGACATCTGAAACTAATCCTGCCAGAACTGAAATGAGGACTAGCGAAGTTTCCGTGGTTGCTTGGTCACCAAGCACCTTAAGCAACTGAGCAATGGGTAGTAGCCTAGGCAACCAAGCAATGGCTACCTGTTGCCGATTGGCCTCTTTAGTCTTCCTGAAAGGGTCTTGACATGAGCTGAAATGAAGGTTACTCAAACAGAGGACTTGTCTGCTCCAGTTGCTGCAAGAGCTAGCAGGAAACAAGCTGGAAACTGCTTTCAGCTGGTTAGCTAAGCTTTGCTCCCAGCCATGGAGGCCATAAAGTTTTTCACTGGCCTTCCTTCCTGGACTCTTCATGGCCAACTCCAGCCAGTTGAGGAAGTCTCTTCGTACAATGTTTCAAATAAGACTGCTTATGCTTTTAATTCACAGCTCAGATGTCAAATCCACAGAATGCTAAGTACTAAGTTAGTACTAGAGTGGTGACAGCGAACCATTAACACCATAGACTGCTGTCACTCAAAAAGCCACATCCCTAGTTAAGCATTTCTATTGATGAGAAATCTCGCTATGTTGACTAAAACCTGTAGGTGAATAAAGGCTGACTCATTTTTGTTTTAATCATTTAATTTTATTGATTCATTCTACACATGTCAAAACAATCACATGATCATCTGAGTGGAAATTTCTAATGACACTTAATTTGAAGTGTGCCTTAACCAACTTGCCACTCCCAGCACCAGTGTGTGTGTGTGTGTGTGTGTGTAATTATTTGCAGTGTCCTGACATTTAATTGCAAACTCTCTTAATTTTCATTGAAGAGGAGAGGTGGAAGAAAACATCAAAGGGCTGGACCTTGGCACTGTCACCTCCAATACGGCTGACGTCATTCTTGAAGTGCTGAAGGGGCTTTGGCCTTGTTGGCACCCAGGCACTCATCAACTTAGATAGAATTTCAGGGAGACAAAGACATCTTTTCAGTTAAAGTGATTTTGTCAGCTGTGCTCCTAACATTACAGAAATAAAACCAATAAGCCCTGCAGACTTAACTGGATACTCCACGTGATGATTTTAGAAAGAAGTCTAGGCTTAAGACAGAAAAGTGCAATTGTCTTTTGTGGTCTTAGGAGTCTTTAGTTTAAACCAAAATTCAGGCTCAAAGCAGTCATTTTAATTTTATGTCAGAATTAAGCCCCAGGCAGAGGGCATGCTCATAATTGTCATGGCTCGGTCGGCCATGGCAGCCCTGTGTGTTTTTGCCTGTGTCAGGTTGGCATCTTCCCTGTCTTTAGTGGTTCCTGTTTTACTTTGAAAGGTCTGTCTTGTCTTCATTGTGTTCTGCTTTGCTTCCTCCCTCTTGTTGCCTCGATTCCCTGCACCTACCTCTCATTTGTTCCTCTGTGTATTTAAGTCTTGTCATTTTCCCCTGTCCTCTGTGGGTCCATTAATCTTTGTGGCATGTTGCTCTTCTGTTGTTTCCCCTCGTGTTGTATTTCTGGACTCCTAGTTAAGTTTGCCTTTTTGTATTTTTGTATTTTTGTATTTGTGGATTTTTGTGTTTTCTTGGAATAAACCTCTTGTTTTGAACTCCTGCTTCTGGGCCCTCCCTCTACTACTGGCAGAATATGACAATAATATGAGAACTACAGTGAGGTTACTCTGCAAAAAGGCTTTTTATCTCTTCTAAAACTCCTGTTTTCATATAGAAACTTAGAGAAATCTGTGATTATAAGGGGGGTCTCAAGTGTTTATCACTGACCATTAATTTGAATAAGTGTAAGCTATGCATGTCATTCCTCATCTTATAGAAAAATGATGTGAAGCCTTGTAATCAGTTTTTATTGTCATTACCCAGCTTGACTTCAGTAGGAAGGTCCCCCCCTTGAGCAGCCAAGTTCTGCTCAACATTTCTTCCCTCTTAAAGGGGGTTTTTTTTTGCCACTGTTTGGCTTAAAAGGTTTTTTTTTTTTTTTTTTTTAACTTGCTATTGCTTCTTTAAATAATATTAGCTATGGTTAATATTTGCTTGGGGCTCCTGTTCTAAGTCTCTGAAAAGCGCCTCGAGACAATTTGTATTGTAATAAATGCTATACAAATAAAGTTGAATTGAATGAAATTGAATTATGAGGCAAAATACTTGATTCAGTTTCATTATAGAACAATGAGCATTTTATGTAATATTGTCATTTCATGTTTTTTTTTTTCCCCCTGTTATCTAGGTTCAAGGTCTGACAACAAATGTTTTATGATGCTCCATGGCCTGGTGGTTGGTGACACCTGTAGCATAAAATAATGAAATAGACTGTGGACTTTACTGGTTGTCTGAATTAATTTGTTATAAAAGTTGATGTGATTTTCATCTGAGTCAGAATAATGTACAGACACAATGTGATTAGGCTGATAACACACACATAAAAGAACAAGCAACAACAACAAAAGTCAGCCATCACCGACCACTGCAAAAGGGAAAATCATGCTGAAACATCTCAGGTAAATAAACAACCTAAAACGTTATTGTCTGTGATAAAAGAACAATTTAACTAATTGATAAGTGAAGACAAAATGAACTTAGTACAACTGATAACACAGTTATAATTGTTTGTATCTTTACTTACCACTCATATTAAACATTTACATTGCTAATGGAAAAGTAAGACTAATCCATCCTTCCATGTATAACCACTTTTTCCATTGGGGGGGTCTGCTGGTGACGTCACCAGCACTCCCTGGGAGTGGCAGCACGGTGGCTTAGTGGTTAGCACTGTTGCCTCACAGCTAGAAGGTTCCTGGTTCGAACCTCGGCGGGGGGGGGGGGTCCTGGATTGAACCTCGGGGCCCTTCTGTGTGGAGTTTGGATGTTCTCCCCGTGCTTGCGTGGGTTTCCTCCTGGTACTCCGGCTTCCTCTCACACTCCAAAGAGTTAAGTCCAGGTTAATTGAGTAATTCTAAAATTGCCCATACGGATTGAGTGTGAAAGGTTGTTTGTCTGTATGTGTGGCCCTGTGACACCCATAACAAGCCAAAACGGGTATAGATAATGGATGGGGGTCTGCTGGACCCTATCCTAGCTCTCTGCAGGCAAAAGCCAGGGGTACACCCTAACTTGTTAATCCATGCCTAATTACTTTAATACAAGCTACATTACTTCTCACACCTAATCAAGTCTCCGTATAAATGCACCTGCTCTGTGATCGTATCAGGGTTCTGTTTAAAGCTCAGAGAGCATTATGAAGACCAAGGAACACACCAGACAGGTCCCAGATACTGTTGTGGAGAAGTTTAAAGCTGAATTTGGATACCCAGATTTCCCAAGCTTTAAACGTCTCAAGGAGCACTGAGCAAGCAGTTATATTGAAATGGAAGGAGTATCAGACCACTGCAATGTACCAAGACCTGGCCAAGGAGAAGACTGATCAGTGATTCAGCCAAGAGGCCCATGATCACTCTGGATGAACTGCAGAGATCTACAGCTGAGGTGGGAGAGTGGCAAGAAGAAAGCAATGTATCAAGTTATCCATAAAAAAGTTTGTATAAAATTTGCCACAAGCCACCTGGGAGACACACCAAACATGTGGAAGAACGTGCTCTAGTCAGACAAAACCAAAATTGAACTTTTTGGCCACAATGCAAAACGCTATGTTTGGCGTAAAAGCATAGGCGTAGTTTGACTTTTGCGTCAGGGGGGGCAAAAATTGTTAAGCACTTTCAACAAACGGGCGCACTCTCACGCGAACCGGCGTGCATGCACACATATGTGCAAACTCGCGCGCACATGATGGCACACAAGATACACTCACCACGAAACCATGAAGTCCAAGATTAGATGATGTTCAAAACCAGTAGTTGCAACAGGATACAGTACACAGTAGATGTTATAAATGTTAATGTTAATGATGTTAAATGTATTAAGAAACAAAATATAACATGATTCGTTTAACTGTCACAATATACTGCAGTTTATTTTGGACTTAAGAAAAACATTACGGTCAAAAACATTTATATATTTTTGCCAGTTCGTTGACAATGCAATTACATATTTCAGCCACCAGGGGGAGCAATGCTCCCCCTGCCCCCCCCCCGCAAACTCCGCCCATGCATAAAAGCAACACAGTTCATCACCTTGAACACACCATTCCCACTGTCAAACATGGTGGTGGCAGTGTAACGGGGTTAATACGGATTATGATTCCACTTGTTGCCATTTCTTATTTGGCTTGTTATGGGTGAAACAGCGCCGCCCCTGGTGGTTGATTGAAATAAATATAGCGCACAGGGGCTAAGTTGCTATTTTGTGAGAAGACGGGCATGAGGTGCTGCACTCGTGACGAGCCCCGGATTTTGACCAGTGATTGTTTTGTTTCATACAGATTAAACGGCCTTCTTGGTTCATTCGGTTTCCTGACTCGTTTTTAACACAACACAACGCAGAGAGAGGGAGAGAAATTACTCCAGAACGGAAAGATGACCAGAGCTGGGGTGATATTTATCTGAACAAGGCTGGACTGCTAGCGGCCAAGTTCAGCAAGGGTTACACTGGTGCCGTGACCCATTCTTTGGCTGCATCTGTGCGGATGGGCTGCATCTAATTCCTGGAGCTGCTTACCTCGAGGGCCACGGACTGTACATCGGACGGGGACAGCGGACCTTGGCGCCCTGCTCGGACAATTTACTGCATTTTACGGTGCAGTGATAGCAGGTTTTGTGAAACATGGAGACAATTTTGGCCTTGCATATTTTAATGTGGGGTCTTTGCATACTTACGCCGTGACTGTTATCTTCCTCTGTGGACGAGGGATGCTATGTGTCGCAGGTGTTGCGGCCTGTATTTATTTGGGAATTGTTTTTTTTTAACATTGGGATAACATTTCAGGAGAAGTTGAGATAACCAGCCCTGCAAGGCCGGCATAGGGGAAATAACAATTGTTTTGGGTCAGGCCGACTCCGGTAATTTAACGTCTGCCTTAAGAGTCCTTCTGGTTTCATCTCAGTGGGCAAAGTTCCAAATAGTTGAATTGTGGTCAGTTCTTGCTGAGCCAAGCTTGCAACTTCTCCAAGTTTTTGTCCATCCTGCCAAAGAGTTCGAGAACCAAGGCTAACCTGTGGATGCAATTCCTGAACAGAATCAGTTTGCTGTTTAGCTCACCAAGCATTGCAGTCTGAGTGTTCACAGCCCAACTCACTCCTTCAAACAGGATAGACAGCCATTGTAAGGCCAGAATAGCTGTTGACGTTTTCCGAGTTTCTTGATACACCAGGTAACCGCCAACTCCAAACAGCAGAAATCCTATTATCAGAAATCCAAATATGTACAGTGATCCCTTGCGAATTCGCGTCTTTTAGTTATTCGCAGATTTTTCAGAAATATATAATATAATAAAAAAATCGAGAAAAAAAATCGCAGAAACGTCACAGGATGTTGTGCCACACAACTCTCACAGCGAAGAAATGTTTTGAGGCAGCCTGGCCCCTTTAAGAAGGTAGCCTTATGGGTAATGGTGTGTGTTTGTGTCGTGGGACGACAGAATGAAAACAGGGTTAGATGAAAAGTGGAGTGAGCATAAACAGCAGTTCAGCGTGTATAGATTTACATTCTCTGTTAACTGACAGGAGCTGAACAATACAACCTGTGTGATGTTACAAGTTCCTACAGTGCCAGAATAAAGTGCCCGTTCCATGCAGAGAAAATTCCACTTTTTCTTTTGTTGTTGTTAGCGTGTTAGCCGCTAATTACGAGCTAAAAATAGCACAATACCAGTAGTTTCTTTACTACGGTTCGGAGACCAGAGGCTGTGAAGGTAACAGAAAGACCACAGATGAGCCTTTGTCTTGTTCGCTGCAGTGCCTTGCTACTTTTTTGTGGTTTTTAAATATTTTAAACACATTATTTAGGCTCGGGGGGCTCTGGCTCCAGTTCGAGGATTTTAATTTTAGCGACGGGGCGCCGGTTCCCATTAACCACGAAAAATAAGTGATCACTGTATACGTCTTCTTTATCCTCAATGTACAAAGTAGCCAGGCATTTCAAGATTTCAAGAAAATTTATTGACATTGAGCCAACATATCAGCACAACAAAATTAAGGATCTTCTCCACGGATTTACTCCAGGAATCCATTTTATATCTGGCTGCGAGTGTCCCATCAGCCAAGAGGGCTCTCCTGTGCCCTGTAACCATATTGATTGTTCCATCCATATATAGGATATCACCATAATTTTTCAGATACACAAAGACTTTTGTAGCTTTTGTACATACAACTCCATTGAACAAAGATCAGACTTTGTAATAGTAAAACTAATCAGTATCACGTGGTTTAATTTTGTTTGTTTGGGATCGTTTCATAACTCTTATGGTACTGGTCAGTTTTATAATGTACGTTCGGCTTTATTGATAGTGTCTTACTACCTTGTCAGGATTTTTGCAACTTTGTTTTCACTTGTCACAGGAGCACATCCCTCAGGTTCAACCGAAGACAATGAGCACAGCACCATTTGGATGCACAGCACCCGAATGGCGTGCACATTTTATTGACATAATTAGTGTCACCTCTACTGTTTATTCTAAAAGCTCCCTCATTAAAGTGGTTTACCCAGGCAGTGTTTTTACAACTGTGGCTTGAAACAGTGAATTGCCGTCACTCAAGTACGTGGTGTGTTGACAATTGTCAACACATGACACACCTTTGCTGTAACTTCAAACAGTCAGAACATCTGCAAAACACACACTGAGTTGATAAGACAATACCACAACACGGCTGTCTGAGCAGAAGAGCTAATCACGGCAACAACGCACAGATCGATGTGCAATCTCAAAAAAATGCATGTTTTGGAACTACTGATTCATGCACGTAAAAAAACATTGACTGCACATCATCCAGAGTAGAGTCATCCATATGGAACAGTATTTCCTTGCATACTGATCGTGCTCTTTCCTTAGAGGACAGAATGAGATCACACTGGCTGGGTTGATATTGAAAATCAATACAAGTGAAAATTATGCCTCATGCTGATGCATCAGAAAGGTCTGTATTTACATGCTATAAAGTAATCAATGCTTCTTGAAGTGAAACTGTCATTTTGAGATTTTCTTCAAGTATTTTTAAAATCTCAACTATCTCTTGTCATGTTTTTTTCGTTCCTTTACATATTGGGGATGGAAGAATTGTTAAGTGTTTTAAATATTAAAGAATGAATAGCATTTTGGTCTGTTTTCACAAACTGTTGTTGAAACTTTAGATGACAGGAAGAGTATTTTGCACCTGTCAATCAAAGGAAGTAAAATATAAGACACAGACGCAAAGTAGTGCCACTTTGCTTGGGAATTTTCCCTGACCTCTTTTCATTTTCCATAGGGGGGTCATGGAAAATTACAGAGGCAAAGGCATATGAAATCCATTTCTTGACTACTTGACTGCTGGTGTCCAACACAATAGCTTTTCCTCGGGTACAGGAGTACCTTACTTATTACATAGTAGTGCCTACAGCTGATCAACCTCATTCCTCCCTTTAGATTCTGCCCAATCACCCGTCTCACTCAGAGGGAGCCGTGCTTTCAGCTAATTAGGTTTTGCTAGTTGATGGTTCTTTAATGTGGAAAAAATACATATTTTGATGAGACAAATGCTCTCTCCTCTTCTATTATTAATTTCCTTTGGTTATGTTAGTTAAGTGATCCATCCATCCATCCTATATCCACTTAATCCTCTGCAGGGTCACAGGGATCTGCTGGAGCCTATCCCAGCTCTCTTTGGGTGAAAAGCAGGGATACACCCTGGACAGATCGCCAGTCCATCGCAAGGCCACATATAGATAAACAACCATGCACACAGTGGGAAGAAGCCGGAGTACCCTGAGGAAACCCACGCAAGCACGGGGAGAGAACATGAAAACTCTGCACAGAAAGGCCCGCTTTCTGTTTCTTTTAGAATTGATTTTAAAATGTTAATCTTTGTTTTTAAAGCCCTTAATGGACTTGCCCCTTCTTATTTATGTGAAAAAGTGCGTGTTCAGAACCCTACAACAGCCTTACGGTCCTAAACCAGCTCTTGCTGGAAGTCCCCAGACCCCCCAAACTCTGGAGTGTTCAGGCCTTCTCGATCACTCCGGGGGGGTGGGGGGGGTGGGGTGGGGGGATTCTTCTAAAGCAGAAAAAGCCAAAACTAATTCCTCTTGCTTATGTTATTTATGTATATTACAAGAAATACAGCAAGTATACAGACATCCATGTTTAGCTGTGTTACCTCAAATCTTCAGTCTCTTCAACCTTCTACCTCTTACACATTTTTTTTCTTGAGGGGTTGGGCTGGAGTGGGGGATTGGGAGGTATTGCAGTGATGCTCCTCGTAATGATATTGTTTACTTTTCCACTTTGCACTCAATAAGCACTTTGTGCCATATTCAATTGTATGTCAAATGCTCTACAAATAAAGATTGATCAGTTTGTTGCTCAAAGGAGAATGTAAAGTAGGCTGTAAAGTCACAGATGACAGAAAAGGAGCAAACATTTGTTCTTCTCCAAAAGTTAGTATTCAAAAGCTCCAACATTATTGTAGACGCAGAATGGAAACTGAAGCTGGAGTTGGTTTCAAAAGTATCTACCTCAGTGCAGATTTTGTTTCAGCATACTTTTGGAATAGTTGTAATTAAGATATATATCTGTATGCAATAGAAAATATCATCATTTGCATTCAGACCTAACTTAGAAAAAAATTCTGCATATGTGCTTGATGGTTAAACAACAATGCAATGAAGGTTACTTTTAACAAGAGCGCTATACAATATAAATCAATCCTAAGGTCTAAAACACCTCTCACTGTTGTTGTTTGTATGGTACTATTTTAAGTGTTTGACATTTTCTTCTCCCCGGTCATCTTTTTCTTGTAGCTCCCTTCTCATCAGCACATCCTTGTCCCACAACATCTGAAGTGGCCCATAGTAACCTGAGTGAGGCCCAAACCAACGTGGCTTCAATTATGTCTCGAGCTACTGTTGATTCCCAGAGCTCAACTACTATTTTTGTCCCAGCTGAGGAGACGCCAACATTATATAACCCAGACAAAATAAGTCTTGTCATAATTTATTGAAAATATATAGAAACATTTAAGTTTTTTTCTTTTTTTTTTTTTAAACATTCCTGCTGACTACTCTGCTCATAGGTTTTAAAAAAAAAATGCTGTAATGCACCACTGTGTTGGCTGTTCTGAAATGGGATACATAATTTATATTTTGCACTGAAAAAAGAGGTGACCTCAAGAAGGAATACTACCCGTAATAACTTTGCTCAAATAACTTTTAAAGTCCCAATAACCTCTGAAGTCTCAGAACCTTAGTTCTGTCACGTTCTTTTAAACCAGGGAGATGAGTATAGATTACGTCTTTGTGTTCAGGTGTTAATCACAGACATTGTCTCAGATACCACTGATCAGACTGACTCCTGCAATTTAGATTAGAGCTACTGCTACTTTGGTCATGCATCATCTGCCTGTAGTCAGAAACCAGTTATAGAAATTTATGACTCATCTAATAAGCATCGCTTGTTGAATTTTATACTGATAAGCTGAGATCATTCATAGACATGCATACTCCTGACTTTCTGATGTCATAAGGTATGATTATAAGGTTAAAAAGTAAGTAAAGAATCTTAAAGGATAAAACAGTGAAAGACTATTTCTTTGTTTAAAGGTAAGAAAACAATCCAGAGGCCAAGGTTTAACCAAAGCAAATATAAGAATTTAGCCATCTGAGTTAGATAATGCAATTATTTTGTTTTCTACCTAATATTTTGAAGCCTAGTCATTTCCTTCTTTAGACAATATAACAACAGGACTATGCCACAAAAACTGCAACTTGACTTGTTTTAGAAAACAGGGAAAAACTCCAGATGTCTGTAGTGGCTGGAATTACTTCTGATGGATGGGGCTACACATGTTCCATTTCATCTATATTTAATATTTTACTAGCTTTGTGGGACAGCTAAGCAATCATAAACATAAATCAAATGCCTTGACATAGATTGTGACTGCTGCCTGTATTTGGAGCATCTGTATTACTGTTGAGCATAAAAATGAATAATGGAAACTGAGCACCCCAAATGTCATGCCTGAAGAGTTACTATAAAGATACTATGGAGAGTTTAAGGCTGGTCTTAAGGCTGCTATATATAAGATTTATACTTTCAAATATTCAAAAACCAATATGGACAGACAAGCTAAGACGGTATTCTACTTTAATGGCGATCATTTACACCGAGCTCACAGACAGAACAAGGAGCAAATCAGTGAGTGGTTGGCGGTCATTGGTACTCTCTCGTTATGTGCAAACAACTCAAATGAGCCCCCTCTGATGAGCCATCAGAAACTGCCAATGGATATCTGGCACGCCATATGTTTGGTGCTATCAGGGAAATCCCCATTCAAGCTAAAGCTAATGAGAGAGCATGGGGTAGGGTGTCATCACCATGAGGAAGGAAATCACACAGAGCAAGGAGGAGATCCTGTTAATATGCACCAAAGCACAACTTGTCCTACCACAATTCTAGTGGGTAAATACTTTTTATTTCAAAAGATTTTTAACTCATCCCCTGCTCTGTGTAACACAAACAATCTGCTTGTTCGTATTCTGAATGAATCACAGCACTAACAGCAAGCGCTGGTGTTTTTTCCTTTGATCCATTTTCAAATAAACATCTCTGTTTGTATGTTTGGTTGCTCCACATTTCTATCATGCATTTTGTTAACAAAAGGGATTTAGAAAACAGTTAGATGTCTGAGTTGCTTCAGATTCTGACTCCAGTCAGGATGCATCATGAATAAGGTTCAATGTGGCTGAGTGCTGAGTGCAAAGGGACTGCACCACTACTGTCACCCACTCCCCTCCAACACTCAAACAGGATTGATTAAAAAAAAGTAGGGCTGGGCAAGTTAACGCGTTATTATCGTGTTAACTCATTAATTTATTAACGCCAGGAATTATTTTATCGTGCGTTAACGCATGTTGCTCACATGCTTTTGTTTTGAAAAGTCTGTTACTAGCTGCTGCGGAACCGCAAAAACAATTGGCAGGAAACATGCAATAAAGCTAAAACAGACATGGAGAACGGTAAAAATCTGTGCACTTTACAGTTCAAGTAGCAACTCAGGTAGCAATATTAACAATTCTGTCTGAAAAAGAAAATTCTGTACTGCAACAAAACTTTCACATCATTCCTCCCTGTTACATCAGATCTGCTCCATGTGTTCACGGTCGTCCAATTCTCTTGGCACAGATGTGTAATGACAACAGAAAGTCCAGTCCTCGATTATAAAACAAATTCAGTTCTGTGGCCCGTTTTTTTCATTTTGTATTTTTGATCCAAGTCTTAAATTGAAATATTAAAAAGGATTTTTTTCATTTTTTGTGTTAAGATTAAAAAAGGAAAATGTAATAAAATGTCACTTTTATTTTATTCTTTTTTTTGATTGACAATTGAAAATAGAAAGAATGAATGATACATGGATTGGTAAAGTTACTGAACTTTAACATGGACATTTTCATTTTAAAGTTCTCCCAGACGGAGGATTCAACAGAAACAAGGTTATTTGTAACAACTGCCAAGTTAAACTCCCTATTGAAAGTTTCTGCTGTTACCTCAAAAAATACCTGTTTTAATGTTATGATTGTGCTGAGCCACAATCATTTTGTTTTTTTTTTTTTTTTTAATAAAAAACAGGATGACATTAATGCCCTGGCAGTGGCAAATAAGCTTTATTTTATTTTACATGATTTAAGGTAAGATTTACACTAAATATGTGTTACTGACAAGTGGTGATGTTGAAAGTGTTTGGTTATGGCACTTTAGTTCATATATGGCAGCAGAACATTTCAATAAAAGTGCATTTTACACTACTTTTGAATACATGATTTGATTTTGCATATTCAATGCGATTAATCATGATTAATCAGGGAAATAATGCTATTAATCATGATTAAATTTTTTTTTACCTTTGCCCAGCCCTAAAAAAAAGGCAAAAGAAGTGTTAACATTGGCATTGCTTTCCCCCAATAGATAACTCTTAGAAAATAATGAAATGAAATTGGATGTAAAACTGGCACATTTCTTCTAGACTGGTTTTATTTTTATTTATTTAACCATTATTTATACAGGTAAGACACATTGGGATTAAGATCTCATTTTCAAGTGTGACCTGGTAAGTATGCTATAGATACTAATGTACGCTATTATATACAGTATTAAACAGGAAGTCCAACTATGGATGTCTGCTAGCAGCTACACAGTTCCTCTAGTGTGGCTTGGCTGAAGGAGCCAGGAGCCATAGTGGATGATAACAGGATCCTTCCATTTAATCGAGGTCTGCTGAGACTCTTGACATGACATTCTGTCCCCAGGTGTGGTAGGGTTAAGATAAGATGTTTCCACTCCCTATGCTAGGCGGACTGATGCACTGCACGCTGGGATCTGGCAGCGCGTGCACGGACTGTTTGGCTGGACATCCCCCTCCCCCCACCTCCCACCCACCTCTCATGTATTAGTTTTAAGTTTGTCTATGCTTATTTTTTTGTGCTGAGTTTTTTTTTTTTCTTATCTCACAACGTGCCCTGCAAAGGATACATTGGGAGAGATACTTTTTTTTACCCTCTCCCCCCTCTCCACATGTGATCTAATTTTCCTCTGATAAGATGGTGCGCCGCTTCGTGGCAGCTGCCCCCAGACACCGTCGACCCTTGTCTGAGTGTGTTTGTTTGTCTCTGTATGTTTTTCTTGGACGATGTACTGGAAAACTGAATTTCATTGTTTACGATGATTAATAAAGTATTGATTGATTGATTAATTTATACGTATAGTGTAATAGACGCCAACAGCCTGAATTGTAAAGTCACACTGTAATGATATGCTCCTGTTTCTGTATGTCAAGAGCAAAAACTGGTAAAGCCATATGTTTCAAACAAATGAACATTTTGTGTTTAAGAGTATAACACAACCATGCTAAAACCAAAGAGACAATCTTTGGAAGGTTCAGGATATCATGTACATGTGTTCTTCAGATGGCTGTTAAAAATTTGAAGTGGTCTGGGTTGAAAATAGGCTGTCAAATATGAAAACTACACACTGTCCACCATGTTCCGGCACACCCCCTAGCACAGCATCTGGCTGGTAACAGCACACCATGTACAAGCGACCGACGGGTGCTTGTGTCAGAGGTGTGGAGATGTTAACACAGATGCACTGGACCTGCATCAATCACTGAAAGGTCAGGCGAGGAAAGGCCACACACAGCAAATTACTATTTGGTTCAATGCCAGGTATTCTGAATGCCCGTGAACTGAGAAATAGTGAAGGATAATCAATGAAGTCAAGCATGCAATTCTATGCATTAATAAAACTGTTCATACACTGATTTATTAACTTGTTGTTGTGAGTACTTATGTCATAGTTTTTTATGTCACAAGAAGAATCTTCAAGCTAGATTTAAAAAAAAAAAAAAAAAAAAGACAGCAGAGGAGTCACAGTTCACACACCCAGAACCAGTCAAATCAGCACATAGTCATTTACTGAGAAAACTCCTTTCCAACAGAGACACAAAAACAGCAAAATTTAAAACAACTTTGAAAATGTTTTAGTATATGCAATGTGCTGGATGAACAATATAATTGAATCTAGTACAATGTGTATTTATTGCTCATAGGTTTGGTTTATATTAGGATATGAACAGGAATATGTAGATGTTAGTAAGAGAGCAGATTGTGAGTCTATTATTTATTTTTGTTATTCTACGTTTTCAGCATGTCCAGTAATTGACTTGAATGTCTCAAATCCTTCCATGCATATTTGAGCCAGAATCAGATAAAGAATACATACGGTCAGCTTGATTCCACTGTTAAAAAATACTTACAGATCCACAGTGATGGAAAGCATACCCAATCCATGCTGCACAGTCCTAAACATCCATTTTTAAAAAACCGCTGAAGCTCTTTTTTTGGATGTGCTTTGCCAGGAGATAAGAAAACTTCACCCTCTATAATGTCATCCATTCAAGAGTTAATTTTTTTTATTGTCAATTTTCTATATATTCACAACACACAGATAATCTAAAAGCTATTTATCCCTCTCCTGAAAGAGCAGTGCAAGGTATAAAATATGAAATATAAAATATACAGCGAGCTGAAATTAGAAAGAAAAAAAATCAAATTATTGAGAAAGGAGCATGGTCAGCATCCTGAAAAGCTAGTGTTTATTCCACAGCAGCGCTATGCTACTCTATAGCAACACACATTTACCATGTTTTTTAAGCCTCAGGTCCAAGATAGCTTTCCTCTTAGATGTGTAGATATAGATATATTGTAGATATGTGTAGATGTAGATATTACATATCTCAGAAAATATTGAAAAGCATAATATGGCCACTTGCACTGGCAAACTAATCAAATTATATAAACAGCATGCTAGAGTCTTGTGTCAAAACAAAGTCACTATCATCAAGTGAATAAGTTTACAAATTTTAAAACTCAGGCTTTTTTAAACTGTAGCCATTAGTTCAATAAAAAAATGAAACTATTTCAGGATTTGCTTGTATTACTAGATATAAGGTTACTTTTAGAAGCTCAATAGCCAGGAGGGTAATGAATGCTAATTATTTTAACTTATCTCAGTGTAAGTAGAGATGCAACAGAAAGCTTAGCAGTCGTAGCCTGGTCAGCCATCCTAATTCTTTTCCTTTTTGATACAAAGAATCAGCTTGATTCCAGAGGGTGCCATCAATAGATTAAAAAGAAAAACTCCCTGGATGCCATCAGATACCTAATCAGATCAGCTAATCAGAGAAACAAAGCACATGATATAGCCAGAACCATCAGGCTAGTATCAACAAAAAACATCCAAAATGGAATGCAATGGAGTAGGAATTGCAGTAAATGACCGTTGTTGATTTTGCTGTTATCACTTGTTGATCCAAGGTGTCATTGGCAATTTTGCAGTTATCATGGTTGACTCCCGGCCCGTGCAACCCTTTGTTGCGTGTCTCCCCCATTCTCTGTCTGTCTTCTCTGCCTAAAAATTTTAAATAAAAGGTGCAGACTCCTAAAGAACTTTATTAATCCGTTAGGAACTTCATTTGTGCAGTTGTGACTGTCTCATAATTTCAAACTTTTCAGGTAAACTTCTAATCTCATGAGTCCACCTGAGGAGGCAGTGCTAGCAAGTACTCTGTACCTGAGGTTGGAGGGGAAAAAAAACAGACCACTCCTAAAAGTCATTTTTAAATGAAATGACTGAGAATGAATGAGGCTTGAGGACTAGCCATGCAGAATAGATTCACACTGAAACTGCAGTCAGCATAAAATAAGATTTAGAAGTTTTTTCTCTTCACCATGACACATTTTTCATTGGCTTAAATGTGGGAGAAAGGTGTTCAGTGTATTGCAAATTATAATCCAGAAACTGCTATTAAAACCGCAGGTGTAATGATTCAGTCCTCTCAGGGTCAATTGCAGCTTAGCAGCTAAGTTTGGAAATAAGGATTTAATTGAGTAGAAGTAAAAAAAAAAAGTACCCCCCCCCCCAAAAAAAAAAAAAAAAAAAAAAAAAAAAAATCAAAACAAACAAAACAAAAACCTATAATAAAACCTGCGGGTTGATTATTTGTGGTCAGACTCTAATGGATCATTATAGCAAGATAGTAAAATAAATGAAGGAAAGAAACAGAAAAGAACCTGTTGGTGTATTGACACTGCTGGTGGTGGATGTGCAGCACCAACAGGTGATCAAGACACTGGATGAGACCCTTTGGGCATCATGAGGAGGTGATAAAAAGGGAGGAGGAGGGCTGTGCAAAGACAGTCTGAGGGAGAATGACAGAATGAAATAAAGGGGAACCTGAATGATTGGCTCAAGGAAAAGGTCATTTGAGTTGAATTAAGAATAAGGAGCGTTAAGTCATGAAAAGAGTAGTGAGGGAAGGGGGAATTCTACCTAAGATAAGACCAGAATACAGAGCAAATATTTGATATTGAAGCATCATACAAACAAAAGGACATGATAAGGAAAACATTTTTTCTGTAAAACATAGATGTCCTGACTCCTCTAAATACAATAAATAATCTTAAACTAAAAGCTTTTCCCCAGCCAGCATTTGTATATGGGGTTCAACTTGGAAATAAATGGGTTTGTTTATGATTTCCATGTTGGCCTTATGTTAATTGCAGTGATCATATTCAGGTGCATGGGTGATGGATAGTCATGGGCCCAAAATGGGTGAATGCAAAAATAGTTTCAACAAGTAGGCCAGGAAGCTGGCTGGAATACCCACACATTTGCTTAATTATCAGAAGTTGGGCATTTTAGCTTGGCTGGTTTGGCTTGTAAACCTATGACGCTAACTAACGCTACATCCTCACTTCAGTTGTTGCTAATGAAACAACATCTGAAACAACTTGCCAGAGCTGAAGTTTGTGTGTGCGCGCGTGCGTGCGTGTGTGCGGGGTGGAAGGAGGACCCAAGGTGCAGGAAGTTTCAAAAACAATAAGGGTCTTTATTAAATAAAAGTACAAAAATCCAAAACTCCAAAATCCACAAAATCTAAACAATAGAAAAAAATCCAAAAATACAAATTTAACTTAAATCCAAGAAACAGGGTGAAGGGCACGATGATGAGCAGACAGGTATGCGTAGGTAGAGACGACAATGGACAGGACTTATAAACACACAGGAACAAACGAGAGGCAGGTGTGAACAATCAGTCTGACAAGAAGGAGGAAGCAAAGCTGAACACCACGAAGACAAGACAGACCTTCAAAGTAAAACAGGAAGCACTAGAGACATGGAGAGACACCAACTTGACAAAACAGACAGAAAATACAAAACCTCAGTCATGGCTGACCCGGGCCATGACAAAGTGAGGACATATGGAACGCCACTAAGACCTTAGGTCTAGCGACCTAGACAACTGAGCAACTGTTGAACTCAGAAGGGTCCAAAGCAAGGCTGGTTGACTGAAGGACCCAGCTGCTTCAGGAGGTAGAAGCTGGTGAGTTAAAGCTAGTGCAACTGGCCTCCTCTGGTTAGCTCTTGCCAGCAGCCTTCAAATGAGACTAAAGATACCTACCTCAGACTGCTTAGGCCCACTGAATCCTTCCAGGGAGAGAAACAGAGAGGTGACGATGAGGAGCACCCAAATTATGCATACATTTGTGGCTTTATATAATTTTAAATTCAATTCAAAAATACTTTATTAATCCCCCAAAATAATGTTATTGTTGCAGTAGTTGTCATGACTTAAGTCTCATTGCTGTAGGGCAGCAAGGATCTCTTTACCTGCGGCACATAAAAATATACCCCCTGTACAGTTTTTATGAATATGAAATCTAGCTATGGAGACCAAAACCATTTTTTTTAAAAAACCAAAGTAAATATTTTAATTTCTGCTGCAAAGTTGAACATTTTAACATTGGTGGTCTATGGAGATTGTACATATACACACATACTGTATATACACCCAATTAGAGCAGCGTGTCTGCTTCACAAAAGCACACACCCTTAAAGTGCTGTAGTCCAGTATAATTCCTCCACTCTTCATTAACGAAATGTTAACAAGTTGACAGCTCAACCTCTGGTAATATGATATGTTGCAAACTGCGAAACAGATGACTATTTTTCTCAATTTAAAATGTCACAGTCAGACAAGATGATGGAAAAGCAACTTGATGATAATGACAAACAGAGCTGAAAAGTCAATTACACCTATCACAGCAGAGACAAATGGGACAATGCAATTCAGTATAGAAGAAGAGAACTTTAGGTTTGAATGTTCTTTTTGACTTATTTTCTGAGAAAGCGTGTTTTCATTTCATCATTCTGTTCTACTATAAAGTTATATGAAGCTTTGGTGTGAGGACAGAAAAAAAAATTTCCTAATGTAACCACGTTTTGCAGTCTAAGTTGAATCATCACAATGTCTAATGAGGCAGAAGTTAATCAATCTGCACATGACAAAGTCTCCTAAATCCCTTGTTTCATCTTTTTGCAGTGTCTGCCCTGCTGTACATGTGTTTGATCCATTTCTCCTGTGTTTACATTGCTCTTTTTTCTTCTCTCCCAATCATGGATTTAAACTGTAATGAAGCCAAGAAATGGAAGGCTCAGATGTCAGGATGTCAGATGTGACTTTCCACACTTGGAGATAAATGGATTTCCACTACATAGAAGCCTTTCCTGTGTGTTCACATTATGGCATCTATGACTGGCTTAAGGACAAATGTTGGAGAAAAGTGTAAGCTCATTCAGAGTAGCATTCTAGCTAGAAAACACTCTTTCATCTCCCTTTAGGGTCACAGCAAATTCTGCTAAAGTGTTGTGGCATAACTGGTTTCGAGCATTAAATTACTGCTTCTGAAGGCAGTTTATCAAACTGTATGTTTGATAGAGGCTATTATGGTTAAAGATGCCATATTTTGGGCCATCTCATTTTAATCTCTAGTACCTTTACAGTAGCTTTGTATCAAGCTGAAGTCCAAAAGACCAATAATTATTTCTGATAAGGTAAGACTGAGAATCACAAGGAGAGAGTTCCTGAAAACAAGCAGTTTTAGGTCAAGTGTTTTTCGATTGATGTATCCAATCATTATTTATACCCGGCGTATTCTTATTTCAGGGTCACAAGGATCTGCTAGAGCCTCTCCCAGCTGCCTTTAGGCAAAAGGCCTGGACAGGTCCCCCTGGACAGGTCGCCAGTCCAGGGTGAATTCCTGATGGCTTGCTGAAAGGCAGAGCTAATAGCTCAATAACATACAACTCCTGTTGTTGGCCAGACAAATATTTTCAACACAACATGTTAATGCTACGTTGTCAACATGTCTTGTAAACACGACTGCTAATGACCTGCTACTGTGAAAACATTACAGATTTTGTTCGGGGGTCATGCTCTGGGTCTCTGTAAAACGCCTAGAGACAATTGACATTGTAACAGACGCTGTACATATATTCCATTCTGGAAAAAAACCTGTTGGAGTCTGCAAAAGACCTGAGACTGGGACGGAGATTTATCTTCCAGCAGGACAATGATCCAAAACATAAAGACAAATCTACAATGGAATGGTTCACAAATAAACGTATCCAGGTGTTAGAACGGCCAAGTCAAAGTCCAGACCTGAATCCAATCCAGAATCTGTGGAAAGAGCTGAAGACTGCTGTTCACAAACACTCTCCATCCAACCTCACTGAGCTCCAGCTGTTTTGCAAGGAAGAATGGGCAAGAATTTCAGTCTCTCGATGTGCAAAACTGATAGAGACAAACCCCAAGAGACTTGCAGCTGTAATTGCAGTAAAAGGTGGCGCTACAAAGTATTAACGCAAGGGGACAAATAATATTGCACGTCCCACTTTTCAGTTTTTTATTTGTTAAAAAAATTTGAAATATCCAATAAATTTTGTTCCACTTCAAAATTGTGTCCCACTTGTTGATTCTTGACAAAAAATTGAAATTGTATATTGTTGTTTGAAGCCTGAAATGTAGCAAAAGGTTGAAAAAGTTCAAGGGGGCCGAATACTTTCGCAAGGCACTGTACATACATATACACATGTATTATATATTATATATATATATATATATATATATATATATATATATATATATATATATATATATATATATATATATATATATATACATATATATGGAAAAATTTATTGGATTAAATAATATGATTTTAATAAGGAACTAAAACAAGCCGTGCCACTACAATTTTTCCTTTTACAAAGGCCACCATAACTCAGCACAAGAATGACTCCCTACTTATACTACCTGTGTCTTGTAGCTAACTGTTCAGCTTGTCCAGTCTTAATTTAATTCAACTAGAGAGGTGAAATGTTTTATCCAGAATGGCAGTATTTAATCAAAGTTGCCAACTGATTTGTTGCAGTTAAACTTCTGGGGTTTCTCTAGTAATTTAAATATGGTAATTTTCAAAAGTTCCCAATCAGGATGTTTTTCTCTGCAGTAAAAAGTTTCTTCCTTAGTCAGCAGCAGAGCAGTGAATACAGTAAGAGAACATGTTTTTTTAGTTGAAATTTATCAATGTCAGACTTGAACAGTAATCTGCCAGCAGAAAAGGCAGGAAGCTTTTTTGTCGATCCATGACAGGTACCCATTAACAGGGTAAATGACAAAAGTGGTGTTCAAAAAAAAGAAAAGATTTTATCATACAGCCCTAATTCCAAAAAGCTTTAGACACTGTGCAAATTATAAATTAAAACAGAATTTAACGATTCAAAATCTCATAAAACTAGATTCTATTCACAGCAGTACAAAGACAGTAAATAAAATATCAATAAAATAAGATAATGTAACATCTTGAAAAGAAAAATTAAACTGAATTTTCAGTTGTGACAAACTGTTGCCAATTAACCTAATTATTTGCAAGCCATTGCTCCGGGTGTTTGCCTTTAGTATCATTTCCTTTTTGTGGCTTTCTTGAAATATGTTGCTACCATCAAATCCATAATGACAGAAAAGGTGTTTTTTTTTTCATTTTATGTAAAATATTCAATGTTCCAATTGTGAAAAAAAAAAACCCCCCCCCCCAAGAATGGGCTTGTGAGATTTGCAAATCATTGCAATCTATCAAATCAAAAAGAAGACAAGAAGAGAAATCTAGAACTGCAATATCTCTTTTTGTTCATAAGCTCCATTTTTTTTTCTTTGTTTCATGAGTGTACAATAAAGAAGAGTCTATGGTCAGCTGACTCAGGGCTCCTATACATTGCATGATTTCAACAGTCATATGAGATTTTAATATGTCACTCTGTATGATTTGCATTCACCTAATCTTGGGTACGATGTCAAGAATGTTATGTTTGTCCAACTGCATGTTGATGATCCCTATGAATCATAGGGATTCAATTGATGTGCAGATGTGAGCAGATGTGCAATTGTCTCATCAGTATGCAGTGACAAACAAACAAAACATGAAAATAAAACACTCTTTCACAAATTTTAGGTGTGGATAGATTTGTGCTGAAAATGCTTTAAAAAAGATGCTGTGAGAGAGAGGAATGTGGTTCCAGTCCGGGTTAGGGAGGAGAGGCCAACTTGGGATTCTTATTTTCCAGGTGAAACTGCACTGTCACAATAATGAATGCGTCATTTCAAGTTAGGATTTTAATTTGCTAATAAGTAGATGGAACTGTAGGATTTCTAACACTTTCAGGAAATGATATCAGCTCATCTTTTTTTGCAAGCTCTGTGTGACGACCTCTTTTGATGCAGTGAAAACACGATAACTCTGATTTCACATCCTTCACCGCCTTATTATTTCTTTCCTCTCTGGCATCAATTTTTCCAGAGGTGTTGCTATTCATTGTTCGGAAACTAATTTTTTACCCACATTTGTCAAACATTAAAATTGACAGTTCTCATTTAACATCTGTATTGGCCACTTACCACAGAGATTTCCTGTAGTTGTGGGGAATTATACAGAAGAAAGAGAACAATAAGATGGGAAGTTTCAGACAGTGAGCAATTGTAGTGGTCAGTCTCAGCCAAAAATGCTGAGGTCCATCCCCGGTTTCGAAGAGGTGTTCCTATATGCACGTCAGCATCTTCGAAGGGCTCCTACACTCTGCATTTTTGGGCTGTCACAGATAAAAGGTCAGCATAATGAAAGAATCTAGGGATACCTTTTGGTCAAAATCAGCTGTCCTATGTCCCACCATGCAGATGGCCTGTGAAAGAAAAACCGGACGATTCCCTTTGTGACATCACCTACATGTTTTCTTGAAGCCCAACTTTCAGGGCTCTAGGAAGACACCATATTGGCAGGAGCTGACTTCAAAAGTAATGAAAACCCTCAAATTATACAATTTGACTAAAGCTTCCCTTCTCCAAATATTGAAAGGAAATGGTGCGGTCCAGGGTTTCCAGTCTTTGATGGGAAGCAGGCGTTTTCCTCTAATGATCAGCCAGGATACAACAACCATCCCATATACCTTATGTTCCATATGTGGCTACTCGGGTGGTCCATCACACTGAAAATCCTAATTTCTGGTATGAAACAAGTGCTGCCAGGAAGTTCTGGGGCAGAACTCTGCAACGCATCTTGGAGCTGCCCACGGCAGGCCAACCTCTGACCATTCTGGGCCGACCCACAGCCAGTCACCGTGGTCCATTAGTACAATTAACAAGCACAGCAAAACGCATTCTCTAAAAATATGACCATGATCTGTTTTCACTCACGGCTCATGAGTCAATAAAATGCTAAGTGCTAAGTAGCTAAAATTAGGTCAACAATGGCTAGCTTTATTGCTTTATATAATTTTACCTGATGTGGTATGAAAAAAAAAAAATCACTCTCTGTACAGTTGTCTTGGATGATAACTTTTTTGTACCACACTGCAAAATGTTTTTTCCACTGCAAAGTTGGCCATTTTAATGTGGGAGTCAATGAGGATTTGCTCTGTTTTGGAGCTAGGACTTAGTGGTCAGTAGAGGAACTGCAACAAATTCTACTTTCTTGTCAGCTTCACCTCGGATGTGGGATTGTTGCCACTTGGTAGCAATAGAACACAGTCAGTTAGCTGTTGGCAAGTGGTCTGGTTAGTCAACCTGGATAGGTCCTGGAAAGGGTTAGGTTAAGTTTTGCCATCAGACCTTTTCAGGCCAGCCCAGAGTTGGTCACAATACCAGAATAATTGAGAGCACAGCAACCCAGATAATCTTTAACCTTTCTGTCGTGTTCGGGTCAAATCTGACCGATTTCCTACTTCATCAATCATAAATATTGTGTTTTACATTTGATTGTCTCAGGGCCTCATGATATCCTCCACACTAGCCATTTGAACATATATAATTGCTGATCACCACTTTCTCTGAATTTTGAGCAGTTTATTCAACTTTGTAACACCTGTGGTGTTCCCAGTCAAAAATGACCACCAAAGGAAATTAATAGGTGACCCTAGATTGTGTTCATCCATCAGATTGTACACAACTACAAACACACACACACACACACACACACACACACACACACACACACACACACACACACACACACACACACACACACACACACACACACACCACCTCACGTAAACCCCTTTCAGACTGAACAAATAGGTGTCTCCTCTTCCCACCTCATTCCTGTGCTTATGTGCCCATCCCCCCACATAAACCACAGTTTCCAAACTAAATGTATAACACTAACACTTGTTCCACATTTCAAAGTCAACAATTGGGTGTTTATTATGAGAACCGTCTCTTTACCAGGCTTATGTGCCCATCCCCCCACGTGAACCGCACTTTCCAAACTAAATGTATAACACTAACACTTGTTCCACATTTCAAAGTCAACAATTAGGTGTTTGTTATGAGAACCGTCTCTTTCCCAGGCTTATATGCCCATCCCCCCACGTGAAACCGCAACTTTCCGATACAAAATGTATTATATCTTCTCAGTGACCCCTTATATTTAGTTTTTTTGTGTGCATTGCCCTCATTTTACTATGAACACGTTGACTAGGCGCCCGATCAAATGATTTCTTGTCAGAGAAGCTCTGGACCTTTTATTTCAACCTGATGAAGAGGGGATTGAAGTTCAACCAGAAATAGAGGATGATGTCTCAGAAATAGAAGACAACATTGATCCTGATTTTGACCAGACCATTGTGAGACTGACCAGTCAACAGATGATGAGGAAGAGGCTCCAGAGGAAGACACACCTGAGGAAGAGGCACCTGTGATATTCCAGTCCAAGGATGGCAATTTTCTCTGGCATTCATCCACCCAGGAAAGAGGAGGCAGAGCAAGAGTAGAAAATATTGTTAGGATGCCGCTCCTGTGTGTGAAGACACATGCCCCCACCCCACCCCCCACCCACACACAGACACACATACAAATGATAGGCTCCTGGAATATCACGAGACAGCTCCCACCACCACACCGGGCTGTGGGAACCTGTCCGGTGCTGAGCATTCACATTCAGCACTGGACAGCTCCCACCACTTCAGCACTGGACAGCTCCCACAGCCCTAGAAAGTGGTGGGAGCTGTCCAGTGCTGAACGTGAATGTTCAGCACTGGACAGCTCCCACCACTTCTCCGGGCTGTGGGAGCTGTCCAGTGCTGAACGTGAGTGTTCAGCACCGAACAGCTCCCACCACTACACCGGGCTGTGGGAGCTGTCCGGTGCTGAATGTGAATGTTCAGTAGTAGTAGTGGTGGGAGCTGTCCCGTGATATTCCAGTCCAAGGATGGCAATTTGCTCTGGTATTCATCCACCCAGGAAAGAGGAGGAAGAGCAAGAGTAGAAAATATTGTTAGGATGCCACTCCTGTGTGTGAAGACACATGTGAAGACACAGCCCCCCCCCCCCCCCCCCCCCACACACACACACACACACACACACACACCCACACAGACACACACACACACATACACACACACACATACAAATGATAGGCTCATGTTGATGTGTGAATTTGGTCACTGTTTTGATTTTTGTTACTTTCTTTTTACAATAAATGATAATTTTGGAATACAGTTGACTTATTTCTGTGTCTATTTTATGTATATTCATTGCAGTTATTCATGTAAACCAGTGGTCTGAGACATTGTTTACAGCTTAAAAAGGAGTTAAATAAAATTTGGTGTTAATCAGTGGTTTTTCTGTTAATGTAGGAGCAGTTAAAACAGGCCGGTCAAATTTGACCAGGAGCACTAAAGTAAGGGGGGAGAAACGTAACACAACACAAAGGTTAAAGTAAGAATGGATTTCGTTCTTTCTGGGTTTTATTCACAGTTTAGAAGTCAAGTTCACTGTAAGCAGCTAAACTTCTATCCGTTGGACATATAGACTGCAATGAAGCTGTTGCTCAGAAAAAAAAAAACGCACTCACTTCTAGTTATACAAAAATATGCGGATCTCGACCATCATACTCATTCATGTTGCAAACATTCTCTCTTGTGGAGATAGTCAAGTACCCACTGACTTCCATATCTACCAGTACAGAACAGTTTCTTTCTGCTCCCATGGGTACTACTCTCTGGAAGTCAAAATTGAATCCAAAGGAACAAGACTGATTCTTTATATCAAAGAGAAAAAGAATTAGGATGACTGGCAATGCTAGCGAAATCTAGCTATGGGCACAAAAATCTTATTTTTTTTTTTTGTACCAGGCTGTTAGTAGCCTCATGTGATATTGTAACAATGTTCCTGATGAGGGAATTCACTATATTTTCTCTGAGAGAATCAAGTGTCTTTTTGATGTGACTAGTGTCTCTAGAGAAGTCCATATAATTTGTTGGGTTTTACACCATCAGCTGCCAGTGTTTTCAGGCATAAAATACACACTGCTCTCATCTCATTACCCACCATATTCACTGTGAGCGTAGGAAATGTCATTTACTTGGATTGTGGATGATTAGTATTACTTTCCTTTGTCTCTGAAATGCTGTCTGTTTTATCTTTCTGCACTTGACAAGGCAAGGCAAGTTTATTTGTAGAGCACAATTTGTACACTAGGCAATTCAAAGTGTTTTACAGGTGCATCGAATCACAAGAAGGCAAATGGAATCATTCAATACAAGCATAAAAATAATCAATTAAAAATAAAAAATGAAGAGTGCAGATCAAATCCTTTCAGTTGTCATATGCACATCTAAACAGAACTGTTTTCAGCCTGGATCTGAACATTGTCAGAGTTGAGGCCTGTCTCACATCTTCTGGAGGACTACTTTTCCAGATTTTAGGAGCATAAAACTTGCAGCTGACGCTTATTAGACATGATCTGTTTCATTCAGTGACATCAATGAGTTGACACATGTCAGTCACATAGATCAGAGTCATGCATCACATTCTGTTGATTGCATTTGTCATTCTGTTTCAATAGTTGTATTCTTTTCATTCACTGTTTGCTGAGCTGCATTTTCAAACTTTGACATAGGAAAGGTTGAACAATTTTGGAAAGTCTGAATAAAGATCCGGAAAGCCATGGCATGATGAAAAAAAGAATGAAAGTTGAGAGAACAAGTGCTTTTTGAGGAACTTTCCTCCTCCGGCTTTCATCCTAAAAACATTTATAAACATTACTCCGAGCTCACTTAATTGCTGTTTAGAGCAGCTGATGTGTATGAGAGACAGGGCACTGCGATCTCATTACATCCACTGTCACATTCCTTCAGGTGTTTAGAGTAACGACTCCTCACCCACTGACATTGCAGAATCAATTGCTGCCGATTAAAACTGTGTGGAGGCAGAAATTGATTCCTTAGCTCCAGTTTGCAGCCAAGCCAACCTTAATTGAGTTACAGGCCGACGCGTCAGCATACTGCCTCGTTGCGTCGACAATACATGAGCCCTTAAGCTTGTTGGGGTTGAAACTTTCCTCTGCTTTGGCACTGACAAAGTGGATTTGGTCTGCCAACTAGTGAGACTTTGAGGTTGATTGCTGATGAAAATGTACCGAATAATTATTGTATGACGTACGATGCCTGTTCCAAAAAAGTTGAGATGATGTATAAAATATAAGTAAATGCAGATTGCAATGATTTGCAAATGTTATAAATCTATACTTTATTCACAACAGAATATTTTTAAAAAATTGAAAATTTTACTATTTCATGAAAAATATTAGCTAATTTTGAAACTGACGGCAGCCACTCAAGTCAAAAAGGTTGGTGCATGGGCAAAGAAAAGGCTGAAAAAAATAAGTAGTACTAAAATACAATCAAGGGTTAAATGGCCATAGCCACTATCTATCTATCGTTATCTTCAAGACCTGATAGCAAATTATGCTCCTAATAGAGCTCTCCGCTCTCAGAGTGCAGGATTACTCTTCATTCCTAGAATATCTAAAAGTAGATTTGCCTTTGGTATCAGGCAGCTTTACTATGGAGTCAGCTACCAATTTGGGTTAAGGAGGCTGACACCACCTCCACTTTTAAAACTAAACTGAAAACATTTCTGTTTAGTAAAGCCTATAGTTAGTCTAAAAAATAGTGTGTTAGGGCCAATAGTCATGGCTACAGTTATAGGAACCAAGAACAGAGCAGGCTCGTCTTAAACATAGTGTCGTCATAGCTATGCTGCTATAGGCCTACGCTGTAGGGGGACACCAACATGATTTGTTGAGGGTTGTCTCCACCTCTCTTCCCTCTTTTCCTCTTCTTCCTTCAGCTCAATCCATAGTTAATTAGTTAACTGAACGTGGAGAAAGTTACAAAACACACCTACATTTGCTCCAAGGTAAGTTACCTTTGTTTTTTGAAGATTGATTTAACCACTGTTTAGTAAAAGTAATAATATGATTTAGCAGCAGGGGGGGTGATGAGTGAAAACGTCTCTCTGTTAGTATTAGCTCTGGTCCATGGTGTCAATGACTTCTCCACTATGGACCAGAGCTCGCTTGCCAGCTATAAGCCTGCCTCATTGTCTACCAATATATATATGGCCATGGATATTTATTTTGATAGGTATAAGGTGAGGCTAGTGATGTTAACGTCACTGTATTAATCATCGTAATACAATGCTGCGACTGTCTTTCGTTAACATAGCTCTATCTAAACAAGGAACATTCAATTCTCAAAAGCACCCGCAGGCGCACCACCCCAGTTGATGTCGGGGAAGGGATCAGATCTCTGATCATGCAAGAAAGATGTTGTCATTGCTTTTAGCATCATGTGGTGTAAACATGGAATCACACATAAAAATAAAGGAAAAACAGAACCAAAATAATCATGAATGGAGTAAATACTTTCAAAAACACTGAGTACCAGGAGCCTGAGGTCAGGCATGTCCAAAAATCAATCCCCCAGGGCTCCGCTGAGTCCCTGTGATGCTGCATCTGCAGCATCAGGTAGCAGCCGATGTTTCTTGTCTTGCTGGGAAAAGCTTGGCAGGAGGCGAAGCATTGGAACAGCCAGAAGGCTCGGGTTAATCTCCTGTACCACTAGGAGAGTGTGAAGTGGATTTGAGCCATCAAACCTCAGGCCTGGTGGATCTCACACTGGCCAACAGCTGGCCATGTGCGCGCTCAAGCTCGTGCCTAGCCACTGACCTCGGGCACTGATCCCAGCTGTGTCTTTGTGTGCACGTTGTTCTATGAGAGAAAAAGACAAAGACACAAGCACATAAGAAAAGTAACAAGTTTTAAGTGGCCATCCAGGGATACCATAATTTAAAAAGATGAAAGGATTTGGGGTTAAACATGTTTTCACAATCTTACTGACAGAGAAATGTTAAGGAAATCAAGGAGAAAGTTGCATCATATTCTTGCAATAAAGTGTGAATAAATGTGACAATGTGAGGGAACACAGGGAGCTAATTAGCAGACCAAATGCCTTGGAAAGTGTCTCAATTCAATCAGCCGTGTTTGATGTTCATTGTTGAAGGTCCTGCACTTTCTGTGGCATACACCTGACAAGAAAAAACCTATCTGAAATTAAATTGTGAATCTTTTAATTATAATGGGGTCTCCTTAAAGGTTTGCATGCACGTACAAATAGTGCCAAATGTTGAGAAATGGTCATGGAACGTTCCAAATCCTTTCCCCTATAACTTCAAAGCTTGTTTTTGCTATATGTTCAGTTGTTGATAATTTCAAGAGTTTTGAGACTGCAGTCCTAAAATATAAACGAAGGGCCCGATTCTCCTGTAAGCACGTAAGTCAATATTTACGCTTCCCTGCTTAAGCACTTTCCATTTAAGCGCATTCTCCCATCCCAACTTTCAAATACGTCCACCTGCGTAAGTACAGAATGGGATGGGATGATTCTTTCAAAAAAATTAGGCAGACCTGACCGTGACGTCATCTGTGGCGGTTCGTTCCAAATCAGGGAACAGAGTTTGCTGAACGCTGAATCCCATTGAAATCTGTGAAAAAATATAAACCACCCATCAAATTGGAACAGGCTTCCTTAAGAGTGATTTGATCCTGTAGCCTGTTAAAATATTAAAAAAGAGTTATGACTTAGTAAAGGTTTGCCAGGCCATCCTAAAATCACAAAGGCGTGCCTGCTGTGCAACCTGAAACCAGTTAGTAGTTTGACCCATCACCAAATTGGGACACAAGGCCAAGATGTCCATTGAAGTGATTCAGAATCTGAATTCAGGCCACCACTAGATCCCTTGCCAGAAACACTACATGACCTCGGTGCCAACCACCCGGGAGAGGTGTGCCAGACTGAGGAAGGAAGAATGGCTGAGGAGGGAGCTGAGAGAGAGCAGCAGGAACAGTTCCAGCGGTTCGTGACTGAGACCATGACCAGCGTTGGCAACTCCCTGAGATCAGTCAGGGACACTGGCCGAGTTGGTTACGCTGATGCGCCTCCACGGGAGTACACAGGCGCTCCACTTTCCAATATACTGCACACAACACTCCCAGAACAAGGGGTGGATGTCACAAGCAAAACTGAATAAAATAAATAAATAAATAACATTCTGATGTATTTTGTCTTGCTCAGTTAGGGTTAGGGTGCATGTCACTTTTATGCAGGTGGTAGAATCAAGCCCTAAATGGTTGCCATTACAGAAAACAATTATTTAGTATAGAATGGAATTGTAGTTTCGTTTCTTTACAATTATGCTTCATTTTGCACATTAATAAATGCCACAGGAAATCAATTTTTAAAATGAGCACCAAAACCTTTCATAATATTCCTTATATATACATTTAAATCAATTTTCCATGGTCTTATACAACCACTGGTCTTACCCTTGTGCTCAGACTCCTTTCAACAATCCATAGATGAGATATGAGATTAACTTGCAGCTCCAAATTGTCTGCAGGAGTGAATGTGAACGGTTGTTTGTCTGCGCTGACAGATGTTAATGCACATGAGCCACAGTGGGCAAGTGGGTACACAGAAAACTGTTGTAACTCTTAACTTTTGCTACATTTTGAAGATCATTTGTATGCATTCTAAGTTTTTCGTGTGCCTTTTTTTGTGATTAAAATAACACTAGTACATGCAGGACTATGCAGGATACATAGGACCCCAGCAGCCGCGACAGGATCTGAAAACTGCAAGGTCAATCTCAATGTACAACATTTCAGAATCAGAATCGGAATCAGAATCGTTTTTTAATCGCCAAGTACGTTCACACATACAAGGAATTTTGTTCCGGCAGGTGGTAACACTCTCAGAATAAGAAAGGAATATGTAATAAGAAAAACAGGATATGTACATCATATACAAAAAGTTAAAAAAAAAAAAAAAGTAAGTTAAAAAATAGAATAAAATAAAATAAATAGGTAAGTAAGTAAAATAGTATGTACAAGGGTGGTGCAAAGTACACAAGATAGTGCAAAATGATAGTGGTTTTTGGATAGTGCAAATGATTGGTTGAAACCATTTATAAGCTGTTCAATAAAGTGATGGCAGTGCAGTAGAAACTGTTTTTAAGTCTTGGGGAGGATTAAACTTTCCTGTCTTTATTTGCGGCCACCTAAGCCCCATCTTCTGTTTAGTGAAGTCTTCAGGAAACACATTTAAATGATTTACAGGTAAGCATCTATGTGATTAATATATTCCAGATAAAATAACTGGCTTGTGTTTTTGTTGGTGTAATTCATTCAAAATTATCATTTGGCTTTTACACAAGTCACATCTACTGGCAGGTACAATGGAAAGACTCAAAGCAGCAAGTCACATCAGCTGGACAATAACAGAAGGCCAAATTGCAATAAGACAGATGGTTTTAAAAGAACTTACTCTGTCAATTTAAAGAAAAAAAAAGCGCAAAATAGAGATTAAGCATTTGTTAGCGACGTGTATTTACACAGCAGACTACAAACAGTGCTCTTACATGCAATGTGTGAATGAGTCTTGTCCCAGTGAATCAGAGGTGTTGAATTCCTACCAGAAGTTACTATGCTCATTTTATTCTTTGGTTGTTTCACCCGAGTTACTCCCTTGATTTGACTTTTCTTCAGTTGCAAAATTCAAAACAATTTGACTGAATGTTCCTTGTCATGTGTCATGTGTTTCCCCTATTGGGAATAAAGCTGCACCATTGTTGGTCCCAAAGTGGTTTGGTGTCCTCGTTTTAATAGAAAGCATAGCAAATAAGTGTCACACCACTTTGGCTATGTCAACAAGATGTCAGAGATTGAGTTCTTGAAGTGTCCAGCACTCCATGTTTATGTTTCTGCTTTTTTCAAGTGCACCATCTGGGTATTTTTGGTGCACTGCACAGTGTCAGAATCAGTGAATGTATTCATGCACTTAAAATTTTAAGTGTACATTTTCAAGTGTGTAATTTGGAACATAGCTGTGGTCAAGACAGCTAACTTCAGCTAAAGTGATCGGTTAGCTGACTAGGCTCATTTTGCAAGTTTGAATTTTAGATTTGCAAACCAAGCTTGTTTTTCTTCTTAAAGCAGTAGACTGATGCAACATCACAGACCATATTCAAGCAGAAGTGAAGCACTGAATAATGTGTTTTCGGCTGCTTTTAATGTGGGGTGAGATATGGATGTACAATTAAACCTGAAATTTAAGTAATTTGGCTTTTGCATTTAGCATTTTGCACTTTCTTAATAAGGTCACAGCCATCTTTGAAGAAGCCCAAATGTGATTGTGTGTTGACATGTTTTTTGTTGGTTTCAGTGAATGTGAAGGGGATGTTGATTATTCCCTAATTTTAGTAGAGATTGGAGGGGGCAAAGAGCATAGGAAAAAATGAGGGGGCTCATATTGTATTTCTCCTAGATGCTTAAGTAAGTTTTAATGGAAAACCTAAAAAAAAAAGTCTTTGTCCAAACTTTATTTTCCTATTCAAAACATTTGAATTAATAAAAGAGTAATCCTGACTACAGTTGTAAATACCCAACCCCGCCACAAAAAACACTCACCCACGTAACCACATGTATAACACCCACACACCCAAAAAGAAAAACAAATATATCCAAGTACACTAAGGGACATAGAGCTTTAAAAAAAAACCACTCTGCCTTGACCATTATGATCATAACACCACCACTCTGGATCTCCGGCAAGAAAGACAAAAAGAACAAGGGGTCAGGCAAAAGACAGGCTCCTTATATGATTTATAAACTGGGACCAGGTTTTGTCATGTTTATCCTCCAACCCTCCAGCCCAGCATTACCTCTCTAATCTAAACATAGGCAGGGGGGCTCTTTCCCTTCCAGTTCTGCAGTATCAGATGACAGGTATGCAACGATGCACAGGTGATTGCATTTCTGTGGAAGTGGGACAAATTCAACCCTTCCCTAATGACACCAAAGATAGCTGTTAAGGCGTCCGGCTGCAGTGCTTTGCCAGGTATTGAAGATCGAAGGCCAGAAACTAAAGCAAAGCCAGACATGACCAAAACATATAGATGTCCCAAAGAAACAGCAAAATTGACCTCTAGGATCGTCGTCATTAGGGTATAAATTACATAATCTATCATTAGACTATTGCAACCTGTGGACCACTTTAAACTGAATCAAGTCATGTCTGATACAGAGAGAGGATGTGTGTATTTGCTGTATGGTATTTTTCCAGGTGTCTTCTAATATAGCTTCTCCGATTTCTCCTTCCCACGCCGCTCAGCTATTCAAGATTAATGCATGTATTTTTGATATTGCCACTTTATTAAGTGGATTCACATTGAGGACTGAATACAGTAAGTCTATAAAAGGTGGAGATGGATACCTTAGGAAGTACAGTATTTACAGGCATATAGGCAGAAATTTGGACCTGGAGGAACCTGAAGTTAAAGAGACTTTGATAAGTTATATTCTTTGGACAGAAACTGAAATGGATGCAAAGCTATAATCAGCATAGAGATCGAATGAAAAGAGATTGAAAATAGACACCAAGCTGCTTCTATGCCAAACTGCAAACGCCTCATCTATTTGAGATGAAGCAAAAAGATGATTATTCATTATTGACAAGTAGCTGCATATATTATCCAGATTAAAATGTTTTTTGAACAGGCCCACATCTGAATGGAATTTCTGATTACAAAATTTGAGTTCAGGTGTTTTGATGTTTAGTCAGAGTGGGGTAGTTAAGACTGAAATCGGGGAAACTGGAAGTGCAGCTCTCAGTTCCATATCAGCTCAGACTGGACCCTCCATATCTGTGAACATGGTAAACCAGTATATGATCTTAAGCTGCCCAATAATGAAATGAGGAATTTGACAAACCCAAACCAACCTTGGATTTAACTCTCTCTAGGCTCACCTTCTTTATATGAAGGAGAGCCTTCTTTATATGTGCAGGTTTGTTATTTGATATAAATGAAGAGATAAAGCGATCATGCTGGGCAAAATAGGTTTTGGGTAAAAAAAGTGGGAATCATTTGAAATAAAATAAGAAACCTGGGCATTACAGCCATCTTCACTATATTTATCTGATTGGACAAATACTTGAAACCAGTATTTTATCATGCTCTTCCCTGTGCAAGCCTCCTTTGCTTGACCATTGTCTAACCACGCCGAAATGCTGTGATGTACCTGCGGATGAAGGGCCTTCAATTACCAATTTATTTTTTCTGATTGTCAGGACAAGGGAGACTTTAATGAGTGTGGAAAGTTTTTTTGACCAGAAATCTGATTCGATCAGTTTCAGTGGCTACAGTGAGGGGAATACCGGCAGACCAGTCCTCGCCGAATTTACTGATGCAGCCCTCCGAAGAGACTGGGGACAAAAAAAAAAGCTCAGGGCGACATCTTGGCAGGGGCGATGCAAGCATGCAAAAAGGAAAAAAAAAAAACACAAACATTTTCTTTTAGTGCAATTTTCCACGTCAATCCAACTATATCCTTGAATAGATATTTTGTGGGTCGAAGAGAGACGTGAATGGTCTTTATAGCCTTCGCGTTTGTTGACCAGATACCACCTAACTGATCTCTGAGAGTTAGAACTGTCAAGATGGCAAGCTGAGTTCAAAGCCAATTATGTTAACTAAGACTATGTTCACACTAGTCCATTTTAAAATGCAGTTTTCAAAACAAAACTGATCTAAGTGCAGCATTGGAAGAGATTTCTATCCATGTCACATCACATTAATCAAGTAACAGACATCTGTCGTGTATCCACAAAGGTTCACTGCAAACATAACAACAGTGTTCTTTGGAAATCCTCCACATATTTACGTGCTAACCAAGGCAACGTTTTCTTTTCTTTTCATAAAATGTGTTCTGTGCTCATCAGCCGCACTTACATGTTTATGATCTCCACTTGTGCGACCTTGTATCTCGGTCACAACCAGTCCCGATGTAGTATCAGAGGTCCAAATATTGAATACAATATTGAACAAAAAAAAGGAAATATATCTTTGTGTATGTGTCTGTATCGAGATACCACATTAATTGATGGTCACTGGGCCTGCGCGTACAAGTAAAAACAGCTGAAAATTCCACTGGAAACAATCCTTTTTGCAGATTCCTCACATATAGTGTTTCCTCCTGCACATTAAAACAGTTATGGTTTTATTACATTCAGTCTTTGGCAGCATACCAGCAGCTAGTAGTAATTCAGAAAGCAAAGGAAACAGGTTCAAGAAAGTGCTAGAGTCTGTAAAAGTTCTCTCACTCAAACTACTTTAGTTGTAAAACTCAACTCGGAACTCTTCCAGCACTGTGGATTTAGTTTGTGCCAGAGTCTTTACAGACAGATAAGCACAAAACATCCATTCATGAATGCAACAGCCTGACTTTGAAAGCAAAACTTTCTTGCAACTTGTTTTATACACTCTGAACAAAGCATAAAATAGAATCTTGCCTCAAAGCAAGAAGATTCCTGGTTTGAGTCCTGGCAGGGTACCTTCAGTGTGCAGTTTGCATGTTCTCCAAATGGTTGCGTGGGTGTTCTATAGGTACTCAGAATACCTCCCACAGTGCAGAAACATGTCAGATGAATGGGTAAATTTCCCGTACGAATGAGTGATGTTTGTTGTTGTCTACATGTGGCCCTGTAACGGACCATTGATCTGTCCACGGTCTACCCCTGCCTTTTGCTGGAAGAGGCTCCAGCAGATCCCCGTGACCCCGCAGAGGAATAAGCAGGTAGAGATTATGGATGGATGAATGGGTGGCATATTCTGATAAGTTATTGATGATAATGCAATAAATATCCAACTGTAATTTAGAAAAAAAATTTGAATAACAAGAAACAGCCATGCTAACAAAGAAAAATAAATAAATAAAATATAGCAGAAACATGCTAGTCTCATCACCATAAAACAACCAAAGAACAATTACAGCAAAAGCTAAACCACACATCACTCACAAAGAACTACATACTGAGACCAGAAGAGCCAAGTTTCTTACCCTCCATTTATTTGCTTCTCATAATCTGGCCTGACTGGGTTCAACTGGGGGAGAAGACAGATCAGGGACAAAAGGTCATAATGCAGCATGTAACACTAGTCAGCCACTAAACATGGATAGTTATAACACATGCCATGGCTTGATTACTGCTCTATTTCACAAGGTCACATTAGAGCATGTAATGATCAGAGGGCATGTTGCCCTGGTGATTAACATACAGAGTGCTTTTTGGAGTCAGAAATGCAGATTCAGTGTTTACTTTGCCAGGTAAGTGATAAAAACCTGCTTTGTGGAATAGCCCCCTGATGCTTTATTTCAGGGTAAAATCTGAAATGGTGATTTGGATGTCCCAAAGGCCAAAACCACAGCTCAGAGACATTTGCCAAAGTGAAGGATGGGAGATATTTTCTTGAGTTTTATAAATGGACATAGAGTGAAATGCAGTGTCTGTTATGGTATATTGCATTAACTCCACTGATTATGAGATCATTTAGTCTCCTCCTCCCCAGCTCTGCTTTTCCTTGCTAATGCTTCTTGATGAGGCTTGGCAGATGCATCAAGCAAATGTAACCTCAAAATAGATTACACAAACGCTCGAGCAGCTTTTCATCTAGTTGAAAGGATATGGGAGGGAGGGGCAGGATAGAGACAGTTTAAGAGAGGAGGGGTGAGATTTATTTATTTACTTCATCAGTAATTTTTACTGAAAACTGTGAGAAGGAGTAATTGAGAGCTGAATTATTGACTACATGCATACTTTCCCCCAGGATGCTGTGAGAGCAAATACAAGAAGCACGTACAAACAACAGCGGAGTTCTGATTGCTTAAGCACGTACTGTCAGGTACTTGCAGCCACAAGTGCAGGTACGAAAAAATAAAATAAAATACAATTTTGCTCTTCTTATCTGTTTGTCATATTTTTTTCTGTTTACACAATATAACTTGAAGTCATTTCTTCAGCTGATCTCCTCTCTCACATATGTGTTTTCCGCACTTTGGTGTCTGTCTGTTAGTTTTCTTTCTCCCACTGGTAACGGCTAAACCTTGGAAGCAGGCGGGAGGGAGCAGCAAATATTATTTGTAGCTTATCATGGGATTACTCAGTACAGCAGTGTCAGATCCAGCAATGGGATCCTTGTTTGATTTAATAACAGATAACCCTTGTAGGCAAACATGTCCACACTGCTGAAAATGTTTTTACCCACCCCCCCCCGACTCCTGGCTCTCTCTTCAGAAAGCTAATATTGAAACATGACAAGCCTGAGCTTTATGTTTGATATTTGATTTCTTTTTCTACCAGTAATGATGTCTATGATGCAACAATGAACAGTGACCTGGGAAACCCCCTCTGACATTACCCAGAGGTTTCTGAAGAGTACTTTTAAATCTGATTTGTTAAGATCTGTGTAGAATGCCATGTTGACAGGAACTGACTCCACTCATCCTTGCTTAATCCAAAAATGGGCAAATGAGCAGAACGAACAAGTCTGGCAGTCAGATGGATGATACCAATAAAGCCAAGCCACTAATTATACATAGATACATAAATCTAAATATGTAGACCAAAGCCATAACATGTATGTTAGCCCGATTCTTCTGTTGGAAGCTCAAGAACAGACTGGTGAAATCTTCGATTCAGAAACAAAGGGTTTTTTCTCAAGGTGACAGAGTGTCCTGCAGGAACTCAGTCAGAACGAGTGTTGTTTCCAGAAAACAGTTCACAGTTATCTTCTTGGGCTGGGCCTGCTTCGTACAGAGATTGGACTCACATGCACCGAATATAAGTGGCCAGTTACTAGTGACTAGTAAACAATGTGTGTGAATGTTGTATCAGGCGTGTATCTGATGCAAACTGATAGAATAGAGAGGTTTCATCCAGTCATATTATCTTACAGTTCCTCCTCAAGGACATGGTATGAGCTCAGTGAAACAAGAGCAAGGGTTCAGTAGAAACTACTGAATAGGCTTAAAGCAAAATAGATTATAGCATGTACCAGGCCTGAAAAAAAAACACAGATTATAAATCCATTTAAAATTTTATTTTTTAATTAAATTTATTAATGTGATAATTAAGTCACAGAAAGAAAAGAGCTCTGGCTGTTTATCGAACAACAAATGGCAGACAGATTTTCATATTTTACAAAGTATTTGCTCTAAGGAGGAGAAATGCTTTCTGCAGTAGGTTTGTTGAGAACACAGTAAGCTGAAGGACAAAATTGAATTGATGATTCAAATCCATAGAAAATCTTAAAAACAAAGCAAACAAACAAAAATAAATGCCATTTCACAAGAAAGCACTTATGTTTGATGGCTTTCTTCAGCGAAAATTCTTCAACACGCTTTCATGTTTCAAGTGACTGCCAGATGAAAACTATGACATGACATCATCACTTTATCTGGGTTGCATAAGTCAGAACATTTCTCAGTGAGTGAGCCATTTAAACTTGCAAGACATCAAAGACATCAACGTACAGTTTTACCATGTTTGTTTTAAATCCAACTCGACATCCCGCTGCGTTTGCTGTACTTTTTTAGAGTGGGTAGCACAAAGCCTAAATGCCAAATTCAAAAGAGGCACACTCCACTGAATAGAAGGGTGGAATAGAGTGTGACTGCACTGCCGCATGGGTGAAAATTGAGCTTTTATACTGTATCCCAGTGGTATCGTGACCAAAGCAGCCAACAGACTTTTAATTAAAGCCTTAGAAAACTGTGTCAACCTTTGACTGAAGGGCGTAATATAGCTCCTGCAACTCAATACTTTGCTGCACAGCCTTTCCCAGCAAATCACTGCCTTCTCTCTGCTGCATTTTTCACATCTTTACATACATGTTCAGTAGGATAAAGATCAGGGCTCATAGTTTATTGAGAATATTCCACAGTTCTTGTTTTGTTTTTTATCATCTGTTCTTGGTTGAATATAACCAAGGTCCCTCAGTGCTTCACAGTAGGTGTGGTGTCCGCTCTTTGAAACCTTATCTTTCAGTCGGTGTACATAGAGCTGATGCGATTTGTCAGAAGCTTCAATATTGTCTCAAGGACAGTCTTGCAAAAAAACTCAGTTCCTTGTCCATGCATGTTTTAGAAGACTCAAGTGTCACTTTATTGTATTTTCTTTTTAATAGTGCAGTCCTCCTGGGACTGGGCATTAGAAAATCATGTCACCAAATGTTGCTCAAAAGGCCGAGGCATGGTGCGACCAGACAGTGATCTACCTGGACCTTGTAGTTCAGTTTCATTGTGTTTCAGTGTTTTCCTTGACTCTTTATCGACCATCAACTTAAAGCAGTATTCACACATTCACAGCAAGGCTCTGGAAGGTAAATACTTTCAACTTTTTCCATTGCTGACTCTGGTCCACATTCAGTAAAGTGCACACAGTGATATTAAATTTCACCATGGTAAGTTTTCTTCCTTTAAATGGGCTGAATGGCTGATCAAAATATTGAATATTGCCTATGATACTAACAGAACAGTTAACATTAAACCTGACTATAATGCAAATATCTATGGATATTTGGTTATTTTTAGAGGTAGAAACAAATCTTTCCAGGATATTTCAGAATATCCTTGTGATTCATACAGATAATCTTTCAGTGCTTTATTTAGTCATATATGGAGGATGTATAGGTATAAATGAGACAATTGCTAATTTAGTCACTTTCCAGGATTTATGTTCCTCAGTGAGCTTTCAGGGGCAGTCTTTTTGACAACATCTCTGTTATTAAACTCTCACCACTGTAGTTTTAGTCTCTAGTAACCCTTGTGGTTTGTTTGATCTTGATTTTTCAGTTTTATAGGATCACTCACTGTTTTGATTAGGTTTTGTCAACATAATTATTAAGTAACAGTTAGGAAAAGATCATAATTTGATTTAAAATTAAGACTTTTAGAAATATGAGCTGTGGAACAAGTTGAGAGACATGTAATTTATTTTTCACGGAAAAACATTTGTTGCTGCATAAATAGAGTTCAATGTACATTCATCAAGTGGCCATGAATGCAACTCCTGTTGGTGAGACAGTCTTTGGTTTTATTCCTGCCCATGTGTGTGACTGTGCTGTGGTCTGTTCCTCTGCTGACAGTGTTTTACTCCTGCAGTATACAGTCATGTGCACTCTTTTAATCCTACCTTTCTTTGCATAAATACATAAAAATTAGACAATTACAACCTCACGATTAGACAAATTCACTTTTTTTTCAACACGTCATCATTTATTCCACAAAAATGAAGCCAAACAAACAAAAGATGTGTCAATACTAAGTACGCTCATGGATGACTTCAGTCTCATGTCGTTGTGGAGGAATTTTGTCTCCTGTTCTCTGAAGAACCCGCCACAGCATTTCAACCGAGTTGAGGTCACCTAAGGGTTTTGAAGCATCTGTTTACTCGTGCTGTTCACCGCCATGTTGCAAAAGGGCGGAACTAGAAGCACACCCACCAGTTAGAGTTTAAAAAGACCATTCAAAAACCTTGTTTATTTTCCTTTTCTTTTTTTTTTCCCAGTCCTATTGATCTAGATTTGCTGGTGTGTTCCTGATCATTTTCCTTTTGCATGACTTAATTTCTACCAACCTTTAGCTGTCAGACACGAGGTCTGTACTTGTTTAGTCTTTATTTAATTGCATGTGAACATTTAACATGCTCAGTGAAGCTTGTGGGAATCTACTTCTTAATGACCATCTGAGTTTTTTTGGGGTTTTTTTGCTTAATTTTTGTTAAATGAATTACAGCACAGTTAAAAAAAAAAGTTACAGTTGTGTTCAAAATAACAGCAGTGTGTTTAAAGAAAGTGAATAAAGCTCCAAATCCTCATACTGTTATAGCTTTTGTTTCCAAACACGCAAATGCTTTGGAAACACTGCACATTTTATTACAAGAGTTTTCAAATTTGTTACTGGTTTCTCTTTGCAGAAAGTTAAAAAAAAAAAGGAATATTAGGCAGTTAAAAAAAAAATAACAGAAACAGTGTCTCTATTTTTCTTTACTAACTCAAACATTTACTGTATAAAGTAAGAAATGTTGAAGATTTACCTTTGCTATGAATCGCTGCACTGATATTTAGATGTATAACCATAGTTTCTGAGAACTGCTTCACATCTGTGCTGCAGGGAGTCGACCAGCTTCTGGCACCTGCGAACGATCACTGGACTACATTCCACTATCCCTCTGTGTTTATTCTTCTTTCCCTGCTTTTCCTGCTCCAACCAACTTCTTATTTAGTTTGCTGTTCTTCAGAACAATGTCTGTAAGGACCCATTTTACTCAGATATTCAGAGAGAAATGATTTATTCATTCAGCCATTTATTCAGCCATCAGCCTAAAGCGGTTTCCAGAGGGCCCACTGTGAACCGTTTAAACTGACGGCCATGGACCTAAGTCGCCAAAGACTCCTCACAGGGTAAAGCTGAAACGAGGTAGATCGGTGGCTCCCATGCTTTGTCTACGGCTCAGACAGACCGTGCGCCATGGACCACACACATGTGATTTATTCTCTCACACACAAAGTTCTTTTAAGATAAATGAAATGTATATCTCTGAACAAAGAACACTAATGAAAAAACTCTCAATGTTGACACTAGTTCAAGAAGTCATTCTATTAAAGTTCTATTTGTCAAATTCCCATTAATACTCATCAATTCCCATTAATTACAATTAACCACAGTCACTCCTTTAGCAAGGTATATAGATTTGATGATCAAATTATGACTCATTCAATCCAAATATAATCTGATTTTATGTCCCTTCTGCCCAGGAATGCCTGTACTATGTGTTGGTGGTTCCATGCATTAGTAGTTTCTTCAACTATTTCAGCTTTGTCTGCATGAAATGTCCCCATTTCTGCATCTAAATATATTTTTGGACTATGGTGAGATACAGAGTATTCTTCAGTTTAAATGCAACTTGCACTGAAGCCATAAGTTGCATAAACTCACACTGGCATTGAACAGTTCTTTATCTGACACCACTATGGGGTATGAGTAGCTTTTTAGCTTATATTGTGACTCGGTCCAGTGGATTGACTGCTCATCGTCTCGTCGTCGAGTCAAAGCTGACAAAGCTTAAACGTCAAAGAAGAGATCATTAGAATGGGTTTACCGAGTTGGCTCTGCAATGCCTGATGTGATTGCATCATCTCAAAGGGAGCCTATTATCTGTACGGTGGAGCAGAATGGCTTGTAAAAGGAAATCACAGCCATTTGGAGAAATTGTCTCAGGGATGGCCTCTAATTTCCGCCTGTAATGTAATTATTGCAGCACAATTTTATCAGAATGTCCTCCCTGATTGAAAGCCAGACAGACAGTTTCCTCATCCCTCTCATGAATTCACTTGTGATCAGCCTGGATTTATCAAGTTTTTCATTTACGACTGCTGAAAGTATACAAAGAAAGTGTGAGAAATGCTACACATCAACCACACTAATAAAAAGGAAATCAAATTTTACAGTAATTCTTTCATGTACTGTGTTCATTAAATTACAAGCAAAAGCCAGACCGCTGGCCACATACTCACCTGATGGTCTTGACATCAGTTGCTTGCATTTCCTCCAGTAGCCAGTTTATTATGCCAGCTGGGCATCTGATTACTGGCAGAACATGAGATACATGATATAGGAAAATGATGCATATAGCACCTGAATTCTTATTCAGAACTTGTCCTGGCAGATCACAAGTAATTTGACAGTTTGTGATAGACTCTGCAAAGAGTTTGAGTATTTTTTTGCGTGGCATTTTTTTATTTATTTTTCTTTTGCAAGCATTTTATGGAAACAGGAAGTATTAACACAAATTAGAACTTTTGTGCCATACTTTCAGAATAACACCATCTGTGCAGTGGATGTAAAAAAGTAGTGTTTCCTTGTTGTTTCAACACAGTGGGTGCGTTTACATGGGAAGTTTAATTCCTCTTTAATTCAGAATTAAAGTTAAAGCCGAATAAAAGTTACCATGTAAACACTTAATTCCATATGAAAATGTCAATTCCCAATTAACTTAATTCCGAAGTAAGTGGCTGGTTTATTCCCATTTTAATTTCGCATTAAGTAATTCCGCGGTCATGTATACACTCATTCCTCTTTAAATGAATTCCCATCTTTCTGCGCATGCTCGTTCTCTTGCCCGTCTGTCGCGATGACGCTTATATTTCGGCAGCACGCAGTAAACGGTGTTCAAGAGCAGAGACGATTTATTTAATAAATAGCTTGGAGGAACTGGAAATAATTAAAAGAACAGATGGCAGGAACATAAAAATTGTGAGCTTTTCAAAGCGGCCAGGTTAAATGAAGGAGGTTTCACAGATAGAGACGCCACCCAGGTCAAAAATAAGTGGAATGTTGTTGCTAACCAGTTAGCTAAGTTTGTTTTCTTCGGGCAGATGTAAAGACGTCTGCACCCCCTATCCAATCAGAACCCTTCCCAACCCCCAGACCTAAAGCGGAGTTGGATAAAGCCGAACTAACGTGTTTTCCATGTAAACCTTAATTCGGAATTACTATTTCCATGTAAACTCGAAGGAAAATAGTTTAATTCGGAATTATTTAATTCCTAATTTTAATTCCGAATTAAAAAACATCATGTAACCGCAGCCACTGATAGCATGATGCTGTAAGGAGGTACACTGAAGAACAGTATCTGACTTAGGTTGTATGTTAGTTTACAACGTCTTGCCAAAAAAGTCTAAAATTGTAAAAAAATAACAGTGTAATTTAAGACTAAATACTTTCTAAAAGAAAATAATTCAAAAGTGGTTTATGTGAATATTACACACTAAAAAACAACCCATCCACTGGGTTAAAGTGGTTGGGTACTTTCATTGGTTTAATTTAACCACTGTTGGGTTGTTTAATCTGACTCAGTTGTTGGGTTATTAGTTGGGTCAGTGTTTGTGATCGTACCAGGCTACAATAACCCAACCCAGGGCCGGCTCTACCCAATTTGGGGCCCTAGGCGAGATTACACCGCGGTGCCCCCCCCCCCCTTTGCATTTTCATCACCCGGCTACCGGAATTTCAGCAATCATTAGGCAAGTACAGTAAGAGGAGGAGAGCTAAGCAGCAGCAGCGACACTGGACACACAGTGGTTAATAATAGTAATGGTAAAATTAATTTTCAATTTTATAATGACGTGATGAAACTGTAATGCAATATCAGACCGAAAACACGGGCAGGGATAATAACTGTGTAGAAACTATCCTATAACGGATGGAACAAACTAACTTTTACATTTTTCTCATCATAGACATAAACAACGCCGATGCAGTTCATTTCACATTAAACAACACAGAGAACAGCCAGCAGAAAGCTGTGTTTTATTGTATTTTTAAAAAGGAAGCCAGATACAGGAGTGAACTGATCATAGCCGACCCATCCCCAGCTGACTGGCGGCGCATGTTGATCCCACTCATAATTTATTAATCCTTCTTAGTAGCTATCAGTGTGTTTTATTATTTTTTTAGCATGTTAAGTCAGCATTGCCCATGCCCAAAGTCCTTTTCTGGCATTGTTTAAAGTTACTTCAACATAGCTAACTCAAATAAAAAGTCTTCACACAAAACGGCATAAAAAAAAGAGAAGGCATTAATGTTACCTTTATATTGCGACTTCTTCTTCTCCTCCTCTTTTCTTCTCTTTCTGTTCTGCACACCCGAGGGCTTGGATGGCCTTTTCATCTCGTAAATTACACCTGTCCGAGATCGTCTTCCACTTGTCCTGCCCTGATCTCTGATCCGCGCATCATGATCCAAACCCAATAACGACACGTCACATGCTCACACATAATTTAGGAACATGTCACTGTTTATTTATTTCTAATGTTAATATGTACTTTTTTTCTAAACAGAAAACACTAAGTGAGGGTGCCAGTGGGCATAGAAAATTATTATTTCATTATTATTTTCCCTCAAGGCCACGGGGGACTGGCAGCGTGGCGGCGCCCCTCCAGCAGATGGCGCCCTAGGCGGCCGCCTATATCGCCTATGCCAAGAGCCGGCCCTGACCCAACCCCTGGGTCAATTTAACCCATCTGCTGGGTTATTTAAGATTTAAAAAGCATCAGCTTCCTTTAAGCAGCTGCTTCACAACTGACAAAGTGGCTGGATCCAGATGACATAATGAGCAAGGTTTGTTTCTCCTCATTTTTATCTTTAAAAAATTGTTTTGCTTCACAGAGCACTGAAGACTGCTATAGCAGACCAGTTGTCTTTATGTGACGATCACTGCTAGGAAGCGCACGCATGCACATACACACACGCAAACTCTGTCTGTGTTCAAGATAACTCAAAAAGTTATGGATGGATTTTGATGACATTTTCAGGAGTTGTCAGAAATGTAAAAAAGGAAGAACTGATTTCATTTTGGGTGTGATCCGGAAGAAATCCTGGATTCTGGATCACTTTCAAATTTTTTGTAATTGTTGCGCCTGGTGGAGGTCTGTGCTTTTCTTTATTTCTTATTTCTTTATTTATTTAATGGGTGTAGAGGATGTTACCAGAGACTTCAATGTTATACTCATGTTATGTTATTAATGTAACGTAATGTAACGAGGAAGCCTGCCCCCCAGGTCCGCGGTAAAATTGTCAAGCGTTGACAGTCCGCGGTTACTAAAAGGTTGGGGACCACTGCCATACACGATACACTTCTCTGAGACTTCAGGTCCGCGAAAGTGAAACCCTTTAAACTCTTTAACACATATCATTACAGAAATATGCTCTGGGGTGGCTTAAACATTTAAATAATCAGTAAGCCAGTGATTTCCAAAGTGTGGGCTGCGGCCCCCTGGTGGGCTGTCGCGGTACTGCAGGTGAGCCGTGAGAGGTCATTAAAATTAAACATATATGTTTTAAATCCTCGATCTTTTTAAAATATGTTTTTAATTACTGTAAGTTATAAACGACATGATTTAAAAACATTAAGAAGTAAACAAACCAGTTAAGTGTTATTCTACCGTCGTCTTAACTTAATATAACAAGTGTCACCTTATTTAATGACCCCTTTAATTATGACCCCATTAATATCAGAACATAGCTTCTAGTCCTGAATGTTAATCACAGTTGTGATTAAAGGTTGTGATTAAAGAAAGCCAAGACAGGAAAGAGTCGAGATTAGGCGCGAAAGAGCTCTTGAAGATGCAGCAAAAAACTGCCAAAAAATGGACTCCTACTTCAAAAGGTTATCATGCAATTGTTAACTGTTAAATTTTATTTATTTAAAGTTCTCTTATGTTATTTTAGCCCAAGCTGCTGTGACAAGATGGTGGGGTGCAGGAATTGCCAAAAGGAGGCTAACTGTTTTCCTCGTGGGCCTAGGAAGACCCCAGGATCTCCATCCCCATCATCAGACGACGATTTAAATTAAATTTATGGCTGTGTAATAACCTGAAAAACTCAATGACATTGCCTATTTTGTTGTCTGTTTCCCTTTGATAAAACTCCAAAAGATGTGGTAGCCTATTAAATATATCCAAGGTTCTGAATTCAAAAACTGTGTTGTGCCGTTTATTTGTATATCATGTCATATTGTGTTTTTTTTTTTTTTATTATGGCCTTGTTGCCCTGGCAATTGGCCTTTGTGCCCTCAAAAAAAAGCACCTTTAAAGGCCAAGTGGCCTTGTCCCTCAAATCACGAAATTCCAGGCCTGCTTGGAAACATTAAATTAGATCAACAATAGAATCCCAACATCCAGGGAAATATCCCCCACACCATTACACCACCAACACCACCCTAAACTGGTGATACAAGATAGGATGGATCCATGCTTTCATGTCGTTGATGCCAAATTCTGACCCTACCATCCGAATGTTGCAGCAGAAACTCATCAGACCAGGCAATGTTTTTCCAATCTTCAGTTGTTCAATTTTGGTGAGCCTGTGAGAATTGTACTGGAGCAGATCGTTTTGACCATGTCTACATGCCTAAATCCACTGAGTTGCTGCCATGTGATTGGCTGATTAGAAATTTGCTTTAACGAGCAGTTGGACAGGTGTACCTAATAAAGTGGTGGTGAGTGAGTGAGTGAGTGTGTGCATATATATATATATTATATGTAACCTCAGCCCCCATAATCCGGACAATATGGCAGATGTGGACGTGGTGGCGGCGTGCTCCTTGTCAGGAGCTTCAGCTTGTCTTCGAAGCACGAGTAAAACCTGAGGTGGACAAGACTGTGGATGGCAAGGTTATAGGTGAGGATGAGTTGTTACATTTCCTCTCTATAAAAATAAGAACTTGTACATGGTTTTCTCCCAGAGTCTATGATGTCTGTTGCTTTAGTTCCTGTGATTAAGGACAAAGTAGGAAAAGCTGGCAGTTCAGATAATTATCGACCTATAGCCCTTGCTAGTACAATTTCAAAAGTCTTTGAAAAAATTATTCTGGGCAGGTTTAATCATCTTGTTGATTCTTCCAATAATCAATTTGGATTCAAACCTAAATTAGGCACTGATATGTGTATATACACTCTAAAGGAAATCATAAATAATTACAAAAGAAAAAAACTAATCTGTTCTTACTTGTTTTTTAGATGCCTCTAAGGATTTTGATCGAGTCAATCTTAATAAATTATTTCATAAATTGGATCAAGCAGGTGTGCCTAAGTTCATTGTCAGAATTCTGTCTTTTTGGTTTTCACAGCAGACCATGCAGGTTAAATGGGAAAATTGTGTATCGGCACCCTTTCATGTGTGTAATGGTGTCGGACAAGGGACCATTTTATCCCCAGCTCTGTTTAATTTTTATATGAATAATCTGTCAAAACAGCTGAATATGTGTAGAACTGGTTGTATGGTGGGCAGTGCTGTGGTGAACCATCTAATGTACGCCGATGATTTGGTGGTCTTTAGTCCGAGTTCAGCAGGTCTCCAGCATCTTCTTAATATTTGCTCTGTTTATGGGGTTCAACATGACATCAAATATAATGCTACAAAAAGTGTCTTAATGATCTGTAGAACGAAGGAAGACAAATGTATAACCTTTCCTGACTTTAGTTTGGCAGCTGATGTTCTACGTGTCTCCAATAAGGTTAAATATCTTGGCCATTGGATTTCTGATCAGCTCACAGATGATGGGGACATTTACCGACAGCGTATGTGCAAGCAAATATTTTATTACAGAAATTCGGTTCATGTAATGAAGGTGTGAAGGTGTGAAGGTGACTTAATTCAAAGCCTATTGTACTCCCTTGTACACCGCTCATCTTTGGTCATGTTATAAAAAAACAAGCCTTCAGAGCCTGCAAGTGGCATATAATGATGCCCTAAGGACACTTTTAAAAAGACCGCGATGGACTAGTGTCAGTGAAATGTTTGTGGCAGTGCGAGTGAACTCTTTACAGTCTGCCCTGAGAGGTCTTATGTATAAATTTATTGGCAGACTAAATGACTCTAAGAATGAAATCATCTTGGTGCTATCAAATTTTATGTTTAGTGCTATACGCTACCAGTCTGAGCTCTGGAGACACTGGTACAGTTGTCTTTTAAATTAATGTTGGTGTGTTTTTATGTTTTTATGTGTGCTTTTTGGACCTCATATATATATATATATATATATATATATATATATATATATATGTATATATGTATGTATATAGTTGCTGATGCCAGAGTTGAATTCATTTTTTTTTCGTATTTTATTAATAATTCAAAAAAATAATTAAATACTGAACATATAAAAACCATTTCAGTTTCTAAAAAAAAAAAAAAAAAAAAGACATTTTATTTGTTCCATATCTTTAATATGTGTTGGCCAACACTGCTGAGCTCTTTCATTTCAGGTGAGAATGAGACTGACTGACTGCATCCTGGCTGTCGAAACTGAAATGCCCTAGAGGCTGCACAAGCTCTCAAAGCATCACTGGTGGTTACAGCTATCACATGAGAGAAAAGCTGCTCTGCTTCACTCAGCCTTCAAGTGTGCGATAGATGTGTCCAGACTGTGGATTACAGGCACAGAGATAAGAAAATTAATTAACTCCAATTTAAAGGAAGGCATGGTGGAAGGCAGTGCAAATGTTTTATTCCAAAATACAAAGTAGGACTTGGCATTAAGCATCAACTACACAACATGACAAACAAATATGAGAACCTTGCACAAAAAAAAGGGATACTTGGTAGTTTATTATGAGAGCTAAGGAAGAGTTGGATCATTTACACTGAAGATGTGTGGCGATCAGTAACTGAAACCTGGAAACAAGACACAAAGAGACATAGACTACAAAATAAAACAGGAAAGGTGGAGAGAAAAACAGTATCAAAATGAAAGAGCTATACGGTAAGCTCAAGCACAGCTTGTGGAAATCTAATGTGCAAAAAAAGAAAATGATGCACTGAGGATTTCTGTCTCGTCAACAAGAAAAAAATAACATCCATCAAGACCTTTTTTAAAGAAATACAACTCTGCAGAAGAGAGAAACTACCTGCAGCTACCATCAGCTTCAGATGCTAAGTTTAAATCTCTTTTCTTCTTGTTAGCACAAGAAAAGTGGTGTCAAAGGTTGATGTGTTGGTGGAAGTACAGAAGCGTACTCACTCCTTACCGAAATGTCATAAAAATATATGTATCTAGGATAAGAAGATAAGATGTATCTGCAAAAGAAAGTCTTGTATCCAAATTAAAGCAGGTTAAAATTAAAAAGGGTTTCGCACTTGCAACTCCTGAAGAACATGCATGTTTGAGGAAGACACACATTTAAAAATATCAGTTTTAGTTTGATTTGAGGGAGTAATTGTTTTCTTTTAGGAAGCGCTGTCTCGCTTTCACAGATTCCCTTCCCTACAGTACCAAATGTGCCTTTGGTCTCTACAGATCGTCTCTTGTGACAACTTATGGTACCACGTCACAACAATGAAACTACAGGGGTCATCATGGCTGAAGCTGTCTGTTCTGGAGCCTAGAGCTGATCCTTCTGTCCTTCAGCTCACCCTACAAATACATTATTCAAATCTGAAGATGACACAGCTTGATAGGGCTCATCTGAAATGGCACTGAGACCGCCCATGAAGATGTTCTGCTCTCTGACAGTGTGGTATGCAAATAGGCTTTTGTCAACAGCAGGAGGAGCTCTTTCCACTGGATACAGTGGGAGAAGAGCTTGAGAGGCTCCCGGGCATCCATGTCAGCAAGACCCTCAAGTGGACTGTTAATTTTGCTGCTCTGCTTGAAAAAGAAAACAAAAAAAGGCCCAACAGAAACTTTCCTCCCTCAAAAGCTGCTGGAGACTCACCACTGCTCTGTAGAACGTATACTAACATACTGGGTAGCAGTCTGCAGGAGGAACTGCACAGCAGCTGACAGATCTGCACTCCGGAGGGTCATTAAAATAGCACAAAAGAAGACATTCATTCCCTTTCTTACCCCTTAAAGAAGATTGACAGGCAACAATGTGACAGATGTTACTCACCTGTTCTGCCAGCTGTTCTTACTAATGCCAAAAGACACTACAGAGCCCCGAGGATCCACATTTCCAGACTCTTGAATAGTCTCTACCCAACAGTCACCACAACTATGTTCATTTTGTGTCATTTTCTCACCCAAAGTATTCGTAATGATACGATAGCAGCATTTTTAAATGGGTTTAGTCTGGTTAATGGAATTTTACTGTTTTGTATGCTGACATATTTGTTGCCTTTTATCATGTGTAGGTATGTGTGATCAGAGGGTAAAGAGTATGTGTTTTTTGATTTTTAACAAGATGCATTAAAAAGTAATGATATGGTACATTCAGTGACAATAAAGATCTTAAAAATAAAGAATAAAGAATAAAGACAAGAGTAAAAGACAAGTTTAGTTGAAAGTAACTGTTGTTACCGTTGAGTTTGTCGTTATTCAAATGCTCAAATTAAACTGTCGTTTAATTTGAGTTTGAGATTTGAGATTGCTCAGTTGGTTGTTGTCATTAAATTGCAGTGAGCTCGGTGGGGTGGGGGGCACCGCGGTGTAATCTCGCCTAGGGCACCAAATTGGGTAGAGCCGGCCCTGCATTTGGAGCAGCTTCTTTGATTCAAAAGGGCATAATGTTCTTCCTAGCACTAAATATCAAGTTGAATAGCCTCTTCTTCTTCACTTTTACAAAATAGCAATCTGGGAGGCCCAGGAGGAGACAAAGAGTCTTGTTCTATGGTCAAATCCAAAAATTTGATGATTCAATCTTAAGACCAACCAGAGCATGTGTTATATCTGTGAAGTTCTCTTTTCTAGACTTGGTTTGATTACAAACTGATACAAATTGCACTGTTTTCCTCTCAGTTCTCAGTTTCGAGGTGTAAACATTTGATGTAGCAATCATACCTCACTTCTATTTGAATTGTCATTATTGCTCCTACTAATATTTCAGCAAACCTGTTTACCCAGTCTTTGATCGAAGGTATATTTTCCAATATGTGCCATCACGTCTATAAAATGACCTCTTTCTGTATCCTAGGACTCAGTTAGCTGAGTGAAATCATTCTGTGTAAAAGGACCCAGTGGGTGCAGCGCTCTGCTCTGGAACTTACTCGTGTCTTTGGCAGCATCACAGTGGGGCGATGCTTGAAAAGTTAAAAAATTCCCCATGTTTTGAAGGAAGGAGACCCACAGCTCAGCTCATCATCATATTCAACGTGAATGAATAGTGACAGCTGAAGTTGCTTCCACCGTGTATGTGAGAGTGAGGGGTAAAGATATCCCCGCCGTCTCTTCACAGTGCCATGAAGTAACATTTTTGACACAGCGCTGTGAGACAGACCGCAAAGACGATGGAGTTCACTGATTTTGGTGATGTGACACTTCCCTGAGCTGTACAAGGGACTTTAAATGCATACTGTGATATAAAGAGCACTTTGATGTGGAGTAAAAGTCTTCAACAACTTTGGCATCAAGGTTGTTGATTTTAAAAGGCAGTTGAAACATGATTAATTTGTTTATTTCAAAACTGTATTTTTGTTTACTCTCACAGTTAAATGTTCTTTTGGAGTGATCAGTTGTCCTGGCAGCTCCAGATCATCTCCTGTTTTGGAGTCTCTGTCATTTTCTAATCAGCCTGTTAATCTATGTTTGTAACAATATGAAGCAATGATATTGAAGGGCCTATATCATTGCAATGACATTGCTTCAACAATATGAAGCAATATTATTGTGATGATATGGGCCCTTAGACCTGCAGTAAGATTACAGCAGTAAAATTAGAAACGAGTTAATGTAGACTATTCACAAAAATATTTTCATGTGCTTCAATTCTGGAAATCATCTGACAGCACTCCATCATGCTCGTCCTTGGTCAGATAACTCTCATGAATCATCGGTGCTAATGATGCAACGATACAAGTCCACCCAGATGGGAGATTGTGTTCCTGCAGGAAGTTGTGGTAGTCATCAATCATCTCTGTAGTTTTCAAATTTGGATCTATTACACCAATTTTCAGATAGTCACTGGTCTAATACTCACTGTCAGCAGGTCCACCCTGATTCATAGAGTCTCCTCCAAATTTGATGTTGACATATGTCTCCTACTTTCCTTCTAGGAAGCACTGATGTAGACTCTACTTTCAGCTTGATCACTCATATCTCTAGTGAACCTCTAGTCTGAGGCAGAGGGAACAGTTGTTCTTTCTTTCCTTTGACGGTTCTTGTGGGAGCCAAACTACACCTAAAGAAAGAAGACTAACATACCTTTATGCCTAAGTTCTTGTTATAAAGTGGACTCTTGTAGTGTTTTTGTTGTGAGCCAATTTTAGCGTGACAAGGTGCAAGTGATGGTCAAAGATACAAGTTGGCATACACTTGATAAAAAAAGACACATAACCTTTTTTTTCTTCATCGTGTGACATTAAACCAGAATAAACCTTTCTTGTTTTAGGTCAGTTAGGATTATCAAAATTATTTCTATTTGCTAAATGCCAGAATAAGGAGATAATTTTTTGGAAATCTTTTTATTATTTTCTTTAAAGTCAGAAGTTTACGTACATTTTCTTAGTACAGTGGTAGCTCTACTTACAAAATTAATTGGTTCCGGAAGTAGTTTCATAACCTGAAAGTTCCATAAGTAGAGATGCGTTTTCCATGTAAATGCCCTAATCTGTTCCAAGCCCCCAAAATTCATACATTAATTTTTTATAAATAATTTTTAAAAAGCATCAAAACATGTAACAAATACGTGTTACAATTAGATTACTGGACAATAAATATAAAGTGAGAGTTTTCTTTGAAAAACAAAGAATAAAGTAAAGAATAAAAATTATGTTCATTTACCTTTTAACTGCTATTGTCGTCACCTTTTGCCTTCTTTGGTTCATGTTCTCTCTCAGCAGCAGATTTTTTCCTGACGTTTTGTAAAGAACTGTTCCAAGGACGTTTGCTTTTAACAATCCTTCGAAAATGTGCAAGGCAAACATTGTCATAATGAGCAAAAGCTCGACTAGTGAACACTTTTTCTGGGTGATTCTTTACCACAAATTCCAAAACTTCATGGAATTTTCCTAAAATGTCTTTTATTCGGGCTGATGGAATAATGGCTGCCTCCTCCTCCAGTATGTTTACGTTCGATAAACTCTGGGAGTTGTGAGTAGCAGCACGTACTGTATTTTTTCCTTTTGTATCCTGAAATGTCTTTCATAACAAGAGGCAATATTTTCCCGTTGAGGCGTGTCGTAACCTGAAAATTCCGTATGTAGAGACGTTCGTAAGTAGAGGTACACTGTATTTGGTAGCACTGCATTTAAACTGTATGACTTGGGTCAAATGTTTTAGGTCTCTTTTCCACAAGCTTCTTAGAATAGTTTGCTGAACTCTGGTCCAGTTCTCCTGACAGAACTGGTGGAACTGAGTTGGGTTTGTAGGCTGCCTTGCTCACGTGTCTTTTAGCTCTGCCCACAAATTTTCTGGAGGATTGAGATCAGGACTTTGTGATGGTCACTCCAAAACACTGACTTTGTTTTCCTTAAGCCACTGATATCACAGTGTACTGAGGGTCATTGTCCATTTGGAGGACTCATTTGCGTGTGAGCTTTAACTTCCTGCCTGATATCTTGAGAAATTATTGCAATATTTCTACCATAAACCTCTTTCGTAATGATGTTATCTATTTTGTGAAGTGCACCAGTTCCTCCTACAGCAAAAGGCTTACAGAACATGATGCTGCTCGTTTCACTGTGGATAATGACAGTCTCTCACCAGCTTCAGCCAGCAGCCTCACAGGGTGTTTTGCTTTTGTTCTGAGGTTGATGCACAGAGCTGGCACCAAAGCACATTTATCTCTGGGACACAGAAGTCCTTCCTGAGTGGTATGATGGCTGGACATTCCCCTGCTGTTTATACGTGCATATGATTGTTTGAATAGATAAATGTGGCTCCTTCAGGCATCTAGAAATTGTAGCCAAGGATGAAACAGACTTGAGGAGGTCCACAATTATCTTCCTGATATATAGAATGGTTACTTTTGATTTTACCATGATGTCACACAAGGTATCTATTTGGGGTGTGGCTTAAAATACATCACCAGGTCTGCCTCCAATTAAGTCAGATATTGTCAATTGCTGTATTCAGAAGCTTCCAAAGCCATGACATCAATGTAATAGAGATTCAATTTTATGCTTTTGTTCAAGATATTCTATTTTATTCTTATATAAAACAAGTTGCATGAGAAGACAAGGATGTTGCATTCACGAATGGATGTTTTGTACTTATCTGACTGTAAAGACTCTGCAGGAAAAATTCCATGTAGAGAAAACTCTGAGCATCTTCTTGACCTTATTTCTCTTCTCATCAGGGACTGCAGAATTTCCACAACATCATCATCATCTGGGCTTTCTCAAATGTATTTAAAGTCATAGTAATTTTAGTTTATACAAAGTTCTGACTTTGAAAAAAAGTAATAAAGAATTCCCTAAAACATTCTCTCTCCCATTATTCTGGCATTTAGCAGTTAGAAGAAATTTTGGTAATCCCACCTGACCAAAAACAAGAACCCCTACCCCCACCCCCCACTGCCTTTTTTAAATCAGTATTTTATTGTATTCTTTAAATAATATTTAGTTCTACAATGACAATATGTTGATTTATGATATGCTTATTCAGATGTAAAGATAATGAGAGTGTGCATGACAAAGAAGTGTACGCAAGTACTGGATGAATGTGCGCTAATATGGTTTGTAGTATAAAAAGCTTTCAGGTCAACAAGCTCTATATGTATGTGAATTTGTCAAACATTCAAGCACTGCTGTAAATGACATTTTTTTTTCTTCAAAGTGAAACATCTGGGTTATCTAAAAGGTCTGAATAAGAGCACAGTTCACTAAAGTCATGAATGTTACTGCCAGATCTAATTTTCAATCAACTATTTTCAGTTTTTCCCTGTAACCACATTCAGTTGCTCATAGCTTGGATAACATAAGGTCCTTAATTGCACAGCAAAGCTTTTTTAGACCCATTTCTGTACAAAGTAATTGTGTGAGACAAAAATCCCCTTAGGCCCTTTTGTTTGACTTTAGCTGAGTACGTAAATCCATTTTAATCAAGTTCCCAAGGACTTTTACTTTAAAATGGCAATGCAATCTGAACAATTATGCAGATGGAAATATAATTTTTCTTCAAAGTGAAAGTGTCATTTCCTAACTTTGTTCAGATGCAAAAAACAAAAGCTTTTGCAAAACAGGAATAATTACTTTTTTATTTCTCAGAATTTTCCCCCAGAGACTGTGAAAAACAATACAAATTGGTATTAAACAAATCTGAACTTACAACATGGCTGAAACACATGCAGTCATTGTGTCGAAGTGTGTTTAGTTTGATTTCATTTCATTTTTGGCCTAGATAAAAAAAAATTAATTAACAAATTTCAGTTTGAATTCAGTCCAATAATACATTATCAAACTTGGAAGGAAAATTGTGAGTGTAGTTTTTTCCAGGTAAATTCACAAAAACTATAAATACAGTTGTACCTCTACTTACGAACGTCTCTACATATGGAATTTTCAGGTTACAAAATGCCTCAAGGGGAAAATATTGCCTCTTGTTATGAAATAAATTTCAGGATACGAAAGGCAAAAATACAGTACGCGCTACTACTCGCAAATTTCAGAGTTTACCGAACGTAAACATACTTGTAGCTGCTCTGCCACTGGCTATCGCCTAGCATCTTCCATGGCATCCCATTGAGATTTTAGGAAAATTCCATGAAGTTTCGGAATTTGCTGAAAAGAATCACCCAGAAAAAGTGTTCATTAGTCGGGCTACCGCTCATTATGACAATGTTTGTCTTGCACATTTTCGAAGAATTGTTAAAAGCCGAAAAAACGTCCTTGCATCGGTTCTTTACAAAACGTCAGGAAAAAACCACTGCTGAGGGAGAACATGAACCAAAGAAGGCAAAAGGTGACAACGATAGCAGTTAGAAGGTAAATGAACATAATTTTTATTCTTTACTTTATTCTCTGTTTTTTATTATGTACAACTCTAATTTTATGTTTATTGTGCAGTAATCTAATTGTAACATGTATTTGTTACATGTTAAGATGCAATGTTTATGATTCATAAAACATTTATGTCTGGATTTTGGAAGACTTGGAACGGATTAGGGCATTTACATGGAAAACGCATCTCTACTAACGGAATTTTCAGGTTACGAAACTACTTCCAGAACCAATTAATTTTGTAATAAGAGGTACCACTGTATAAAAATGCAATAAGTTGCAGTGCAGTTCATGAAAGTTGCTAGAACTATTTAACAATCAACTGCCATTTTGAACCCATTTTAAGTTCACGTTAATACTGATTACCAATAATTATCATTATCTCTTAATCTTCACTTCTAAATCCAAAAATTCACTGTTTTTTGACAGAAGTAATAGTGGAAAAAACATTTTGAGATAACACAAATATAGAGATAGAGAGGTTGAATTTTAAGCGACACAGCATTTGCTGGCTAGACTGAGGTGGAGCTCAGTTTAGCTGCTTTCATATAAAGACAATGAAACCAGACTAGCAAAGAAGAAGTGCAAAGTCTTCAAAAGGTTTTTTACTATGACTTAGGTTGCTTTCATGATTTTTGACCACATGATCGCTGTTCCTGTTTATATATTAAGAATATTAAGAATTAGTCTGATTCCTCTGGATTTGGATTTGATTTCTAGGGGAGAGTGCCAGACTGATTTCATTAGAGAAAATTTTTACCAAGTGAATGGTTGACCAGATTATTTGACTGACATAAACAAACTGCTCTTTGTGCTGTGAAAATGAACTTCTGAATGATGGTGCATGGGGTTGACATAATCCAAAAATGACTAATGTAGAGAGTGGAAGATACCAGAAATAGGAAAAATTTGTAGTAGAAAAGCAACTTCTTTTGGACTTTCTTTTTTTCTTTCTGGGGAATTCCTACAACAGATCATTGTGTTCTGCAGAAAGATTTTGCGCAGGCTTTTGTTAGATGCCCTTCCTGACACAACAGTTCCCATTTATCCAGACGTCAAACCAGCAATAAGAGAACACTGGCTTGGGTAACTCCCAAGTGACTGGGGCAATGGGGAAAGTGTGGGATTCAATGTCCCATCCAAGGACACTCTGGCATGTGACAAGTCTGGGGATTGACCCAATAAGCTGCAGTACGGAGGGCGATGGAGGCTCTGTAGTTCATTATATTTAATGTACGACATTTTGATACTCAGGACACGATATCACGCAGGATGCCAGGATGACATGAATATCTGAACCACATAAAACATCATTTTAATGAGCAGTGAAAAGAAACATGTGCTATGAACCAAAATTCTCAAAAGCAGTAGGCTACATGCAGTTCGGAGGACTGCAAAGGTAGTTGAATCAAAAGATGGTAACTTTTAGACCAGAAGTGTGGGAATTAATAAATGGAAAAAAGAAGGCAGTTTTTTTTCTTTTTAGGGGACTCAGTCTAATCATTTGTCACATTCTTTGTAATATGCTTTGAAGCCTTAACAAGCTACATTTCAGCAGTGTTGTTTCAGAAATGCCTGATGACTGATATGACTGTGATTCTCGATGGCAGCAAGGATGCCATGCTTAGTGATGTAAGAATATTGGTGTTTCACTTACATAGCTTAAATTGTATTTACAGAGAGTTTAGAAAATCCAGTTATTAGAATTCCCTTTAATCTCCCTCTGCTCTGTGACATTTACGCCATCAAGGATAAACAGATTTCCCTTTTTTATTTCTAAACATAATAGAGGCTCATCTCCCTACTGATGCATGACGACTCATCATCTATGTGAGATTAAAGCGTCTCATATATTCAGCTGTGACTTGATGTTAATGTTATGTGGGTTGAGATGGCACTCAGGGAACAGATGTGCCTGGCTATAAACAGTAATGCACACACACACACAATTATCCACGTCCTCCTCTTGACATCCAGTCAGCAGCACCCTGAATTTCAGCTGCAGGTGAGAAATTGTTTATGTCAGTGATGAAAAAAAAATTTAAGTTTTTAATCATATTTGTATTATAGGTGAGTCTAAAAATAATTAATGGTTCAGGCATTTTTTTTGCGCTCTGGTAGGTATTATTAGTTTTTATTTTCAACCACACCAAGCTTTACAGGCTCTTTAGCATGGAGAAGGTAAAATTTCTATCTTGAGAAAGATAATTAGCCGTGCTGAGGGATTAGAAGATCCAGCAGCAGTGTCTCGTATTAAAGCCATTGATTGTTGTAGCTGTGACTCATGCTCTGCACCTTGATTTATAAGTAAAGTATTTCAATCTATGTGCACTAACCTACAGGACCGTTATTGTCAAATTAAACTTGTACTGACTCTCTGAATCAATCATTAGCATAAACATTAAATCACAATGAACAGCTCATTATTGGTTGCTTTATTCATCTGTAATAAAAGAACACTGACTTGAACTTTTATAAGAAATTAACACAGGTGGTACAGTTGCGCTGATGTCATAGTCGTTAGATATGTGGGAACTTTTTATCTTTTTTAACCGGGACCTTGGAATGGTCAGTTCAATCAAAAGATTTTGATGAATTATTGCAGATATTATCTAAGCCCAATAGAGAACCGGAGAGCAAAGTCTTCTGGGTAGAGCAGCAACAGCACAAGGAATAATGGTGTTTAGGTCTGAGACTTCAGTTGACAGAAAGCCACTTATCACCAACAATTGGGTCTATGTTGGAAATACTGGTAAAATTTAAACTGAGCAATTTTCATGGTCTTTGGATTTATTTTGATCATTTTATTCATTTATATTGTTTCCCTTCAGTGTAAAATCTTATTGAATTGAACTTAATATCTCTCGTTTAGTTAAATTTTAGGTTGTTTTCTTAACTGCGTACTACACTACTAGTGCTTGCCGATGCTGCCAAAATGTAGTTGACCCTGTCTTGTTTTATACCCTGTCTTGATATACAGCGACAATATCGGGATGTCATTCAGGCTAGATAAATGTGCTCCAATGAAATAAGGGAAATAAGGGAAAATTGGTCACAAATAAGGTGGTCAAGCTAGCTGAGGGCAACATATCAGATGTTCAACAACTACAAAGACCTTGGGTTTCTGCAGGCAAATGGCAGCTATGAGGAGGCTGTGAAAAATGTGGCCATAGCCAAGTACCTGAAGAGTTAGGGCAGATCCTAAAGAGTTGAATGGAAAGAACCAAGTCCAAGCAATCAACACATAAGCCCTGTTAGTAATCGTATATTTCACTGGTATAGTAATCTGGCCACAGGAGAGCATGGAAGCTACAGATGTTTAGACAAGAAAACTCCTCACGATGTATAGAGAGTTCCACCTCAAGTCCAGCACCGTGAGACCCTACTTCTAGCAGAAGGAGGGAGGCCAGGAATTAATGAGTGTAAAAGCAACAATACAGGATGCAACAGCAAAGATCAAAAAATACATCAAGAACATGGCCCCCCAACCTTGGTAGATGCAGGCGGCCCATGTACAGAGGCTACAGTCCTCCTGGAGTGGTTGCAGGTTTGACTCCTGGCCTGCGACCCTTTTCTGTGTCTTCTCCATATTTTCTCTGTCCTTTTTTCCTGTCTCTCTCACTGTAAATAAGAGTAATGAGAGCCACAGAATATTCTGGGGAAAAAAAAGAAAAAGACCATGGGCTCCAATGATAAAGTGCTTGCTAGATGTTTCATGCACCAAAAATCCAGTAAAGAGGAAGAAGAGAAGGAGGAGGGACCAGCGTGTATTGAGAATGTGGCATGTGTACAAGGGCTACTGTAATGTTATTACCAAGTTTTGATATTAAATGAAATCTGACAACGCCACCTTGGCAATTGCACCCAAAGAATTTCAGGATAGTTGTAATGTCATGACAACCCAAGAGGCATTTAGGTCCATTCAACCAGTACAAAGGTTAGGGGATGTGGTTCCCAAATAAACAATACAATTTTATTCAGAGGTCACTAGAATTATAGAAAACAGCAAATATGGTCAACCCTACTTTATTAACTGAGGCCAGTTGTGGGAGGAGTTGTCAGGTGTATGGTAGTCCAAACCAAACTAAAAAAACAAAAACAAAAAAACACACCCCACTCACACACTTTCCAAAACCCTGCACGAACTGACGGTAATAGCAACTTCATTATGGTAGTAGGAGGTTGCCAGTTGACTACCACCTCCACTTTACCTGGGTCAGCGGATACAGCATTAGCAGAGATGACGTGCCCAAGATACCTCTTTCGAAAAGAAAGAGCACTTTGACATCTTTGCCTTTAAGCCTTCAAGCTGTAACCGTTGTAGCACCAATACCAGCCTGTCCAGATGTTGTTGGAAAGTAGAGGAGAATACCAAAATGTCATCCAGGTACAAGAGCAAGGATCGATATTGCTGATCTCCAAACATTTGCTGCATGAGCCGCTGGAAGGTGCTAGGTGTGTTACACAGCCAGAATGGCATGCAGTTCCACTTAAAGAGCCCAAATGGGGTGCAGAAGACAGTTTTATGATGGTCATCCTCTGCTACTGGGACCTGGTTGTATCCGTTGGCCAGATCCATGTTTGAAAACCAGCAGGCAGGGCATCCAATGACTCCTCAATGCGAGGAGTCATTTGATGCCTCTTTTCTAGTCCGGTTATTCAGTTGCCGATAGTCTACTCACAAAGTAGGCAACCATCCTTCTTTCTAACAAGCACAATGGGTGAAGCATATGGGCTGCTGCTTTCTTTAATAATTTGAGGACTAAGAAGCTGATTAATATGCTCCTTGGCCAGTTCAAATTCAGATGGTGGAATTCACAAACAAACCGGTGTGTCATCCACAAGAGGTATTTTGTGTGTGATCAAGTTGGTACAACCCAGGTCACGTTCATGTGTCAAAAAAGACAGGCATACTTCTGAAGGAGAGTTCGTACACCCTTCTGCTCTGCAATGGACAAGCCAGGCAACTCAGCTACATTGATTTGATTCTGTAGTGTAGAAACTGTCACTTGGGATGCCACTGTGGCCGCACACAGAGGAACCTCAGTGATACCATCAAGCAAACTGACCACACAAACCTCATTCGAAGATCCTACTGCTGTTTGTGGATAGAGCAGCATGTTGAGAGAGCCCACATTAACAATGCGGACATGTGCAGTTCCTTCTTCAACCCGAACTAATGCTGGAGATGGAAGCAGTCCGACAGGAAGGACCAACTCGGAAGGTTCAAGAGCACAGTGTTACCTAAATACTGTTTTGAACAGGTGACTGGAGCAATTCCCATCATGCTGCCTGGGAAAAAGCAGGCACGCTGGCAATGCACCTTAACTTGACCCTTGGGCAGGGAGTCCACTGTGACCTGATGACACCTTTGCAGTGCCTGTATCACTGGTTCTGGTACCTCACTAACAGCAGAAAGATCAAATAAGGCATGGTTATACTGTCCAAATAAAACACTGTAACACCTTCAAATAATATTAATCCCCAACACACGCGGGGCTGGCGGAGATTTCTGGGCTGTAGGGTCCTTGACCACCTCCTTAAACTTTGGCTCCACAGATGGGTATTAGTTTTCTGCATATGATGCTGGGTTATGTAGCATGCCAGGCCGGGACGACGCAGGTGTCAAAGCCCGACAATGAGATGCGCACACCTGTTCACACTCTCTGGTAAAGTGGCCAGGTTGCTGACAATGCCTACAAATTAAAGGGCCACGATGAGGGGAGATGATTGGGTGGCGGCCCGTTCTGCCGCTGAGGAATGCTCTTGGTGAGTCTGTTCAATTGTTCCTGCTGCAATTTTAATATCTCTCTCATTACACAAAGCTCACCTAGCTGGGATAACCCCACCTTAAAAGAGGCACCCTGAACCCCATACTGCAACCCCAGTACTGAAGTAACAGAGTGGCTTCGGCTCCACACACCTCCTGGCACTACCTCCCATTCCTATCTAATAGCTTCTGCTCTGACAAGCAAAGAATCAGTAGGCTTCTGGCACACAAACTGTTTTTATTCTCGACAGAGTTGGCCATCAAGCACATTCTCAACAAACTGATCACGCAACAAAATATCAGTATTTAACATCTCTGTCGGGGCCCTTTGTTTAACAGATGCCATCAAACCCATTAGCGCGAGAGAGAACTCTTGGAGCGTCTCTCCCTCTTGTTGTCAACGAGAGAAAAATGCTTCCTGTAGTCAGTGTTATACCTGAACGTGTTCATTGAATGAAAGTTTACAAACTGGTTCGTATTTTGTGCGAACGTTAACTGAATGAGCTCTCTTTCCCCTTGGCAAGTGTCGGGTGTGAACAAGTTCATTTGGGCAACTGTCAACGATGCCCTTTCAAAGTTCATGCACGGTCAAAACTGTGCCAGGTTTTCAGCGAACCTCATTTAAAATACTCCACAAATGAGCCTAATATGCATCTTTGGAAAGCAGTCAAACATGGCAACACAGGCTGTCGCTTCTGTCACGCTAACAGTTGTGTCATCAAATAGTTAAAACAAGCATGGAGGAAGATGAAAGCTGCAGTCGCCAAGAGCCGGCGGAGACCCCGAATCCAAAGATTACAGTGTAATCTTAAATGTCGGGGATTGAAATATTGAAATGGGGGAAAAAAAACACTGGCACCTTAAGGACCTGGTTTTGTCTTATAATAAAGACCATTTGGCAGCATGTTTTTCCTCATATCTTTAATATACTGTAGTGAGAAGCTGAAAGGGAAATTACAGTTTTAAATGGGCTGTCCCTTCAATACTAATGTAAACCCTGGTTGGATAAGGATTCCAAATTGGACACATAGTTTTCTACAGATAAAATGGACAAAATAATTGCTGGTGTAGTATATGGGCAGTGGCAATCATTTTGACAAATAATTGCTGGCAGGAACATTAAAAAAGAATTAAAAAAAAAACTAAAAATGAACTATTTAGTTCATTTTTTGAAATGGGGAACTCTTGTTCCAAATTTTGAATATGAACAATGAACTGAACTAATTAATTTTAATTTCTGTGAACTATGAACTTAACTAGTTCATCTTAATTTATGTCAACTATGGACTTAACCTGTTTGTGTAGAAAGTGAACTTGCCCAACACTGCCTGTAGTGCAATTTAAGAGTCTGAACAACCGTAGAGCTCATACAAGATCTCAGTAACTTTCACCGGGTCACTTCGTTCAACACTAGGGTGATATTTTATCAACTTGCATGCCTCTCCTTCCAAATGATCAAAAAGGAAAAATGCCTGATCAGACGTGAACAGGTCACAGCCCTCATAGAGGCCTGAACTTCCTCGATCCATTCCTCTAATCCTAACCATGACCTACCTCTGAACACTGGACATTTCCGATCTCGGGGTACCAATATAAGCCTCTCTGTTACTGGGGCGCTAGTCGTGGACGGTGCAGGAATTGGACCAGTGGGAGCAGGAGGTGCATCACTGGGACCACGCATGGCTGCAGCCTGTTCCTGCCACAACCTGTCATTCTCTTCCTTCAATTGGATGACTAAATCCCGCAAGATATGCAACTCGCCGTCCATTGCTTCACAAATGCGAAGGACCAATACTACTTGTGTAGATGACTATAAAGGCAAAATCAAACCGATGCAGTCAGTCATACACAAAATGCAATGAAAGAAAAAAAAAAAAGCACAGGACAAGGATACCACCACCTGGAACACTGACACCATGAGCCCTCCAGCACTAAGGAAAATACACAATTAGAAAGGGTCACCATAAAAATACCCCAAAGAAAATTTCACATACATGAACAATATTTCCCCTGTGACTAAAATAAAGAAACAAAATAACCTAACATTAAAAAGACTTACATTTACTAATTAAACAAAAAAAGTTCTGACAAACAATTATAACAAAAAGAAAACAAAAACAATCAATAATGCTAAAAATGACCTCCTGCATTCTTGCCCAGATCCAATAAATGGCTGAAAGTTCAATTTTAAAACTAGCAGGCTCCGTGTCCAACGATCACCTACGCAATCCAGAAAGCAGAGCTGCAAAGAAGGAGCAACACACCGCCAGTGGTGAATGCCACTGCGAACTTAGTCGGCAGCCGAATGACGCACAGCATGTTAGAGCTGTGAAAAGTACAACAAGACATGCGTCGCTTAGCCACTTTTTCAATCTGTTGATGGAACAACATTAAGAAGTCCAACCAGGATACATGGAACACCTCATCCAAGTAGCTGGAATAGTGTACAGAAACCTTTACCAAGTATGGGTTTGGAAGTCCCAATGTCAAGATGGGAGATACCTTCAAGAGTGGTGAAGAATGGTGGACCAAAGATCCTGTGGGATTTCCAAATCCAGACTGATAAACTGGTAATGGCCAATCAAAATGGACATTGTGGTAGTCGACAAACTCCAGAACAAAGCAGTAGGGATAGACTTTGCAATCCCAACTGCGTTTGGCTGACACAGACTGCCCCGAAAGAAGCGCTGACAGTTCATTTATGGTGGGGATGGTGATGGAAGGCGGGCCCAGGTGATGGTAATGCCACACAGCTGGTAGAGGAGGGGCACTGTCAAGGGAATCCAGGTGACATCATTCCCGCAGGGACAGGTGGAAACAGCCAACTGAACACACACACGATGGCCAAAAATCCATAAGAAAGATTTCAAGATTTGGATGAAGGGTACCAATTATACAGTTTTTCCTTCTTCATCTCTGCCCAGTTTTATATCTTGCTGCATTTCCTGAACTGGGGAAGTGGAACGTGCAAAGCTGCTATACCAATTGTAAAACCGGCACACCCAGAGAAAAGCAAATGGAGTTGAATGGAGAGAAGTGACTCATCTTATCCTGCAGAACCAGCTGCTTTTAACAGAGATGTAAATCTATGGCTGAAAAAAGCCGTGCTGTTTTATCTTCGTAATATCTAGACCTAAGAGTAAGGCCTAAGGAAAATAGCTTTTCTTTTGGTTTGTGTATGATTTATTTTATTTTTTTCTAACCTTCCCCTGTTAATATTTTGTTTGTGTCGCTGATGAATTTATCATCATGGGCTAAAGTATTTGAGGGCTTGTAAGTTCGGGTGCAGACCACCATTCATAAATATATGTGAGAAATAAAACAAAAGCTGTTTTCGTCTCCAAGGTTACCAGGACAATCCTTGAGAAAGAGGACAGTTAATGCCACCCTTTCATAATGTCATCTTAACAAGCAACAGTGTCTGAGATTTTCTCCTCCAACTCATTGTTTCAAGCAAAAAATATTGAGGTTATGACATCGTGGGAAAATAGCATGCAGGAAATTCCATCAGAGCTTTTCCTCAGTTTTCACTGTGTGACTTTTGCTTTCCCCTACTCCTCAACTTTCCACACATAGGATGAAGGACCGCAGATGCACAGTTTTCCCTGAACAGAGTGAGTAATGGCTCTGCAGGATTAGTCTCACAGACATGCTCATTCTTGTCCACTGACAAACCCACATATGTGAACAACTCCCCAATGAAGCATGCACTCTCAGAGACACACTTGCTGTTGACTGATGTGTGACAAGTGATTCAAATTTCTCTGCCTTCAAGGCTCATTTGTGCACTTAGAGTTCTTCACATTGAGACACCATATAAAATGTTGCCTCTGCATTATTTTATATTTTTTTCAAAAAAGGTTAAAAATAGAGCTCAAGCAGAAAACGCTACACTTTTGAAAAAAGAACCATGAAAGCAGATATGTCTAAGGTCAGACGGATAACTCTTTATGATAACTTAAACACGGCATATACAAATATCTGACTTTTCTATGTACAATTCCGCCATGAGTGAATATTAATTTGAAAACAGCAGATCAAACTGGCAAGAAGTCAGATACAAGAATGCCACAGACAATCTGCTCTATAATTAAAAAGAAAACACCACAAGTTGGACTCATATTGATATTGTGATAACCCCCAGTTTGATAACCTGTGTAGGCCACGGGAAAACCCATCCGGGAGTCAGAAGAGATTTCAAGTACGCACAAGAAGAACTTCGCTCAAGGAGTCAAATAGCACATTTTGTTGAACATTAACCATTGTTTTTATAAGGATAACAGCCAAAAGCTTAAATCATGGTGAGATTACTGCATGCTTCCCATGTCATCTTGAAACCTTTGAGTAAACTCCTCATCTCATGAATACAGCTGAACAGACAGTGCTTGGAAGAGCTCCTGAGGTCTCACTGGGGACAGGGAAAAACCGTGGTATTTCCATGTGGGATCATAGACCCTTGCCTACTGTGTTTAATTGAAAAAATGGGTAAATGGGCAGAACAAGCTCGCCTGAAGGTCATATGGAGCACGACCACCATAGCTCCACAAGTTAGCTGTTTCAGCTAGGCTTAGTGCTTAACTTATTACCTAACTAACATGAACTTTATATTTATTATGGTCAAATGTCAATCCATCCTTGTCTCTGATGTTGCCACTGAAACAAAATTTGAAAGAAGTAATATCGAAGTTAAAACAAGGAGTTGGTGGAACTCTCATTGAGCAGGACCCTCAATTAATCTAAATGACCAATCGATTGGAAATGACATAGACCAACCTGGAGGGTGACTCAACCGGAGGAGGTGGGGGCCAGGTGTGACAAAGCACAGGAGGATTGGGAGGTTCCAGTCATTTAACATTGTCTTACTGAGGGTCCCGGCTGTAGACCTTTCCTTCCAAATGTTGTTTCAGTACTGAAAACAGAAATGACGCAGTGTTGCAGTTCCTGGGGCTTGATCACACCTGGGTCTCGGTGGAGGTCTGGTCAAAGTTGATCAATCCAAAAGGGTGGAGGCAACATGGAGGTCAGGATCCAGGTGTGACGAAGTCAAGGGGAACTGAAAGGCTCCAAGGTTGCAAGGCTTATCCTCAGCATAAATTGCACATAAGAATGAGTGTGTGCAGTTGTTTGTCTATATGTACCCGTCTTTTATGCCAAAGAGAACTGGGATAGGTTTTCCAGCAAATCCCTGTGACCCTGAATAGAAATAAGTTGATAATGGATAGTTCAGATAAGCTGGGGAGCTAACAACAGATTTTACAAAGGTATTTTTTACAGAAACCTATCACATCTCATGAAAATCTTCCAGAAATTGTGTTAAAAAATAAACGGGATCTAATATATATCCATCCATCCATCCATCCATTATCCATACCCGTTTAGTCCTAGACAGGGTCACAGGGATCTGCTGGAGCTGATCCCAGCTCTCTTTGGCCGGAAGGCAGGGGTATATAATATATAATCTTAAAGAAAGTTTACAATCATAGTACCCATTTTTTACTGCTGTAAGTTCCCACAGCGCAGATGAAACTTGAGAAGGTGAGGAATATGAGCACAGTTGCAATTTTTCCCACGAGCCAGGTGACTCTATCCACAAAAATTGCTTGTCTAATGGAGCTGCATGCCCGAACCTTTACAGTAAATAAAAATCTGACAATTTTGACTGCTTGCAGGCAAGCAGGTTTCCTGCAGTAGCTGGCATCACTTTTATCCAAACAGTTTCCAGGGATTCAGCACATAATAAAAATAGAAAGAGAGAGAGAAAGAGAGAGAGATGTTGATTAGACAATGGCCCACAGCTACATGAGTCACTCTCACCTGGTAGACTTTCCTTAACGAACTCCTGGCTGATGAGCTGAAACCATTGCTATTTCTGAAACCCTATATTATACTACCTGTATAGACTGATTATGCTGAAGTGTAGTCTGGAGTATGTAAACAACTGCACAATAGTTGGCCAAGGACTCACCTTGTAAAAGACATCTTGAAAGCTCAGTGGGACTTTCCTAGTTAAATAATAAATAAAGAATCTACATCTTCATAAATTACCCAGATGGTGTGCTTTGTGAAGAAAATATACTACCTTGCATACTGTACCCCAATATGTGTGTACAATTTAGCATTCATGCATACTCAACTAAAGTTGTGCATGAATAAAAATCACATCGGATAAATTTATATTAAGCAGTAAAGCTGACCAATCAGATGCCCACACATCATTTGACATCATTTGGTCGATAGCTAGCCACTGGCTCTGCTGTTGGACTAGACAGCTTGCCGATGCTGTTATGATTTCAGCAACTTAGTGCTCAGTATTATATTGACTTCTGAGCTGTAACAGACCACCATGACAGGCTGTGGTTGTGTCAGAAGAATCTGAGTTTGAAGGAAGGAGCTAAGCTTAGCCATGCTAATTGCAGCAGTCGCTTCATGTCACCACCAAAACAATATTAGAGACTGGGGGTCCCACTCCTAGGATGATTTATTGGTAGTCCCAGCACAGTTCCACCTGGAAGACTCCTAGAACGATTTTCCGTGACCAGCCCAGCTCAGCTGTGTACCAGCCGACTCACAGAGCTGTTGACGGAGAGCTCACTAGGCTCCAAGACGGGAGTGACTTCAGCCGAGTCAGACAACAACTCAGTGCGTTGGACTGGCAGCACTGCTATGGAGTCAAATTGCTCGTGGAAAAACCCTTTCAGGACTCTTTGAAGAGAATTACGCAGAGTCCTGGCCGGTCTGTCTGCGGTGGAGCCCATGGTGGGTTGCTGTTTCTGCGAAGGCTCCATGGTACACATCAACTGCATCAACTACAGTGTACAGTAATCCCCCACACTTTGCACTTAATGGGGGCTGTGAACCCCCCGCGAATGGTGAAAACCGCGATGTGGATGTACATGTATATGTACATACAGTATACATGTATGAGCGAACGCAAAAATCTACAGAACATACACTCACTTTGACGATCTCTCCTCTGTGCGTAGCTGCCATATGAACTAAAGTGCCATAACATTTGTTGTTCAAACACTTTTAACATCAGCACTTGTCAGTAACACATATTTAGTGTAAAACTCATCTTAAAAAATGTCATATAAATTAAAGCTTATTGCCACTGCCAGGGCATTAATGTCATCCTGTTTTTGTAAAAAATTTAAAAAGTCTACAAACAAAATCCAACAAAATGATTGTGGCTCAGCACAATCATAACATTAAAACAGGTCATTTCTGAGGTAACAGCAGAAACTTTTAATGAGGAGTTAAACTTGGCAGTGGTTACAAATAACCTTGTTTGTGTTGAATCCTCCATCTGTAAGAACTTTAAAATCAAAATGTCCATGTTAAAGCAGTAGGAGAATAGCACGACAGTGAACACATGGAGCAGATCTGATGTAACATGGAGGAATGAGGTGAAAGTTTTGTTGCAGGCTAGAATTTTTTTTTTAGACAGAATTGTTAATATTGTTACCTGAGTTGCTACCCGAACTGTAAAGTATATGGATTTTTACCGTTCTTCATGTCTGTATTACCTTTTCCTTATGTTTACTTACCAATTGGTTCTGCAGCAGCCAGAAACAGACTTTTCAAAACAAAAGCATGTGAGCAACACGCGTTAACGCGCAATTAAATAAATGTCGGCATTAATAAATTAATGCGTTAACGCGATAATAATGCGTTAACTTGCCCAGCCCTAATATATATGTAATATAATATTATTACATGTAATATGGATGTATATGTATATGTATATGTATATGTATATGTATATGTATATGTATATGTATATGTATATATGTATATGGATGTATATGGATAGGTGTATATGCAGTGGGTATAAATTTATTTTGGGTTCCATCTCATTTTTAGATTTATTTAAAATAGGTTCTATACATTCCAAAAGTATGGGTATGCACATGTGTGTATGTATATTGTTTTATGTATTTTTATATGTATATTTTATGTAAGGATCTCCTGTAGCGGTCTGTGTTGCAGCAGATCTGAAGAAGCCTCTGACTGAATACATTGTTTTTTAGGGGATGTTCAGGGTTGTCCATGATGTTCTTCATTTTATTATCCATCTAGCAGAATCAGCTCCAGAACAGAGCCACCCTTCTTTATCAGTTTGTTCAGTCTTCTTCAATCACTGGCTCTGATCCTGCTTCCCCAACAGATGACTGCTGATAGGACTGCACTCTCCACAACAGACCACCTTAAGAAGTAAAGTCTGTTCTGTCCCTTCTTGTAAACAGCATCAGTGTTGTGTCTCCAGTCCAGTCTGTTGTCCAGGTGAACACCGAGGTATTTATACTCCTCCACCACCTCCATTTCTTCTCCCAGGATTGAAATGCTGTTTGACTTGTTTCTGGTCCTCCTAAAATCCACAATCATCACCTTTGTCTTGTTGAAATTTAAGATGAGGTGATTGTTTCCACATGCCATAGAGCGGTCCACCAGTTCTCTGTATTCAGTCTCTTGTCCACTACTGATACACACCCTGATACACCCCAAACTACAGAGTCATCTGAGTATTTCTGGAGATGACAGGACTCTGACTTGTTGTTGAAGCCTGTAATCTTCTTCATCCCTGACCACACATCTCGTATGTTGTTCTGCTGGAGCTTGTTCTCCATCTTTCTCCTGTACATCTCCTTGTTGTCTCTTCTTTCTCCCTCCTCTAAGACTCTTTTTTTTCTTGTTGAGGAGTTCTTTCAGCTCACTGGTGATGCAGGGTTTATTATTAGGGAAGCACCTGACTGTTCTGGTGACTTCTCAATTGTATCTTTGTATTGATAATGAAGAGACTGCAACCACAAACTGTACTTTTTATTTATAATCCTTTAAGACCATAACTAGTTGAATTGTATTCTCAAAGACAACATTTGTCTGCAAGGGCGTAACCATGGTATAGACATTGGGGGGGTCCAAATGAGAGCCCTCCCCCAGAATATTTATTAAAGGTGCATTTTTCCACAGTTCTGTGATTTTTATATATTGACCATCTGAAATCACATTTAAAGGAATAGTCTGCAATTTCTCTAAGATACTAGTGAATAAGATAGCTTCCAGCTGGGAAAAATTACATGCCTAAAGCATGTTGATATAAATATTGTGATTGGAACAACAAAAAGTCCATAGCACACGATGGACTTTAGATTCCAAGTTAATTTGTATTTTGTTGATTTGTCTCAAAATGAATGTCTGCACATTTACACTGAAACGTTTAATGTGAATGAAATCATAGATTTGTACAAAGAATTAAATGTAAAATATTGATGTTAATTGAATATATATCCAGATTTATTCATTTGACATTAAAAAAAATAGTGTGGCCTGTCCTTACACAATCCCTCTCCCTGTCTCTCTGTGCTTCCTACATTATGACCAGATATTATTATTGTACCAGAAGAATAACTGACCCTGAGGAAAATTTAATTTAGAATATTCTGCTTTTCTTACTAGTTGTATTTACTGCTGACACGTAGGCTTAGGTTAAAACAAATGTCATCAAGCTGTTGAGTCTTGTATTCCAGTGTCTCACCTGATCATCCATGTTTTCAGAGACTGTCCCTGTCTGGCCTGTCCTTACAGCATCCCTCTCCCTGTCTCTCTGTGCTGCCTGCATTATGACCAGATATTATTATTGTACCAGAAGAACAATAACTGACCCTGAGGATCATTTTAATTTGATACATTAAATATTCTGCTTGTATTACTAGCGTTACACACACACATACACACGACACACGGAGAGAGAAAACAGCAGCACACACGGAAGACACATCATATCATATGATACAGTCTCTTCACTTCAAGCTAGCTAGCTCAACTAACAAACTGAGCCCTTTTAACAAGTAAAATATTTCAAATGAATTAAAAATTAACACACTCAGTATGACAACATCACTTCTCTTTAGCTATCTAGTTGCTTACTGTCTGAAAAAACTTCGTATGTCCTGTTTTTTCTGCTTTTTGGGTAAAGACATTGCTCCCTCCTTCCTTTCACATTCAACGCTCTCTATTGTTTCGTCTGTCGGAGCCGCTTCAAACCGAGAGGCGTTAAATGAGCGCAACCAAGTGTACAATTGGGAGGGGGTGGTCACACACTTTAGTGTTCCTTATAAACGGAAATAAATTGATCGGTAAATATTCGGAAATAACAAGAGACGGACTGTTGAGCCAGGTTTCATAAGAGGAGGAAATATTTAACATATTTACATATAATATTGGGGGGGACAGATTGGTATTTTCCCAGTATTGGGGGGGACACGACCCCCCCAAAGAATGCGTGGTTACGCCCATGTTTGTCTGTATGAATATGTTATTACTATTATTGTCTGTCTTTTCTGTCATCTCAGATCCCAACCAGTTGAGGTAGATGGCCGCTCTCCCTGAATCTGCTATTTCTATAGAGGTTTTTAAGGCTTTTTAATCAGGATTTTCTCTCCACACTGACCTCGAGCTCCCCTTAGAACTCTAGTTTTTACCGAAAAGTTCTAAATCATATATGTTCATGGTATTTGCAAAAGCCCAGTCAATAAACTTAAGACTGTCAAAAAAAAAAATTTAAGAGCTCATCAAATGGTAGTGAATACATCTTTCAAATGGTCTGTTAATTAACTGTAACTGTGACCCACATTTTTTTGGCAGTAGATGCTGATATATAAAAAGGTAAGTATGTAAAACAAAATGATTCGTATTCATAAGAATCATGTGTTCACTGAGCCTCAAATGTGTCAGAATACATCAAGATTGGCTTGGCTCAGAACATTACATTTAGACATTGACCCATGAAAAATGAAACAGTCATAGTTTGCTGAGGGTGTACTGATGTGATTTAAAGTAACTGACTCACTAAGTTAAAACCATTAAGATTAGAGTTTACCATCAGTTGTCTTAGTCATATTAAAAAAAAATGTTGCTGTGTCCTTTTTATTATTCTATTGCCAAACATGTACTTTATTAATTGTATCTTTCCTAGTTTGCATCACTCTTGATGTTCCACACAGTCACTCCAGGAAGTTTGACCAAGAGCCTGCTCATATGAGACCGGTTGGTGTTTATGCAGGATTCACTGCATCTAATCATTCCCTCGGAGAGAGAAAATAAATATTGTCTTACCCTGCACAGGCTCTCCCAGATGTTTCAGGGGCTTGATGCAGGACCCTGGTCACACAGTCTTATCTGGAAAGACACGTTTGCTCGAGTGTGAGCATTTCCCTTCAAAGTCAATCCTCGCAGTGAATCATTCTCCACAGAGTGAATCAACACTTATTTTTGTATTTTTTTTTGTGCAGTTTCTCTCCATCTTGTGTAACTTCCTGCTGTGAGGTTACAGAGAGGAAGAAAAGCCAAAGAAACACCATTAACCTAAACTTTCACAGTTGACCTGTATCCAGGCTCCCCTTCAATAGATGTATCTCGATGGCTGGGAAGGAGAAAGAGCAGGACAAGTAAATGACAACGTTGCGTAGGAAGTCATCTTTCATGTGGTTCCTGGTGTTATTTCAATGTTGTTTTTTGCTGCCATCCTGCCTGCAACCTGATATCAAAGTGCTGACCAAGGATTTTATTTTTGAATATAAATGTATCCCTAGCAAACTTGGGTATCACCTCCTCCTCCTCAGGAGGAAGAGGAGACATCTTCATCTGAGGGCCTACAGTCAAAGTTTATCCTCAGTGTTCCTCCTATGAATCACAATATACTTTTTCATCTTTGTAGATGTGATAAAGAACTTTTGTTTCTGCCATAATTTCATTTTAGGTATCATAAAAAACCCTGATTCTCAAAAAGCTGGGGTACAATGTAAAATATCAAAAGAAGTGGAATGCAATGATTTGCAAATCTCATAGGTCCATATGTTATTCAAAACAGAACACAGAAAGCATGCTTGAAACAAGTTTGAAACGAGACATTTTACCATTTCATTAAAAATATTCGCTTTATTTCTTAATTTAATTGCATCAGCGCATCTCAAAAAGGTGAAACCCCCCCCCCCAGAGGAACATCTTGGAACTAACTGGGTTAACTGGCAACAGGTCAATGACATGACTCAGTTTAAAAAAAGAGCATCTTACAGAGGGAGAGTCTCTCAGAAGTTAGCATGGGCAGAGATTATCCAATCTGAGGAAAACTGCACCCCCAGTTTTTGAAACAATGTCTGAAAAACCTTTTCCTCTACAATTGTGGCTTTGAATGACTCAGCACCCACCCATAATACCATCAAAGAAAGAACAGATTCTGTGTTTGCCTGACTACAGAGAAGGGGCCTTCAGCACTCGGTTGAAAATCCTGCATCTTTTTGTTTGTTTGTTTGTTTGATGTTTTTTCTGAGGGGGGAGGGGGGTGCATTAGTGCATATGGAATGAGCAACTGGCACATCTAGAAGCGAAACATCAATGCTAAAAGATCTATACATGTTTTACATGCACGCTCCCATCCAGACTACTTTTCAGAGTAGGTGAAAACAGGATTTCACAGTCGTAGAATCTGGGTGCTGAACTGGTCAACCAAACCTATCAGCAATAGACAACATTCAATAGACAACAACAGAGAAGACCGATCCTGTTGTGGAGCAGCTCAAATCTTACATCAGACAAGAATGGGACAACTTTCCTCCCCCAGAACTGCAGTAATTGAATTCCAGTACCCAGATGTATTTGGACTGCTGTTAAATGAATAGTGGATGCTACATAATGTAAACACTTCCATGTCCTAACTAATACATTTTCTATTCTCTGTTGTGTATTAAATAAGTGTTTGATTTGCAGATCATTGCACTAATGTGCATGTACTATACGTCAGGCTATAATGACTTGAAGGTGTTTTTAGTGCTTTTAAAGTATCCAGTTGGAGTCAGCTGATATCTAAAGGTTTTGTCAAATGAGTAAAGTTCTCCACAGATTGGAAACCACACTTCTATCATCCTGTGCTAGCAACTTGAATGACAGCACTTTTATCCAACAACAACTATGTCTGTCATGTTGACACAATAAATGTCAACATAGAAGACAGAAATATAATAGGCAAGAGTAAACCTCTTGCCTACCAAACTCATGATGATAGCTATTAAATGTTTCCAGAGCTTGAAAATATTTTCCCCCCTTTAACCTGTCAGCACTTGTTAATAAACACTGTGTAATAATCTAATTAAAGCTAAGCTGGTATGAAGTGCATCGAGGCTGACACACTATAATTGTGTAATCTGTGTGTCATTTTGAAGCCCACTTACAGCATGACCAAGGGGAGCTGAGAAAGATATTGAAGAAGCTCTCTAAAGGCCATAAAAGCAGAGTGCAGACGCAGACACCCCACTTGAGATGAAACTTTCGCTTTATTTTTAGACCAGTTGTTCCAGATTAAGGGGTCAAAAACATGCAGCCCCGGGATTTGTTTACAACAGTTCATCAGCTCCCATGGGAGCTGATGAACTGATGAACTGATGAACAGGGGGGGGGTTGTGTGTATGTGTGTTTACTTGTGTGTGTTACAAAGTTAGTTAGGATTTCTGCAGTTATATTATTGATTGTCCCCAGTCCTATTCTTGTTATGATACAGTGGCAAGAAAGTGAGTGGATCCCTTGGAATTAATAGTTTTTCTGCGTTAATTTGCGACGGAATGTGATCTGATCATCTCAGTTACAATAACAGACAAACGTAATGTAATTAAGCTGATACCCCACAGTTATAATTAAGATACACACCCATTAAACATTCACAGTATCTGAGAAAAGGGTGAGTGAACCCATGTACTTGTTATTTCATAAATGCTGACTGGAGTCAGCAGTTTGCACATCCGGTGTCTAAATAAAGAAATACAAGACCCTCAGATGTTTTAAGGTTGCTGTTCATTGAACCATGCCTTGAAAAAACAGAAGATCTCGGAAATCATATGGTGCAGAGTATCTGATCTGCATAAGGATTGAAAGAGATACAACGTCATCTCAGAGTGATTAGCCTTTCATCAGGCTTTCATCAGTCCACAGACAAACTATCTATAGAGACAGTTTACAACTGTGGCTACTCTCTCTAGAAGTGGACACCCAGCCAAGATTACTCCAAAGGCTTAACAAAGACTCCTTTATGAGGTAAAAGAAGAACACACATGTTACAGCTAAAGACATCAGTGGAACTGGCAAACATGTTCATGAGCCTACCCTACATAAGCCATTGAACAGGCGAGATGTGGTATTCTACCGTTTAAAAAAGGTCATGTGAACGTGCTTTGTTGCCTCACGACCTTGATCATTTTCCATCACGGAGGGAAAAGCTCTCAGTTCCCAAGTTTACCAATATATCCTACAAGAGGATGTCTTGTTGGTCATCTTCCAGGTGGAGTTTAATAGTAGCTGGGTGATGCAACAAAACAATGACCAGGAATATTGAAGTAAATCCATCACAAAACAAGTTTTAAAAAAGGAAAAAAAAAAAAAATCCTGCTCTTTGAAGCAGCCCAATCAGATACCAGGCCTGAGGCCCATAGAGATGCTGTTATTCATACCAGAAATCCTTCAGATGTGTCTGTGCTGAAGCTGTTCTGGTCAATGCTTGTTGTGCTGGTCAAATAAAAAAGTGCCTGCTTGAAATCATTGCTGCAAAGAGAGCACGGTGTTTATGTTTAATAGTTGAGCAGTATAGATGTGAGAAGTTATATTTCTTATATTATATTTGCTTATCAGCCTAAGCACATTTCTGGTCTACAATTGGGCCTTAAATGAAGATCATATCACATTTTATGGCACATTAATCCAGAAAACAAGTTAATTCCAGCAGGTCCACATACCTTTCCATGTCACTGTAGCTGCTCTGAACTTGTTTCAGACTTTTTACCAGAATGAAATTGAATCAAAATAATTATATTCACTGTAAACAACCAGCCGCTTCCATTCCATGTATATGTGATATAGAAAACTTTATCTTTAAGCACTCAAGTGCACCTCAAAGAAACTACTGACAGTTTCAGTTTCACTGGGCCTGGGGAGAGACATCGTTATCAAACGGAAGTACGCACTCACCCTCCCACTCACGCACATCAGCCTTAGAACTTGAGGTTTTGCTCTTAAACTTTACACTCCGCGTGGATCAGCGCCCCGCGCAGCAGCAGCAGCAGCAGCAGGATGGCTCTCTACAAATGGTGGATTCTGTGCGCCGTCTCGCTCTCCAGTCTCACCCGGTTGGCTCTTGCAGAGGACTGGGAGGTAAGAACTCTGAAACAAACAGCTGTTACTGTTTCAGCTGAGTCCTCAAACTCACTTTTCTTTTATTCCCTCTGAGTTTCTGAACTGTGGAGGAAAGTTTTTTAGACCGAAACTCGTGCGTAAAATGGAACAGCGGCCAGTGTTTACAGTCAGCGTTGAGCGTGGATTTAGTTTAGCCTCGCTGGGATATTTACATATAGTTTGTTACTTTTTATTGTTTGTTTTTCTATTGGTAAACTCTTTCATTTTTCTTTCTCTCTTTCTTTTTTTTTTAATGTTGTAATTCAAGCTTAACTCGTCTTCTGACTGACCAAGCATGCGCGCTTGGATGTTTACTGCTGAGTTCATACAAAAAAACAACAAACAAAAAACAAAAACAACAAATCACTGACTTTGTCTTTCAGTTTTGCGCAAGACTGAATCCAATATAAGAGATAAGGCACGTTTGGTCCTGCGTTGGTTGTGTGAGAAGCGGTTTAGTGAGGGATGTGACGTGAGACCAGTCCGAAGTCCAGATCGACAGCAGCCAGCTGAACCTCTCATACACCTCCTCCCGTCCCGGTCTGTCATAACAGCAGCCTTCTAATGAGGCTGTTTTAAAAGGGTGTCCCACGCCCTTCATGCTGTAAATGATCTCAGAAAGGTCTTGTCTGAAGTGTAAGCCATACCCTGATTGCTTCTCTCCAGCCCTGCGAGAAAATACCGACTTCAGCAGGCCAGACGGTTAACGGGGGGGTCCAGAAACGTCAGACACTGGCTTCAGGCAGGGGATAAGTTTGGTGATTTACTGCATCCTTCCCCGTATGTCTGAAATGTCATTGTCTGCCTTCTCTTATCTCAAACTGACATACTGCATTTTCAATGCATCATTTCCCTGTATGGACAGAACATTTTCAGGCTAAAATTAGAACTGGTTATGCAGAAAGCCTCTATTGTTCTGTAATGGTGACAGTATTTTATGTCTCAGAACCGTTCCCTGCATTTGTGCCAAATTTACACACATGTACATCCAAATAATTGCTTCCTATAAATTTCAAGATAGAAAAAAAAAAATCTTCCAATAACCTGTTTAATTCTTCTGTTCAGTATTAAAGTGGACATCAGATGGCCATTTCCAGACACTTTTGTCTTTTGCAGCAGGCTTTGTATTAGCTTCACACCTATCACACCTCCAGCTTGTAATGTTTTCAAACACTTAAGAAAAATACCAAGAGTACACATTTTCCTTGAAAACAGGAGTTTGGCTTAAGTGTTTTCTGGTCAAAATTCACTTTTTTTGTGAACTTCCTGTTAGATGCAGGAGTGGCTCGTGGCACGACTCCTTTTTCTATCAGCTCAGGAATGAACCATAGAGCTTCAAACCAACAATAAACAAAACTTTGAGAGGTGACTTTGAACAATGGCAAGTTCTGAAATCTAGTCATACATGTTTGAGCCAGAATCAGATCCAAATCCAATGCCTAAGGAACTTTACTGTAGCCCCTTCAGTCTATGGTAGAACCTCACCAGTCCCCCCACCTTATGACATAGTTAGCTGAAGTCCCAAAATAAAGTTTTTTATCTGTCGTGGTGGCAAGACTTGGATACACCGTGTTTTCTTTTTTGCAAATGGAATGCAACGTTACTCTTTACGATCAGGTCATAGCCTAAGTAACTCCTTTAAGCCCCCTGTGCCAGAATGTACCTGACTCACCTTTGACTCAACTGATTCTTTCCGCTCCATACATTCTGTTTGTGTCTGTTTGCGGTTTAGTACCTTTGTTACTTTTGCTTCGCTGTGATATTTTTGAATACACTGAGGTCAGACTGCACAAGGTTTTAAACAACATTATTGCTATTTTAAAAAGTGATTTGCAGCTTGGGCTGTATGTCCTTGTCGGTGGTTTCCCTGCTAAAGCAGAACAGAAGAATGTTTGCAGTTTTCAGCTGAGAGAGTCTCCCTTCAAGGGTGTTGGTTTTATGGCTGTGTCCAAGATTTACTATTGTCTGGTCTCTTGCTTGGTTACTCTTGTTTTTTTTTTTTTTTTTTTTTCTGTTGTTGCTTTCTGGAGTTTCTTACTTATGTCTGCTGTGGTGTCAACTGTCGTTCTCTGAGCTAGTTTCTTTGTTGTTGATGTGAAACTGGCACCATAAAATAATGCGCAGTTGTCACCAGAGACAGCATTTCTCTGCAGGACTATTAAATGACCAGACCTAGGAAACATATCTACCAGTTTCACTATTGGAAAGACTGAACTCCTGAAGTCATATTTATTGATATATTGCATAATTCAGACAAGACTGGTTGTACACCAGTAACAGATCTGTTTTGTGATTCCTTAAGCAAATGAGATAATATGTCTCTTTAGTGAAATACAGTGATAGCTTGATTGGCATAATCAAGAAGCAATAATGAAAGAAGCCCTGACATTTTGAAGCCTGACATGCTTTTATGTAATATTGCTGAAATATTTATGCCTTTTTAGTTTTGTCCCGGAGTGTCTGAATGGTTTTACAGAAGGACGAACCAAAGTAAATTGGTTACCTATTATTTGGTAGATCATAGCCAGACCTATAGAAGTGCCCTACTTCCTCACCCCTGGATGGGTCATTAACCACACACTGTGGGCCAGTTGGATGAGGGATATACTAATAGATTTCAGGCAGCATTCTTTCTTTTCCTATTTTAATAGGTGGTCATCAGCTCAGTTGTCCAGCAGACTAACACAAAAACCTCTGCTACACCAGTCTCCTTGTGACTCTTTGTGGACTTAAATGATATATTTCACCAGATTTACCATCCATGGAAATGGCAAATAACACGTGGATTACAATTCTTTCTGTGCCTTTGACAGGCTTATCTGACTGTAGCTGTGAGGAAAATAATTGAGACCATTGACTGAAAGCATCACTTTAACAGATTGATGAAAGGCATTAATGTTACATATCTCATGCATGAAAAGGGCTATAAAGTAAACAAACAGTCTCAGGACTTGTACTTTCATGACAATCTCAAACTCATTTGTCTTGCTAAAATAACTACAGTAACTTTATGGGAGTTGGGTAAATGCAGTCCAGCACTCAAAATAGATGAAGAGTTAGGGTCTAATTTATTGTCAGTATAGGTATATCTGGCAGCATTTAGTAACCCTCTGAAGTCACAATTAAACCCAATATATTTTTTTATGTCACTGTTGTGTTTGAACAGTCACCACATTTGAACTAACTCTGCCACCCCAAATCTGATTTCCAACATTTCTGAATAGATTCCAGTCTTCCTGACAGACCGTTCACATTAAATATTGTATTTGATCACATCAGATCTGTGTGTTCTTGCTGGTATTCTCTAATCCACACGGTCGGTGTGGTAACCTACACACATCAAACAGATGTGAACAGACCAAAATGGAATGTGGTGATCTGGTGCAAATGATTATGTGGCCAACCACTGGCACAAAAAAAAGCATTTAAAAAACAATTTTACACCCAGACTTTTCAGATTGGGTTGCATCTGTGAAAATCCAACTGATTTGCATTTGAAGCCACCATTGTATGTGGGTTTAAAGGCAATTTGGAAGAATCACATTTTGTGTGGCTTTTGGCTATTAAGATAGTCAAACAATCTATCTGAGCACAATATGCTAAATATCAGATTTGGTCTTGCAGTGTGAACATAGCTTTAGCCCTGGGTCCCAGTGGGTGTGAAACCCTGCAGAACAGCTGCCCTGCATTAGCTGGGAGAATTGCAGCCAGTGTAGTCAATGACAGTGGTACCACCAGAAACGTCACAATGCTTTTAAGAAGCGTCTGTCTGCTCTGCTCCACTGAAGACAGACAGACTAAAGTCCATTTTGGCGCTTGACCACGACGAACTCCCATAAATTTACACACGGCAGATGAGCTGGCTGGAGATCAGTCATGAGTGCTGTAGAGAATCCAGCACCTTTTGAAATAAAACACCATAGGCGGGCTCTGACTTTACTTTTGCCTGGCGCCACTGTGTGGGCAAACAATTCAAAGGATTTCAGAAGAGAATTGAGCCGCGTACGAGAAGAGGTTCAGTCTAGAAGTTGACGCCATTCATCTTTTTTTATGTGTATGACTCCGGAAGGAAAAGACATGGCAACTTATGAGTCTTTAAATGGCAGATTACTTTGTGATTCTCATGTGACCTTAAAACTTTGGGTTAACTTGTAATCTCAGTCAATTAAGACAAATACTGTAAACTGCATGCTTAAATATTCAAAAACAAAAACTCAACATCTGACATTATCACAACATTTCCACCAGTAACTATATATTTTTTTTTATCCCACAGAGATAAACATTTTGATGTATTTACCTAGGTAAATACATCAAAGCTATTTATGTTACATTAATTACATTGGGCTTTATTAAGCTTTTGTTCAGAGGGCCATTAGCTTTTACTATTTGTATATCATTTATGAACTCTCTTGAGAGTTAAAGCAACGAGGGACTCACTGATCCTGTCTGGAGCTAAATCTCAGCTAAACTGCACGGTCCTGGTTGCTTCACTAATCGTCTCAAGGAGGCATAAAAATTGTCTCATTAATTAGTCAAAAAATTTAATTAGATGCTCAGTTGCTTTTTGAAGTGGCACTTTTATTTGTGAGCCTCAGGCCACCGACAGAAGAGAAGCTGTGGAGCTTGTGCCATCTTACTTATCATTTGCAGCAGCAGCGGACTTCAGAAAAGTGCTTGCCTAAGACAGTCTCCAAGATATTTTGCCACAGTATGAAAACACCAACAGTTGTGAAACAGAAAGTGCACTGTCCTACAATTCTGAGGTTTATGTATCAGAATGCAATTAAAAATCATCTGGTTCTGAGCAGAGGCACAACATATTTTTCATTATTTAGTAAAAACAAAGCCAAATGTGGAAGCACGCGTTCTCTGACTTGACTATTAATTGGTGTCGTCTGAAGTTTTCTACTTTTACAAAGAACTACCAGTTCTTTAGTTCATTATGTAAAACTTCACTTCAGTGAAGGCAGAACACCTTCCCAGGGCCACAACAATAGTAAAATACACACTTTAGAGAATACATTAAGTCATTTAATTATCTCTCTTTTTTTTAAAGGGATCATTTTAAACTTTGTCCTCTTTCATTATGCTGCAAAGTCAAAGCATTGTTCAATGGAGTGAGAGACAGATGGTCCATGACAGAACAAAAAAATAATGTATATAATTTACCAGCTGTTTGACATGTACACCTGGTCCCTGCAGAGAAACTCACCATCACACACTTCTACGAGATCATAAATCATGACAGGGGGATCACTTTAGTAGAAGAATAGACAGTGTATGCTATTGTTTTTAGAAATATTCTACTTTGTATGACTAATAGAAAAACAGACAATCCAATGAAACTTTCCTTGATTGTTCCAGTCAGCTGTTCTCTATTTGCTCTGTTTGTGTATTCAGCCAATCTTTTTTTAATATTTGTGTTTGGTCTCAGGCCATGGTGTGTTATATGTGTTTATTATTTTTATTAGTTTATTAGTTTTAGCCTGTCATGCCAACTAATCCGATTCTTTTTTTTTTTTTTTGTATGTGTGTGCGTACAGATTGCAACATTTTAACATTGTCTCATTTTTCTAGAAAACATCCAGCCTAAGCATATCATATCCTAACTTTTCCTCGACCTTTCAATCACAAATCACAATATAATGACCATTGTGTTTTTGCTGTTGATGCTCATGTTTTAATCTCTTGTAAATTCCACATGAGAACATAGATTTATGTCATGTGCGGAGGCATCAAACTTTTTGGCCCATTTTTGCTTCCGTTCTTTGAGATCTCTGGGCTTCTATTAATGCTCAGCTCTCTCAAGGTCCCACAATAACATGTCAGTGTGGTTGATGTGTGAACGTTGCCTGAGCCACAGCAACACTTTTCGTCTTCAGTCATTCTGCCGTTTACTTGCTGGTGACGGGTCTTTGTCTCCATTCACTGAGCACAGGGAACATTGGAGAGCAGTTCTTCTGGAAGCTGAGCCCGTTTAGACACTTATCTCATGATCTGCGCTGGTTTGCTGCATGCCTCAATTTATTACCCACAATGCAACCTTCCTGAAGAAGAAGATTCAGCCAGTGAAAGACACAGCTGTATGGAGCATATTTTCATATATGTCTTTAATGTAAAACAACAAATTACAAATAAACTCTTTAATCAGTGGTTAATTATGAATAACTGCACAGAGTTAAGCCATACATTGCAATTAATAATGTAAATTGCTAGAGAGTCTTAATGTTTATTTTTGGCTACCAGACTGTTTAAGATCCTGCTTCGATTGAACACTGAGAAAAACACCACTCTCATTATTTAAAATGTCTCAAATTAATGTACTCAATGTTAAAACAGAAATGGCAAATATGAATATTATAGTGATGATGATAGCGTACGTTCATCTACAAATAGTTTTTCCATGCAAGTGCAATTTGAAATTCCTACCTAATATGAGCAGAATGTTTTTAGATTCCCTGTGTCCTTTCAACAGGATATCTTTGGAGGACTGGTAAAGTTTATGGACTGTATATGACTTTAGTGCTCATAACAGACAAGGACCTGAGAGTGTGGACTGGGGCTCCTGGCACTCATGAGGCACTTCGTCTCTATTGAGCCGGGCCAGGATGAAGCATCAACACGCTAATAGCCCCTGGCCTCAAATCGTTCACAGAAAAATCCCTCCTGTACCCATTATCGAGCTGATAGCCCTGCTGTGCTGCCCCCCACTGACCCTTCCATAAAGCTGCATTGTGATGGTAACGTCTCACCACCCATTCCTTTAATGAGGTGGGATTTCCGTAGTGTGCGGATCACAAAAGATGAATAAATCTTTTTGGTGAACGAACTGAACAGATGCACTTCCCGAAATGATGATCTGTTCACCGTTCACGTGAGCTCAGTAGTGAACAACGCAGAGACTGCACGAGGCTGACTGAAGGGGATTATTTCCCTGCAAACAAATGACTGGTGAATCACTATCTCCCCAGTCCCCCAAGCTGATGGTTAGGTAGTTGGAGAACGGGAGTTCATCACGGTGACTCTACTGACAAAGTCACAAATGCGAATATGCACATTCTAGTTCCCCACTCTTTTAATAGGCTTTCTCAGTTAACCATAAAACAGTGAGGCCATAAGTCAAGGGCCAGTGAAGCCTCAGTTGACCCCTGGAAGTGGCCTCAGTAGACGACCACAGCTTGACTCGCTGGTGAGAAAGAAGCCACATTGTACTATAATGATATAGAACTGGATAGTGAACTTGACCACAAAAGACCTCAAGTGTTAGTTGGATTGATCTGAATGGTTTGAGATTTTTTCTTGGGCTTGCTCCGAGATATGGTTGGATTTATTGCATAAAGAATCTATCTGTCTGTCTATCTATCTATCTAAATAAATAAAATGACTTGAATGTCACTCTGGAAGGGTCAGAGAATGAGTGAGAATTTGTTCTCAAAGACTTCCAGTCAGATTTAGAATAGTCCACTAAAGACTTTAGATTTATACCTGTATAATATAATATACTTTATATTATCATTTATGAGTAAGTCTGAAAGCTGACTTTGTCTCTAAAGCCCAAAGGCACAATGTAGATTTACTTTAAAAAGACCGCAGACTTTATTGTGACTTTACCCAAAAGATTTGGCTTGCCTTTGACATTCATTTTTTTGGAGATTGGGTTTTAGCACAACCGACTCTTGTTTTATTTTGAATGGCCCCCAGACACTGGTTTCTGTCAGAATATATAAAGATGTCTGCCTTTGAGGTGTTCACAGGCGTAAACGTCATTTGAATAACAATGATCCTGTGGAAATGGGTTGCGTGAGTCCATAATAGAAGCAAGAAACCAATCATATTCTCTTGAAAGTAGCTGTCCAGGCCTCTCCAGGTTTAATTTGAGCCTTCTAACCGTGGCAACCTTTTTGTTGGTAATATATAAATGAGTCACAATCATCTGACACAGGAAGAGACTTCCTCTGTCTTTTCTCTTCCCTTTCTAAAGTGTCGAAAATACGTGCAATGAATCTCCTCGTCATAGCAGGGTGTGAACTCATACGTACCTCCATCAGGATGCTTTACAGCTGAGTTAGAGTCATAAAACTCATTGTGAAATTTGCATTTGCAATAATTGACTTGGAGGAACTTGCAGTTTTATTTGACTTCAAAAGTCCTGGCTGATTCACCTTCAGAATTTAAAGTACAATTCAAACTGGTGAATGACATGACAGCATAGTTACAAGCTTTGGGCTTGGGATGATGTCATGTTTTCAATGAGGAAGACGGTGCCTTCTGAATGAGACAGTGAACTCTAGGCAGCAGAAATAGACAGGAACAAAACATAACATTTGTCTATGACATGCAGCTCACTCCAGGAAATGTAGCTCTGGGCATCAAACATTTGAATCAGTGTCACTGTTCTTACAGATAAAAGACTGGCTACAGTGGGTTGTGGTGAGCGGCGTCCTGTGGGAGGGCATATCTGTCCAGCTGAGTTTGAAACAACTGGGGAAATGACAAATGTACTTCAGATCCAGCCTAGTCTGAGCTCTGTGCACTGCTGCCACTGTTAGCTTGGCTTCATTTTTCAAGAGTGGGTTTTCTTTTCCACCTAATTTCTCCACTAACTACAGAACATTCAATCAGTTTAATTCATTTTTCACAGCTTCACTAACGTACCGTCTCATTTGGGGCAGAGAGTCAGTTTCTGTCCAGAACTGCCGTTAGTCGAGGAAAATTACTGTCATTTTATTTGCGCGTTATCAGGACAGAGAAGTATTTAAAAGTAGTCATTTCACCGTGAGTCATAGGGTCAAAATGATAAAACTAGGTATTTTTTAACATGACCCCCATGACCCTGAATAGGAGGAAGCATGTGTTGATAATGAATGAATGGATTTACACATTTAAAGATGATTAACCAAGCTGCATCAATACTTTGCTCATCGTATTTACATTTGAGGACTCACAGCCTTGAAATATAACTGATAAGATATATTTCAGGTCTCTAAAAGAGATATAAGGATAAATATTGCTTTTTTTAGAATTGTGGTTTAAAGCAACCTTTCAGAAAATGTTATTTTATTTCATTAATTAACAGAAAAACTTAACACCGGGGGGTTGAAAGGGTCCAACAGACCTGCTAGTGTGGAACACATTGAAAAGACGAATAAGGCAGATGTTCACTGATGTTCATGGCAGTTGATTCTCAGCTTGATGTATAAGATCCTTAAAGGTCGCTGTACACAGAGTTGAAAGAGCAGTTCTGTCTTCAGCATTGAGCAAATATCAAACTCATAGAAATGTACCTCAAGAGACTTTCAGCTATATATATATATATATATATATATATATATATATATATATATATATATATATATATATATATATATATATATATATATATATATATATATATATATATCTATATATATATATATATATATATATATATGTATTGGGGGTGCAACGGTACAGGTGGCTCATGGTACGGCCCGTATATATATAATTTAAGTATATATCCTTAAATTCGTTCTTCAAATGCAGTCTCTTTCACAAGGCTGCTTGGTGATGAATGGAGCACGTCTCCGTGACATTTAATGACTGATTTGATGGGGATCTTGTCAGAGATCTTAGTCCTCAAAGGAAATTTGAAGCACAGGCTCACATGGCTGGTGTGGAGAGTGACATGTTCAATTCCTATTTTCGGGGATGTTTCTTTCTCTGCAAAGATAAAGAAGCAAAATGGGCCTTATGTTCAGACATCCTTCCATCCGTGTCTACAGTGTACACCCTGTGTTAGATCCCTTTAAAATCTGCAGAGAGGGATGAATTACATCTGTCTTTCTGTAGCTCACAGGCAGCTTTTATTATCTCTTTAATGCTGACACATAATTGTCAGAATGTACAAGGGTGAATGACACCAAGAAGGATACTAATAAGGGATGAACTAACGTCCTACTGTAGAAGTTGCTCCATGACTCATTTAGCTGTAGTTTGTTTGCAAAAAGATAATATGTTTCTTCTGAGTATGGAAAGTTTATGCATGTGGGTTCAGCTGGGTATCTGTGCATGGATAAGGCTCTGGTACAGTTTCCTGCGTTAGTCATTCACGATAAATATGAGTTTTATTTTACAGAGAGAACGTCAGGAAGTTGTACATCCAACAGGATGCAGAATTTGTAGGAGATAAGTTTCTATAGAAGTAAGTAACACAAATGGAAATATGACATAGGTATCTTCTGAAAAATATTCAGCAAAGAATATACATGACCTCCCAGTAAAGCCATTTTCACACATGAACGCGTGGCATAATGTAGAGGTTTATCTGTAAACAACTCAAACATACTAGCCAAACCAGGTTCAGGTGCACAAGAACAGCAAGCTTCCATAAACGGGGCACAGCTAGAGCAGTTGAGCTACCTGGCACTCCAGAAGTCAAACATTTAAAGTTTTTCTCCATAAGTAGCATCTGCTGAGGTAAAGTAGGAGATCTCTGAAGACACACAAAGCCAGAGAAGTTGATCTGCATGAACTCAAGAGGGATATAAAGTCATCTCCAAATGTTTAGGCATCCATCAGTCCACAGAGAACAAAACTGTCTATAAAGGGAGACACTCAAGTACGTAGGACATCCTTCCAAGCAGTGGGTGCTCAGCCAAGATGACTTCATAGGCACAATGCAGAATCTTCAGTGAGGTAAAGAAGAATCCACTAGTCACGGCTAAACACTCGAGGACATCACTGGACCGGACAAACATCTCTTTTCATCAGTCTGCCATATTTAAGTCAATTAAAGGTATGTTCAAAGCAGAACACCATGGTAAGAAGCCGCTGCTCCCCCAAAAAATATTGTTGTGCGCCTGAAGTTTTTTAAAGAACACTTTGGCAATCTACAAAACTCAATATTATGTACAACACAAACCAGCAGTTTACCAGCATCAAAACATCATCCCCAGGAGTGAAGTACAGGCATGGGAGCGTTATGATTTGGATTAGCTTTAAATGTTTAATGTTCAATAAAAACACAGGAAATTTGATTTTTTTTATTAGCTTAAACTCATTGTATGTGTCTATAATTCTTATTTAAAATATTGATCAGATCACACTTAAGGCCATGCAGAAAACCTGTAACATCCAAATGATTCACATGCTTTTTCTAACATATCCGTTGATATGAGTGAGTGGAAATCAACGTGCAGGTTTACAGAAAAGAACATGAAGCTGCAGAACTCATCAACAAGCACACTCGGTCTCTGTAAATGTCCTGAAGGATTACATGCTGCGCTCGCAGATGCCTCGCAGGGTGTATGGTTGAGGGATCGCTGCAAGGAACACTAAGCAAAGGTTGCAGACATTTTCAGTCTCACATGCAGCCCCTATTGAATGTAAATTTTAGGGCCAGAATTTCTTTGTGAAAATGTCCTGTCTTCATATCATATAACAGAAAACAATATCAGCCTTTTTTCTGAAGATGTTATACGGACTAATCGCTCCAAATCACAACAGCTAACATCAGCAGACTGAACAAAAGATTTATGGAATAAAAGTGGGAGGTAAAGTAAGTCTGAACTTGTCGAAAGGGAATCGCTTTGTGTTCAATCTGTACCAGTTCAGACAAGGTAGATGTGGTGGAATGACTTAATTTGACCTGAAGTCTTAAACGAACTACCTACATGAGGTGTGAATAATGACAAGTTGAGGCTTATGTAGTATCGCAGATCAAAGTAGAGACAGATAGATCAGATTGCCGGGCTGCAATTAGCGCTGCTTTTTTTTCTCTATTTGTTTTTTTTTTTTCCCCTCATGAAACTTTTAGCCTTGGGAGGGAAATCATGTGAAAGCAGTGCCAAATTGAAGAAAATCCATCAAGAAGGAAAGACGTGGTGCACAACTCTGAGTCAGAGTCATTACTTCACATATATTTGTGTACCTTGCAGTCATCTGGGTGGTGCTTTGAGTAATCAGAAAGGATCCAAGAAAAACAGTAAAACAAAATGGAACTAATGACGTGAAACCAACCTCCTCTCAGCTCCGTATTAGCAGAACAGAATTTTTTCCAGTGAAACAGAAGCTCATCACCACAAATAAATACTTCTGAAGTTGATTCCAAAAAGTATATTTATAGCACAGAAGGTCTAATGAAGCTTGTTTAAATGAAGGGATTTGTGTGATTTTTCTTTATTTTGAAACACAAAAGTAAAATCAGAAATAAAAATAGCAGCAGCTGGAAAGCTACATTCATTTAGTAAAACATTTAATGCTGTCCATGTACAAAATAGATGTACAGTTGTGAAATAAATCAATAACTTATGTCTATGATATGTAATTCCTACACACCTCAGATGTTAGTAGCAGACCTAGAATTAGGATTTGATTCCTCAGAGTTTGTTTCATCTGGATCTGTAGGGACTTGGCCATTATTTACTGGAACAGGAAAATAAGTGTCAGGGAGCACTTTGAGGTTCTTAGCTTTTTGAAAGAAACTCAGTGATATTTACAGGATAGTTAACTGATTTCCACTTGCAGAACTTGAAAACTTTCTTTGTTGTCAAGTTTTTATAATCTATAATTGAGACGTTTCTTGTTCTTGTGCCACCGTGCTTCTTTGTTCTCTACCTGCATCTTTTTCAGAAAAATAGGAAAAAAGTCATCTCTTTATTTTTCTTTTATCCTCGCCTGTGGCAGGACTCTGACTGTGAAAATAGCAGCCAGTCTCAAACTATTCCAGTCTCAAATATCGCAACAACTATTGGATGGATATCCATAACATTTTGCAGAGCCATTCATGCTCTCCAGAGGATGAAATTGAATGACTTAGTGATCTCTTAACTGTCTAAATCTCTGCAGCAATTATGTGAGTGCTAAGTGTCCTTAAGACCCCAAGTTTCTCCTCAGAAGATTGCTTTGTTGCAAGATGATCGAATGTAATTTACTTCATATCACTGGGTTTATTGTGGTTGCTCGTTTGTGTATTGGGTCTTGGAATTCCATTGCTTTTTATGGTGAACGTTATACGTGCTAAACATTCCACCATTATCATGGTCGACGGAGCCAAATCTCAGCAGAAAATGTGTTAAAAAAATTACTTTTGCCCACAGTCTCAAATTACCATACAATTTATTTCTAACCCCTAACCAATAGTGAATCTGAGAGAAGAATGAAACTGCAAATGTATTTGTGAAGAATGGGTTTAGAACTTAGTTGTCCTCCATGAGACTTTGGGAAGGCTGGACTCAAATATTCCGACATTCTTGAATTAAGTGGAAGAGTTACCCTAACCAAAACCTCAGTTCACTTTATCCGTTAAAAGTAAGAGCACATGCTGAAGACCTTAGCTGTGGTCAGCAGTACAGGAGCACCACAGGGCACTGTGCTCTTTCCAGTCCTGTTTACCATGTACATGTCAGGCATCCGGTACAACTTGGAGTCCTTCCACATGCTCACGTCAGATGACACTATTATCATGGGCTGTATCAGAGAAGTAGACAGGTAGAGGAGTGCAGGAAACTGATCGAGGACTTGCAGCCACCTGCAGCTCAACACCACCAAGACCAGGGATTTGATGGTGGACTTTAGGAGGCCCAGGCCTGAACTGGAACCTGTGACTGCGTGGAGTTGGTGAAGACTTACAAATACCCAGAAGTGCAGTTGGATGATAAACTGGACTTGACTGCTAGAACTGATACTTGTGGAAGGAGAAGACAGAGCCACTTGCACTTCATCAGAAGGCACTTGTTTGGTCGCGTACACGCATTTGGGCCAGCCCAAGTAAGCAGTAAATATGTGTACTAGATTGAAGATAGAGATGGGACTGATCCAATCCAGTATCAGGAGTATACAGGAGTATATAGTGACTTTTATGCAATATTCATGTCCTTTGACAGCAACAAGCTGTTTAATTAATAAAGTACAGTGCTTGTGAAACAGTGTTTTTTTTATATGTTGTGCTTTTTGTTTTCCCTGTTCTACAAGATCACCAGTCTCTGTAGTGTGGGACCAGGGCTATAGGCCAACAAGGTAACATGCAGCCTTGGCATTATTAATACATTTGAGCTTGACATCATCACTTGGCAAGATTTCAAACACTGGCACAGGATGAAGGTTTAAGATGAGCTTCTGTAAGAAAACGAGTAAAGACATGTTGGAACCTTTGAATTTGGGAAATGCAAGATTTTGCGCTGTAGACCAACACAGTTATTACTTAGTCTGCCATGAGATCAAGTTGGTTGGGCTTGTTTCCATGCCGACGTGAGCATTTAGCTGGAGACTGGAGCATATGAATTGACTTATCGTCTTACTTTATTCTGTTCCCAGAATTAGACACACTTCCCTTTTTCTCATCTGTATTGTTTGAATGATAACATGAACTGCAGTAAAAGACTTCCATATCGATCCCCTAATAGAGTGCATCTACTGCGCAGTCAACTGAGAAAGACATTTGTACAGGTGGGGAATGGAGCCACTTTCTCTGCCTCTCTGTCCCACGTATTGATTGAACCGTGCATTCATGTCCACCTCAAAGCGGATGAGACTAAGACACAAACATTCATGGCTGTAGCTTGTCGATGCCTTGAAGGTTTTTTATTGTTCGAAGAAATAACAGCTTTATTGCGTGGTACATGGTGTATTGATGCATTTTGGAAAACTGAGTTCTGGAACCAAAAAAAAAAATCAACCAAAAAACAAATTAGAAACCTGCTTAATGGTTGCAAAAAACAATCAAACAGTTCATTTTTTCATTTGAGCTTTCTGTGTCATTAACACTCTCGGTGACTGTGCTGATTGCGTTGTTGGAATTTTTGTGTTACATTTTGTCACATTCACACTTTTTAATGTTGAGAAAGAGGTAAACTGGCTGATAAAACAGGCCACTAAAGAGTCGAGGTGTCAAGGGGTATAGCACTCACACGCTCCCATTCTGAACCTGGTCTTATATGTGTTTTAAGCCTCTTGTGGTCTGTGTCAGTGTTGACAGTGAACCCAGACAGGATAATACTGTCTCTGCATTTTCTTCAGTACAAAAAAAGAAAAACTTTTTAAAACCTCCATTTTCAATTAAACGTTTTGATATAGCTGATGATTTTTATATAACTGGTGAGTTTGTATTTGTGTTCCAGACGAGTTAATTGGGGTGAGATTGTGTAATTTGCATGTCTTTATTGGGTCAGTACTTCCTTATTGTGTTTGACATTTTCTTTATGATTCTTAATTACATACAAAGTTTATTTTAATAAACACTTGTCTGCGGTTTCGTCAAGCCAAATACATGTTTCCTCAGCAGTTGATAAAAGAATCAGGCTTGTAGGTTTTGTGTTCAGATATCCTTCTATATTTGACTAGAACAAACTCTGCATGCAACCTTCAAATATAAAAGGGTGCGCTGGAGCAAATAATAGCTGAGCAGTTTGGTAACACAAACCCTTCCCATTGGTCAAATGCACTAAACCCTCTGTTTCTCGTGTGGCATGGTGCAGTGATCATGTGGAGAGTGAATTCTCACTGGCTGTTACATACATCATTTATGCAGCTCAGGAAAAGCTTCCTTGTACTCCTGTAGATTTCTACAGTGGCAGGTCTGTTTCATGTTGGAATTTCATGAGCAACATCAGTTTTGCAGCAAGACTTTTATCACCTATCGGAGCCAGCAAGCGCATGCAGAGGCTGAAGCAGGGAGGAGTCCAGAAATGCACCAGATCTGAGGGCAAGACCAGATATGTTTTCATGAAGTGTACATTCTTTTTTCGAAAAGTCTGGTGTCAAATTTAAAAAGAGCTCTATGAAGCATGCAAATCAGGGATCTTTTCAATGATAACGAATTTGATAACAAATTATAAACCTCCGTTAGCTGCTGCTACGAGAACCCTACGTAGACTGTAGGGCTAAAGATGAGGCACCTGATTTAAATGTTCACCATCAGCTTGTCATCCAGGCCTGCAGAGATCTGTTGACCGTCCATTTGTTTTAATCAGGTGTGCTGAAGCAGGGAAACATCTAAGACATGCAGGACAGGGGCCCTCGAGGACTGAGACCCCTGCTGTAAAGAGAAACCTACATATGTTTACACAGCATATACTGGTGGATGAATTTTAACCAGTGACCGTCTCTTATCTGTTTGTAGCATTTGCACTCCAAGACGTTTTAACCACTTAGGCCTCAGTGGGTTTTGCTGGTATCCAAGTACATAAACAAAAAAATGTGTTAGCCAAAATGTTAAATAATACCTCAAACTACTGTGTGATGGACTGGCGACCCATGCAGGGGATGTGAACTAGCTTGTGTTGCATGACAGCAGGGATAGGCTGGAAGCCTGTTAGATGGACGCCCCAGAGCCATCAGCTGTTGACTGATGATTTACCCTCTTATTAGCTTTTTCATAACTTTTTCTTCTTTTCCTTTCAGCTTTTCCCTTCGGGGGTCGCCTCACAGCGAATCATCCGCCTCCATCTAACTCTATCCTCTGCCTCCTTTTCTCTCACACCAACTAACTTCATGTCGTCTTTCATCACATCCATAAAATATCTTCTTTTTTTCACTATCACTCCTCTGTACATGTCAAAACCATCTCAGTCTGGCCTCTCGGACTTTCTCTTTCCATCTTCATTCATTGATGTTTAATGGATAAAACAGAAGTCTCTAAACACTGGCTTTTGCCAACAAAGGCAGAGGATAGGATAACTGAAAGTTTCCCATGACTCATTTTAGATCAAGTCATCTAATTTCATCTTTTTAGACAGTTATTTTACTGTTTGTCCTCACAGTTGGGGTTAAAAATGCTGAGAGAAAAAGTGACTGATTATTATTTACCCAACTGTTTTTGCAATCAAAAAAGACATTAATATGTCATTAAGAAAATACAACTCAAACTTTTATATTATGTATCATGGCTTTATGGCCCTCAAGTAATGAATACACATCTGTTAACAAATTAGTATGTTTTCTCTTTGTGAAGATAATAGAAAAGTGCAGTAAAAATCTCTGCATGGTCTATGCAGGTTGTTCAAATTACCTTCACATTTTAATTCACTTTCATTATATTCTGCCAGAGTTCTTTGTAATGAAAGACTTTTATTTGAAACTTTTCAATTACTGGTCTGAACGGCCCTGTCCTTGAGAATTATTTGGTTGCTATTGTGAGTGAAGTAATGAATAATTTACCTCAGTCTTTTGTAACTGGGACTTCCTCAATGTGACATATGGAGCTGTGCTACTCTCTCCCCAAGAGGCCATATAGCAACTTATGGCAAACTTATGTCTCCAACACTGTTTGCCATATGCTCCTTCTGGGCTGACAAGTCACCATCTTCTGTCAAATTACAGAGGTCAGGAAAACATTTTGCCCCTTGTAGATGCATGCTTCTTTTCTTGTACAGACATGATTAGATTTGGGGATATCTGTCACCGACTGTGTCACACATCCTCCCATTAGAGTGAAACACACTTTGTCCTATTTACTGACTGAAAAGCAACTGAGACAGGCTCTTAATTTGTACTGAGTGGGACTGCTCATTTGAGCAGGGCTTGGACTTTGCAAATGTCAGCGCGTGGGTTTTGAGGGATCACCGAAGTGAAAGGGATTTCTGGTTTTCACTATTTCATTGTTATTGAGACCTGGCAGGAGATAGGTAGGGGCTCAGCTGAGATATTGCAAGCAAAGGATAATATGGCACCGCAGGGAAGAGTGATTCCCACCACTGAGCTGATGGTGAAAAGTTGGTTTGATTGATTTGTAAAAAAAAGCGTTCAAGCTCCCAAGATATATGGTGAAGACTTAAAGCCTTAGGTAGGCAGCTTGTACTTTTTGTGACTGCTTTCTTCCATTATAAAGCAAAAAAAAAAAAAGGTCATTCGGTAAGCTGAGCTAAATATCAAATTACTTTGGACAAATGGATCTGCAAATGCTATCAGTGGAACAAAAATTAATTTGCTCATTGTATATCTCCTCCCCTACCACCTGGCATATCAAGATGCAGGCTCTGATTAAAAATGCATTGGGCTCACAAGCCTTTTAGATAATTAAACACGTTTCCCTGAAGCCTTATAACTCAAGAGCAAAGCACAGTTGCAATCTGTTTTGTAAAACTAGATCATACACTCATGCAGAGGTACAGAGCTCTGAAAGCTCATTTTGGTCAAAGATACTGTCATCCCTCATGTGACTGTTTTTTTCCACTTTCCCCTGCAACATAAACCACAACTCTCAGGGTTTGTGTTACGCAAAGTCTGCTGAATTATACAAGACTGACTGTGTTGCTGACCAAACATGAAAAGAATAACCTCTCACTCAGCCCCCGGGCCAGCCCCCCAGTCATTTCCCGAGCAGACAAAGTGAGCTTTCAAAGCTTTTGTTCATAGATATGGCAGCACATTTGTCCAGCAGGCATGAATGCGTATAGGTTTTAGTGGGATTCCTTTGATCTGCTGGTGAAAGTGATCTGGAAGGTGCCTGAGGCTTGCTTTGATTTTCCAACATGAAGAACTGTTGGAAGGAACTCTCAATTTTTTTACAAGATTGCTGCACAAGTGAACTCATTGGAAATTATCTTTGCCATTGTTATGTCCAGTCCCCCCCCACACACACACACACATCTTTATGCACAGGCAGACTCTTTGCCCCTAAAGTGAGCTTTACTCTTGCATTTCATTTGATTTATCTGAGACTTAATAAAGTATCAAGAGAGACTAATATATTTGAAACATGCTGAGACTAAAAATCACCAGAGGCCTGGACTGTGAAGAGATTTTAACATATCCATTATATATTTTTGTTCTCTGGCTGAACTTACCCCAGTAGCTGAGATCGCCTGAAGTGATATACTTGATACTTATTATTAACTCTGCAAGTTAATTGCGGTGAATCATGAATCATATTTTGAAAAAAAAAAAAAAAAGGGAAATTAACATCAGTTCTCTGTCTTAAAAGATCAACAGGTACTAGCTATTGAGGAATTGAGGCATAAGCATTTCACTTCACTTGGATGTTTCCCAAATATGATTCTGTTTTACTTAAAGAAGATTAGTTTGGAACAAGAGGTAAACATGTAAAAACTCTGCTTCCTGACCGGACATGCTTTAGAACAAAGTTACTTTTCAAGCACTGGACCAAGCAGTAGACCAAAAAGTCTGGAATAATTAAAAATGCCCTTTTATAGACCAAAATACTCTACACAGTAGGAAATCTCAAAGAATCAAAAATGTAGGGTAAAGGTGAGCAGGACAAGCAAGCACAAGTGGAAGCACAACAAACGGACTGGTAGGGGAAGGAAGAGAGAAGGGGCAGTGAATAGACCTAGGGAGTGATAAAAAAAAAAAACCAGGTCTATGAAATTAGGAAAGGATATGGGTAGGAGAGAATGATAGAGACAGAATTCCAAATGATTTCAAAATAAAACACAGACAAAAGGCTTTTTTCTGTTCCATATAGTTAGGGATTCTACATGATGTCATCTAAAGCTGTTGATGCACAGAGCTGAACAGGTTGATCTGTGGAATTTGATGCACAAAAACTTGAATGTCTTTGGAAACTGAATATTCCAAATAAATAAAGACTCAAAATGTTTTTAAAATCCACAAACTGAATAATAAAAAGATATAATCCAATTAAATTAAAATAATACATTTTCCTGCACATCTTTAATGGAACCCTTTTGATTTCTCAACCCATCTAAAATCTTGAAACCTGTCTGCTGACAGTTTCACCATTTTTTCTTTTAAACCATTAACTGCGAGATATGTGTTTGAACCTGTTGTGCTGCTGAGTGACCCTGGACCTTTTCCTCAAACCTAACTTTCTCACCAAGGTAACTTGTTTTCCACTAAAATGCCTCGGTAGTCTTTTCATGTCATAGTATTGATGATACACTGAGTGCATCCAGTCTAAGTGACTACCCATCAAATAAAAGTTTGGACACCTTTTGGACGTCCACATCAACTCACAAACAGGAGCATTCACATATTGAGGGTCATTTTATTTGCTGAGGTCATCTGTAAAACCTTGTGAATGGCTGTGACTCAGTCTCATTTGTCAACTGGCCTCCGGATACAGCTCTGATACACTCTGAAATAAAATGCTAGGTTAAAGCAGAACATAACATTGTATGGGTGATTCACCCTCGTGGTAATCTCATAATAGCATATATGTGCTACTCTGACTGTGTTGCACTTGTATGTATGAACATATATGCAATCTGATCAGATCAGATCCAGTCTAATTTTATAGTTCTTCAACATTTGACTTTTAAGCATTTTGTCTGACTAGTTTGCGTTACTGTTGGTGATATGTCTGGAGCTACCGGGAGTTGTGAAGAATGTGGCAGTGCTCTGCTCTCTCTGTTTTCCTGTAATGCTCAGCTGTCATCCTGATAACGATTTGTATTCTGTTTTTCCTTTTACTGAGTCACTCAGTAATGGGCTATTTGTTGTTTGCTGCTTTATGGCTGTTGTACAGATGGCAATTCAATCTCCTTTGCAACGGAACCTTGAAATGAACCAAAAGAATAATCTTTCAGTGTACCAAACAAGCTTGGACTGGACCTCAGGCAGACTCCACCTGCCCATATCAACAAATACAAAAGCTCTTGGCACAGCATTGAGGAACTCAGATCTTTATTCAAATGTGTGCCAAGCTAAACTTGTCAGCTGCACTCAAGCTGCCTGTTGAAGTTTGATTAATCTCATTCCTGCTCCCCTGTTCAGTACTGACCACATTTCAAGGAGCTGATGATGTGTTAGTTGGCTTTTCAGGAATTTGATTTCTACAATATATGATCAGGAGTATATTTGCCTTTGCTCTGTTCATTAGAGTGGAAGAGACCTGATTAGACACAAGGAACTTTGTGTGATAATGTGGACTACTCAGAAAGTTTGTATTTTCGTTAAAAAGAAAAAAAAGATTATGTGGCTCTAGTTGCCTACTATTATTGAAAACTAACGGACAGGAAAGTTGAGCAGGGAGAAGAGAAAGACATGTAGAAAAGGGTCACAGGAGGAGGCCGCTCAACCTGGCAGCCCAAATCATTGACAGTCCCAGGCTATTTGGGTTGGACATGCTTGAAACACTTCCCTAGGGAGCCATCCTGGAGGCATCATAACCAGATGTCCAACCCACCTCAGATGGCTCCTCTTCATGTGGGAAAGCAGTCCCTCTATTATTTTCATGATAACTGAACCTCTCACTGTATTTCTATCCCCCCACTCATATGCATGCAGTGCAAGTCCCGTCAGTGACTCAGTCTCCTGTTTTCAGTCTGCTTAAGACTTTGAATGGGGTGATGTCAAACGTAGCTGACTCCATGTGTAGGCATCATGGTCATAGCGTAGCTTCCATAAACAGGTGGAGAATTTTCAACTTTTCCCACTTCAATGCATGCATCTGATTGACACAGCTAGAGCTAGTCAATGAAATGGTACACAGGGGTGGGGCATATTCAAAGAATGCGGCTTATTTGTTTAGCAAGAAGGAAGAAATTTGAATTGGCTGTTTTTGGTCTGTTGAAGGAACATCAGATGCACCACCTCCAAAGGGTTGCAGCAGCACCCGTGTGAATCCACTCACTTTCAGTCACTTAAATCCACAGTGTGATTCTTCCATTTAAAACCCACGTTACTTAAACATGGACCAGGGTAGGAACATCACAAAACAGAAAGCCTTATCTTTCAGCTCATCTTCATTGAAACAGACCAGTACTGCAGATGCCTCACCAATCAACCTGATGAAACCCCACTGACACCCCACTCTCCCACTTGGGAACCAAACTCCAATATATTTCAACTCTTCAGCTTGAGGCAGGAGCTCACCCCTAAACCAGACTGGACTTTCCACCCTCTTCCAACTGAGAACCATGGCCTTCAGATTTTGATCACCTCTACTTTCATCTTTTAATTTGTGTCACATTCACCCCTCATAATGCTGTCTTACACTGGACAGAAATGATTGAATGACACCATTCTTATTGGACTTATTGGGCTCACTCAGAAAAAAAAACAGAATTCAATAAGAAGAAGTTATCTTCTCCCCTCAGGCAGCCAAGCCTGACTTATTGTTTTTGACCTTCTTATTTACAATACAAGCCTTTTCACAAAGATGAGTACTCACCATATCTCTCCTTAATTGTCTCTAAAAGAAATGATTGTTTTGCAGCTGTAACACCTTGAGGAACTTCAAAGAAAAGAAGAAATTAAAAATGCTGACGTTGTGCAAGAAATAGAGTTGCGATAGTTGTAACTGGTTCTAACAGGGTAAAAATATAGGATTACATCACATGTAAGTGTTAGAAAAATAATTTTACAATTGGGGTGGTGGTTATCTCTGAACCTTGTTGAGAAGTCTTCAACTAGCTCTACAAGCGGGAGTCTTTGTGAGGAGTCTGGGAAGTGGCTTCCATCGCCAAGGCCATGTGTTTGCCTTCCCTCAGCAGCATTTGAACTTGTGACATGATGCTACCCGCTGTCAATTCTCCTCTTAAAGCCATCTAGAACAACTTTTCAGTTTTGAGATTTTTAGCACCTCTTGCTGGCACGCCGGCGCAAACGTTTTTACGGCAGCGACCATTAAACACATGAATGTGTTTATACAAGGCCGTAAATAGAAGCAGGGATAAAGATGAGGATAACTTAAGATGTTGATTGAACACTTAAAATAATAAGAGTTTTAAACAAATATGAAGTAATAATTTTGTGACAGCGTGAAGAGCATAAATAGAGATGTCTTTGCAATGGCGGTAAGTGATACATCCTTGGATTTCTACAGAATTCTTGCAGACTTATGTTTCCACCTTATACAAGGTTCTATGAATATGTCAACAAATATGATTTTAGGCATTTCAGTGTGGCTCTTTCTTTTTTTTTTTGGCTGTTTACTGAGTGAAAGGCTAGTCTAGGTTTATTTCCTGTTTTGCTTTTCCACTCTCTCATGTTCTCTTTCTCTCACCCTTGGTCATTGATTTCCTTGCTTTCTTAGTCACCTCTGCCATGGATGTTTACTGTACAAAATGTGCAAAAAAATGAAAACTAGCTCTTTGAGTGCCCCAATTTGTTGTTCATATGAGAGGAAGTTGTGTAAAGTCATACACAGCTGTTGCGATGACATTTCATCCCTGGATTCAGAAGTTGTTTTGTCGGCTTCTGCAGACAGCAGGCCCGGATGGGTCTGAGAGCTCAATCATAGTTCAGAAAACCAATCAGATGTTCCTATAACACACTTGAAAATTTGGTAGATTATTTATTTGTTGTAATGCTTCTTGGCAATTAATGTTAGACTATTGGAAAGCCATTTAAAAGGGACTATTTCCTTTTTAAATGGTGCCACATTTATCAGGAACATGCATTTGTGGGATGAGCAGCGGAGCTGAGTATTTATGCGGGTTGCATCCATGAAAGATTAGCCAGATCTTTTCTGCCAATGCCTAGCAGTTTGCAGGTAGTACTAGGGCCTCCAAATAATGCTGTAACTTGGTTTTGTGGAACAGCAGCTTGACGTTGCCCTATGGCACAGGCCCTATACGGATGTCAAATGTGGCATGCAGATTCTTAGAGCAGATACCCAACTGACTACTGGAGCAGGGCCATGCAGGTGTGTGTGTGTGTGTGTGTGTGTGCCAACAACCAGTTTCAACGCGCAAACATTTATGTACATTTTGCCAGGGCATAAGCTTATTGGCATCATTGAGCACAGTGAAAACTGTGGTAATGTCCGTAGACTCGCTGAAGCAGATTTCTTCATGTCAAACTCAGAAAACAAAATTTCCTTAACCGTGTGACAAATTGTTGCCTGATTGATGGGCCTGTCTGAACAAAAACGGTTGGTGTTCTTACGCATCCCACTGCCTTAAAAAATAAACTTTGATGAAATGAAATAAATGTACTTGAGAAAATATCAGTCATGGGTGAAACAAAAGCATGTTCTCACGAAACACATTTGGGCTTCCAAGGTTTTGAAATCGCTGCATAAAAAAAAAAGAATTTCAATCATATCTATCTATCTATCTATCTATCTATCTATCTATCTATCTATCTATCTATCTTTTTTTCATATAAATCAGGTTGCCTGAGTATTGATATCACACTTCTGCTAGACTTGTTTTTTCTGTTCTTTAAAAGAGGAAAACATGGAATCAGACATGACAAGTCATGATAGTTATTAAATATTAGCATGTACAATGAGGAAATGTGGCTACTCAAGCCCTCTCTACCTGCAACCTCCTTTGGATTAATATTCACTACCAGCAGGATATTTCAGTGGGTTGTGAAGTGACTGCATCTCTGCAGGCAAGCATAACAGAGAGATGACCTAAAAACAACAGGAATGAAGGCTCAGAAAGCCATTTCCTTGCTGCACACTGAGAGAGTGATTTAGGATGTGCAATGGTGGTTTGCACACCTCGAAGGGTTCACATTTCTCCTGGATCTCACAAAGGCAGATTTTATGGACCAACATGACTCAGAGCTGCGCCTGTGCAGAGCCTCATTGTCCACAGTTATGAATGATGTGAGTCTCTTACTACAAGCCATCAGACATGTTCTCTGCATCAGGGCCTCGGCATCATTTCAAACAGTGAAGATCCAGTCTGTCAGTCTGCGCAGTAAATAAGCTGATTTGCTGCAGTGCAAAGTCTTGCTGTGTGCTTCGTGCTGTGATATTTGCACTTCCTTCACTCTGTCTTCTCCAGCAGCCCCCCTGCCAGGATTAGTTATTATCGGTCCTCAATGGCAGTTCCGTATTATCGGTGTGAGAAATATTTTTTATTGCGTTTTAATTAAATATAATTTCAAAGAATAAAATTTGCATTTGATGTGGAGGGATTTGCTTGCTTGTAAAACATTCACATATTTTGAAAAATGTTAAATTCAGTGAGGTCATGAGGAAATATGCTCCCTCTGCAATCTGAAATAAAAAGACAGTAAGCTGTCAAACCGTTTCCACCAAAGTTACTTTGAAATTATACTGACATGCGACTTTACTTTATCTCAAAGCCAGAGGTTATAGTTTGATGTTGTGACCTAATTTCTTCCCCTATAGAAAAAAGTTTTTTTTTTTTTTGAAGAAAAAGGATGCTAAAAGTTTTCCTCCTCTCCGACCGCAGCACATGGACGACAACCTGAGCTCTTCATCTTCAATGAGCTGTGTGCCATGAAGGACGATCCGGGACCGTGCAAGGCCATCAAGGACAGATTCTTCTTCAACGTGGACACGGGTCGGTGTGAGCTGTTTGAATATGGAGGCTGTGGAGGAAACGCCAACAATTTTGAAACCCCAGAAGAGTGTGAGGCAATGTGTGTCGTCTCAGGTGAGTCCAGATCCTTTGACAAAATAGGATTTTGTCACATTTTGAAATATCTCACGTTTCTTTCTGTGAAAGAATATTACCAATACTGATACAACAAGCTTTTGTGGCTTTACATTGTAATGCTGTTGAGAGTAAATGATCATTTTTGTTCTAAAGGATTGCCGTTCATCATTAGACTTCATTGCCACCTTGGGCATGAAATCCTATTACAAAGTTATTTTGTTGGTGTCAAGCTAACATGGAACATTGGCAGTACAATGACTCCAAACAGCTTTGCTGAAGGCATCAGCTTAATGGATGGAAATAGGAAGAGTGTTAAAACTATATTATTTGTAGATTCCAAAAACCGATGATACATTGAAGTTCAATCAATCAACGATAACTTACAACACAGTTCTCAAACTCTCAACACTGGGATTTCCTAATTCCCATTTGATAGAGGGATTGATCCATAGACTAATTGCAATTTTAAATCTCCTGATCAGCATTATGTGCGAATGCAACATCCATTTTTCACTCCTACTTCATCCTGTTCAGGGTATCTCAGGGATGGCTGGAGTCTATCCCACCTGTCACTCGGTGAGAGGTTGGGTAAATGGACTGCATTTATATACTTTTCTCAATCTTCTTGACCACTCAAAGAGCTTTTGCACTTACAAGTCACGTTCACCTATCACTCTGTAGTCATTCACAAACACACACCAATGAATGCACCAGAGACTACTTTCACACTGCCAGCCCAAATTCCACTTTTAGGATATCCAAGTTGCATCTAAATAGAGTTTCTTCTTTCTTTGACAGTGTGGACATATTAGATTCAAAGTTCATAGTGAGGTAGTTTCAAAAGAGATTCCAGTTGAATTTGCACAGATGCATCTCGCTCTGATTGGTCAGGTTACTCAAATGGGGATTTCAAATAGCCCCTTGTGACTTTTGCAAGGCGACACAAACAACAACAACAAAAAAAATTACATCTACCAGAGTAACAACAGTGATGGGAGATTTCTCCATTAGTCAGCTTCAGCTGTCTATTTGCTAACAGCAGACCTGCCTGGACCACACACCCTGCTGTAATGACATATCCGTGGAGACAGCTGCCAGAAGGGAAGTCAGCACAGAGAAGAGTCCTTTGCCTCTGGCTCTTTCTTATAACTTGTAGAAAGTTTGCACGGTGGCTCCAATTAACCACTTGTGACAGTAGCAAAGCCAGTTCAACACCCTCTGACTTGGTTTGTCTACATCTGTTCTGTTGAAATATTTCTGTTCTGATCGATTCCAATTTGAAATATTGTGTCGTAACTCAAAAAAGGTAAACATTTCAGTTCAGTGTCAGTTCAATTCAGTTTGTTTATATTGTACCATATCTCAACAAAAGCCATTTTAGGATATTGCACAGAGAACGTAAAGAAATTAAATTCAAGTCCAACTAAATACAATCCAACTAATTACAGCCCAATTAAGTCCAAGGCCAAGCCATCCCTCCATCCAGCCACCTCCTCCAGGTCTGCCTTGGATGAGGTAGCTGGGTGATGATTTATTTAACAAAAAGACTAAGCCCAGAAGAAGCATGTAAAAGACTAACTAGACGCCGAAAATCAGCAGCACTTCTAGAAGCACTTTTAGTGGTAATAATTTAAAGCAATCATATTCTGTTTTGTTTTGCTTGGGGCCATTAGCTGTTGCATGATCTAATTTAAGCCTACCTTTAGCTGCTGGACAGATGGCATTACATTTGATTTTAGTTAGGGCTGGGCAAGATAATGCATTATTATCGCATTAACTCATCAATTTATTAACCCCGACATTTATCTAATCGCGCATTAACACATGTTGCTCACATGCTTTTGTTTTGAAAAGTCTGTTTCTGGCTGCTGCAGGAAACGAAAGAGAATTGACGGAAAAACGTGTGGAAAAGCTAAAACAGACATGGAGCAGCGGTAAAATTACAGAGCTTGCACATGGACATTTTCCTTTTAAAGTTCTCCCAGATGGTGGATTCGACAGAAACAAGGTTATTTGTAACCACTGCCAAGTTGAACTCCCCATTAAAAGTTTCTGCTGCTACCTCAGAAATTGCCTGTTTTATTGTTATGATTGTGGCTCAGGATTTTGTTGGTCGACTTTTTTTTTTTTTTTTTTAATAAAAAACAGGATAACATTAATGCCCTGGCAGTGGCAATATGGTTTATTTTATTTTACATTCTTTAAGATGAGATTGACACTAAATATGTGTTACTGACAAGTGCTGATGTTAAAAGTGTTTGACTAACAACAAACTAAAGTGATGCCATATGAACTAAAGTGTTATGGCATTTTAGTTCATATGGCAGCAGAACATTTAAATAAAAGTGCTCTTTACACTACTTTTGAATTTATTATTTGATTTTGTGTATACATGATTAATTGTGATTAAACAGGGAAATCATGCGATTAATTGCAATTAAAATTTTTAATCGTCGCCCAGCCCTAATTTTAGTATGTCCTTTAGTATTCCAGTGTTGTTAGATCTCTGTTTTTGTTTGGTTTAGTTTTTTTTATTGTTCTTTTTTGCTATTTTTATAATAACTGCAATTTTTGACAGGGTTAATGTGTGATGTCCACTCCCAGAAAATGTTGACAAGTGTCTTACATTTTTATTTTGTAAATAATCTGTAGAAAGATGGACTCAAATTAATTATTTACAAATGGCCTTATGACCATCACCAGTTTTATGGGCTGCAACAGTTGCTTCTTTAAGATCATTACTGATGCCTTTCCTTCTTTGCATTGTGTTAACTTGGTTTTATTAAATAAATATTGACATGGTGGCATTCATCATTGTTGTTCATCTGAGGTTTCACTTACTTTATTTTAAGACTTGGTAGGGACCATACGCTTCCTTTTGTATGTCTTGAAATGTTAATTCCTAGAATAGAAGTATGGAGTATGTTTGTGCTGGTAACAGTTGTTTGTCTCATCTGCATTTTTTCCAAAAATTCCAAAAACATCATCAAACTTGTTTTAGACAAGATGGCTGCAATCTGTCTATACCATGTGCCTGCCTGAACAAACAGCTGGCAATCTAGGCAAGGCCAGGCAAGGCAAGTTTATTTGTAGAGCACAATTCATACACAAGACAATTCAAAGTGCTTTACAGATGCATAAAATCACAAGAAGGCAAATAGTGTAATTCCATAAATCATGAGAGCATTAAAAAATAATCATGAATAAATTAAAATAAAAATGAAGAGTGCAGATAAAACCCTTTCTTTCATATTAGCTGGCCTAATGGAAGCATGTACAGATTGAACAACAGGGGTCCCACGATTGACCCCTGTGGAACCCCACAGGTCATGGCCATTTGGTCTGAGACACAGTTACAACTTTCAGCAAAGTATCTCCTGTCCCTGAAATAGGAGCTGAACCAGTTTAAAGCAGTTGCAGAGATTCCCATCCAGTTTTCTAACCTCTGTAATAAGATCACATGGTCAACTGTGTCAAAGATGCCGCTTAGGTCCAGCAGAAACTAGGACTGAGACTTTGCCTGCCTCTGTGTTCAGGCGAATATCGTTTGTCATTTTGATCATAGCTGTCTCAGTACTGTGGTGGGGCCTGAAGCCTAACTGAAAACTATCAAAAACATTGTTAGACAGGAGAAAGTCAGTAAGCTGTTGATATATAACTTTTTCTAAGTCTTTGACAAGGAATGGCAGGTTTGATATGGGCCGATAGTTCTTCAGTACTGTGGCATCAGGATCTAATCTAACATGTTAGTCTCCACTAAGATTAGATACATTTAGGTAACAAGTGTACTAATCAGAACATGCACATAAAAGGGAGAATGAAGAAATGAAGCACACGTGAGTGCTTGTTTTTAATGTCTGTAGTTGATGCAAAGTGCTGCTTTAATCATTGAAGAGCAATGTGCACTCACCTATGACTGTAAAAGATTACATGGTGCTTATTATCAGCTAATTAGAGTCGAGAAGAAAAATGTAGCAAGATGAAAACACTTTAGTCCCTCTGGATTCTGGATGGTATAAGCTGAAGAGATTCATCATCGGAGTGTTCCTACAGTTGGGAAGAGATGACTGAAACAGCAGATGAACACAGAGATGTAGACAGATTTTATTCTTGCATCCTTCAGTGTGGCATGCCTCCTGTAAATACAGTCCACTGATTGCTATGTGCATTTATGAGTAACAATGAAACTGTAATGTGTAGTTTTTGTCAAGTTATGTTTTCAGCCCAGTCAGAAAATACAACAGCTATTTTGATCCTTTTACCAGAAGTTGGCGGATAGCAAAAGAGCCATTCAACATGACATTTCAATATGACATGTTCTTTTTTTCCCCTCTCAATTATTTTTTTCCATGAAATTTTATTCTGCCATCATCATTGCTAAAGTTACCACAGGCTCAACCACTCTCTAAAGCATCTGTTTTTCCTCTAGTGCTTGAACATCTAGTGCTTTTTTAACTGGACCCCCATGAGATGTGGTGACCCCCACGGCTGGGGGGGCCTGCGTAGTGCGGCTCTTGGCCCCTCCCTGTGTCCATTCCGTTCGTGTCCTTTGGGGCTGCTGGGTGTGCGCCTTGCCCTCTGTAGAGTGGTGATATGGGGGTTGAGGGGGGGGGGGGGGGGGGGGGAGGGGGTGGTGGTGGTGTCACCCTTCCCGTGCTCCGGATGTGCTGCTCAGTGCCTTCCTGGATTCTGGGCTGCTCCTCTTTTCTGTTGCCTCTGGGGTGTGCAGGGGCTAATTGCCTTGACTGGACTTCTTGTTGGTGGAGAGGCTGGTCAGTCTGGATGGTTCCTATTGGGCCTTGAGGGAAATCCAGTGCACTGGTGGTAGTCTGCAGCATGACACTGGCCCAACACACCAGCACCAACTGTAATTCAGCTGATAGTTGTGGTCGCATCATTGCTCTGTGTCTGGCTACTGGACTGCTTCAGCTCTGCTGTGGATACAGGATGACAAACACTATCACAACACAAAACCTCCACACATTCATCTAAATGCAACACAGTGCACCACACAAACACACAGCATCATCACTATTTGCATTATGTCTCCACTTGACAATTGAAAATGGGAAAAAAAAACAATGATACAGTTACAGTTGCAGTTACAGAACTTTTACATTGACATTTTTTTCTCCCAGACGGAGGATTTGACAGAAACAAGGTTATTTGTAATCACTGACAAGTTAAACTCCCTGTTAAATGTTTCTGCTGTTACCTCAGAAATTACCTGTTTTAATGTTCTAATTGTTAGGATTTTGTTGGTAAACTTTTTTTTATTTTTTTTAAAAACAGGATGACTTTAATGCCCTGGCAGTGGCAATAAGCTTTATTTTATTTGACATTTTTTAAGATGAGATTCACACTGTTGGTGCAATTATTCGGAAGTGGTACAACATGACTGTTAATCAACCTAGGCTGGGGGCTCCATGGAAGACATCACGTTGTGGGGTCTCAATGATCATGAGAAAGGTTAGAGATCAGCCGAGAACTACACGGGAGGAGCTGGTTAATGATCTCAAGGCAGCTGGAACCACAGGGGGGGGGTGGAGAGGAGCTCGAGTTGTCTCGCGCGGGGGGCAAGGTGTTTGTGGCTGCACACTGTGCCCGACAGAGAGAGAGAAAGAGAGAGAGAAGCGTGGCTCGCGAGGCAGACAGCAGCCATCAGCAGCCAAGTGATGGCTTCAAACCTAGTGGTCTGAGTGCCAGTGAGTCGCTAAATCACCAGAAAAAGTCGCTAGATTTGTCGCTAGTCGCTTTTTACAAATTAAGTCGCTAGGGGGGTCTGGAAAGTCGCTAGATATAGCGACAAAGTCGCTAAGTTGGCAACACTGGACCAAAATTGAGCTCTTTGGCCTCAACTCAACTCGACGTGTTTGGAGGAAGAGAAATACTGAATATGACCCCAAAACACCATCCCAACTGTCAAGCATGGCGGTGGAAGCCTTATGCTTTGGGGGTGTTTCTCTTCTAAGGGGACAGGTCAACTTCACCGCATCGATGGGAAGATGAACGGGGCCAAGTACCGCAAAATCTTGGGTGACAACTTCCTTGCCTCCGCAATGACATTAAAAATGGGTCGTGGATGGGTCTTCCAGCATGACAAGGACCCAAAACATACAGCCAAGGAAACAAAGGAGTGGCTTCATAAGAAGCACATCAAGATCATGGAATTGCCGAGCCAGTCTCCTGACCTTAATCCTATTGAAAATCTATGGAGAGAGCTGAAGCTGCGAGTTTCCAAGTGCAAGCCTCAAAACCTTCAGGATTTGGAGATGATCTGCAGAGAGGAGTGGACGAAAATTACTCCTGATGTGTGTGCAATCCTAGTAAGCAACTACAAGAAACGTCTGACAGCTGTGCTTGCCAACAAGGGTTTTGCCACCAAGTATTAGATCATGTTTTGCTAGGGGATCAAATACTTATTTCCCTCAATGACTTGCAAATTAATTTTTATTTTTCATTTCATGTAATTTTTTTCATTTTTTTTTCAATATTCTTTCTATAACTGTTAAAATAAAGGTGCCATAGAAGTCTGAGACTGTTCATTTATTTCTTAGTATGACAACTGTCAAAATCAGCGGGGGATCAAATACTTATTTCCTCCACTGTGTGTGTGTATATATATATATATATATATATATATATATATGATGTGTGTGTGTGTGTGTGTGTGTGTATGTACAATTTTTTTCCCCAGAAATTGGAAGATTGTAAATTAGCTATTTCAACATGAAATGTTTCTTTTTTTTCCCCTCAATTCTTTTTTATCCATCCTATGGAAAATTTGATTTAGTCACCATCACTAAAGTTACCACAAGCTCAAGCATGCCTTGCACCATCTGTTTATTTTGTCCTGTGGCATGACTGCACTTAATGGGCATTACAAAACATTTAATTTCAACACTAAATCCTGGCTTAAACAGATGCACGAACGCAAGCTGCAGGCAGATATGGTCAAATACTTCCTTTGTTTTTCAAATAATGAAGTACAGGAATTCCAGTGAAGCCCTAGTAATCTGGAGACAGTAAAAGATACTGAGGACATCTAGAGTATGAAAGCAGCAAAAAGATGCAAACAATAAACACAGAAACAAGGCTCAGAATGAAGGTCAACAAAATGACATCACTAAAGCTGCAGATCATGACAAGAGGACTGAAACCTAAACTGTAGACTGAAGTAGTGTCTGAGAATGTAATTAGGGGAGTCAATAAAAGTGTCATCAGAATGCTCTCATTGATTTTTCTGTATCCTCTTGCATTAGTCGATGGTAAAAATTTGTTGAGCCCAGCTAAGTGCAGCCATGACATTGCAGCAGTATGTCCTATCCATGGCCACTCATGAGCACTCAGCTTTTCTTTAAAGAGGCTGTAATTAACATGCGGCGAAGCTGTTGCACAGAAAAGCAGTCAAAACTGCAGTGAATTTACCAAAATTAATCTGATTTTTAATTCTCCTTAGGGAAGTTTACAGAGAGGATAAAAGAGTTTAATACAAATCCTGGTAAATACAGTCCAATTCAAACCCATCCATTATAACTGCAGTAATATAATGCCGTTTCATAAAATGTAGCCGAGTTAGAAAACAAACAAACAAACAATTTCAAACAAACAAACAAACAATTTAAATTTACAGTGGCAGGGAAAAGTATGTGAACCCTTAGAATGAATGAGATTCCTGCATTAATTTCTCATGAAATGTGATTTGCTCTCTAAGACACAAACACAATCTACTTAACCTGATAACACACAAAATATTTTGTATCATGTCTTTAATTAACACATTCAGATTCAGATTCAGAATATTTATTGTACCCTTAGGTAAATTCAGTTTACAGTGAGAAAATTGAAGTCTCTCATGTTTGTAAACACATAAAATAATACAGGACAAGACAAACTGGCAGCAGTGCTTTGGCTAAAAGAACAAAGGAAATGCCCCCAAAGTAAAAGCAGGATAGGTTAAAACATTAGTAGAAAAATAAAAGAAGATTTAAATAAAATCAATAAAAATAAAAGAAGCTAAAAGATAAAGAAAGAACGTGAAAGAAAGAAAAGAAAGTGCCATCCATAAGATCATTATGAGAGAAACAATACAATGAATAAAACTAAAATACTTTGGTTGTGTTTCAGGTTCTTTCATTTGTTGATAGCACAGATTGCTGCTGGTACGAAGCTATTTTTGTAGTGTCTAGTTTTACAGGCAGGTACCCTGAACCTCCGACCTGATGGAAGCGGCTGAAATTCGCCATTAAGAGGGTGGGAATCGTCTCTGACAATGGAGTTAGCTATCCTCTGTAACTGTTTGGTATACAGGGATTCTGGCTGAAGCTGAGACTCTCCAATCAGCTTGCTGGAATACTTCACGATTTGGTTTAAGCAGTTTTTGTTTTTTAAGGACACATTTCCAAACCATGAAACAAGACAAAAAGATAAGACTAAATCAATAAAAGTACGGTAAAACAAAGTCAACATGGTCCTGTCAATGTTAAAAATAGACAATTTCATTCAACATTCACAGTGTTGTAGGGAAAAGTAAGTGGAACAATGAACTAATTACCTGAAACAAAAGCTAATTGGAGTGCGTAGTAAGACACTTGGAGTCCAATTAGTGAAACGAGCTTGGTGGGGTTTTCGAGCTACATCTGATTAATAACAAAACTCTCACACACACACAAAAAAAAATGTTTTTTCTTTCCAAAGTATCAAATAAAAAAGAAAAATATCATACTGGATCTTTTTGGAATGGCTGTTGTTGTGGAAAAAATTAGATCCGATCTTGATGAGAAAATCAGAATAGAATGTATTACAGAGAAAGAAAGACAGACATACAAATACTTGTGGCCACAAGGAGAGCCACCAGCCACCACTTGCAGAGTGCCGGCTAATGACTCTGCAGATACAAAGAACAAGCTGATTTTTATACCAGACAGCAAGGTGTTACAGGTTTTGCATACAGGATACCAAGACAGAAGATGTTGATTGTGCTTACAGGTTTGCATACAGAGTGTGGACACAGCAGGTGGTGGTGGAGGCAGACAGTTGAGTTGCCTTAGCCATTTGTCTCAAGACAGACTGATTGAGTTTATACAGAGGCATTTGTTTAAACAGACTGATTGAGTTTAGCAACTTTAAAAAGTCCCTTGATCAAGGAGTTATTTAGTTGATGCTAATTGAATTTAGGAAGTCACAGCTGACCCCCGTAATTTGCCTTTGTCAGACATTTGGTCTCGTGTGACACAGACAAATCACTTCTAAACATATTGTTAGATGACAAAATTACAAGATGAAATAAACCAAATAAAAATTTCCACCACACTGTCCATCAGCTGAAGCTTGGTAGGTGTAGAGCAATGCACCAGGACAATGACCCCAAATATCAAAGTCAATCCACAACAAAATAGCTTCAGAAAAAGAAAATGTGTTTTTTGAAGTGTCCCAGTCAGAGCCAAGACCTTAACTTCATGAAGATTCTGTGGAATGACTCTAAGAGAGCTGTTCACACCAGGCATCCTGCAAATGCGTATGAACAGAAACAGTTTAGTCAAGAGGAATGGTTCAAAACATTGAGCAGGTCTGATCCAGAGCTACTGAAAGTAGCAGCAATGACTTCAATCTAGCAGAGGAGGCTCAAACAGCTTTTAACCCCAAGAGTTCACTTTCTGTTCTCCTCAACACTGTGAATGTTTAATGGATGTTTTCATTAAAGCACATGGATTCATAATAGCTTGTGTGTTATCAGCACATTATCTTTGTCTGTTATTGTGATGTAGATTTTTAAGGCAAATACATTCTCCAAAACTGGTTAATTCCTATGAGTTCACTTATTTTATTTTTATTTCTTTTGTTATGGCATTTAGTTGAGGCGAACAGGGCTGAGAAAATCTGTGAGAAACAAGCCCACATGAGGAAACATGAGAATGGTACAGGAACACGTTCTTCTTGCCATAAAGTGTGAAACAGTATCTGCATGAAAGGGATTACACATCTGGATGGCATGTTGCTCTGTAATATGACAAAGTGCTTTCTATCACTGGTAAAGAGTAACCCTCATCTCCCTATTGCATGCCATGGTTTCCATAATGCAGCCAGACAAGAAGATCATAGAATTTGTGATCCACAGGCTGTATCACATCCATTTTTATCAGTTTCCACACAAGCTAATCTGCACTGCAAAGAGTGGTGTGGAGTTATGGCTGCAGATAATCCAAAGGAGATATTAATAAAACTGCTCGGATAGACTTGTCAAGACAACACTATGGCTCGGTGTCAGATGATAAAAATGCCCTGTGTGCAAAATCCAACGCATGACTTAGAAACCTGCTCTTTTTTGAGCATCGACAAAATGGCTTTACATTAAACAGAGCAATAAAACTCACATTTTTGTTTCATGGCATTTTAAGGGCTACTTTTATTGATGCTTAGTTGGTCAAAAATCGTGTTATAGCCTGTACCAACAACCGGTCATTGATCCTTTTATCTAAATTGAATCGCACCTCCATGATTGTGTACATTTTGCTCTGCTGGGTGGTCACTCTGAAGTCGAAGCTACAGTATATATATATATATATATATATATATATATATGTAAAAAAAAGGTGTTTCAACGATATAAAGACATACTATTTCCATAAAGGTTTTCTCTGTGTGTTCATACTATCCTGCTCAGACATCCAACTTCTTCTTCTTTGATACAAAGAGCTGGTACAGTTCCCTGGCAATCAGAGTTGAATCCAAAGAAACCAGATTAACAGCAGCAAAAGAAACAGCATATAGGCGTGCAACCAATCAGAGAAACAAATCACGTAAGGCAGAGCACAAACCAGGACTAGTAACAATAAAAGACATCCAAAATGGGATGCAGTATAGTAGGAACACCAGTGAATGAATTACTGTTGTCAATTTTGGAGTTAAGCTAACAAGGTGTTGTTAGCTTAAACATATTGGCCCCGGTTTTGTTTTTATCACAAGCTTGTACTCATGCAAAAAGGGGCAAGATTGAGTCTACTGAAGTTAAACCAATCACAAAAGGGCAGAGACAGGCTTTACTCATACACAGAAGTCTAAAAATTACTATTCAAAACAGACAACATGGCTGCAGAAGTACTGATAAGACTTTGGATCAACAAGTTTTTAAAACCAAGAGCAGTCATTCACTGGCATTCCTACTCCAGTGCACACCATTTTAAATGTCTTTTATTGATACAAGTCTGGTTGTCAATCTGCCTACATCCCATGCTTTGTTTCTCTGATTGCTTGTATAGCTGTCCAGTGGTGCCCAGAAGCAGTTTGTTCTGCATCCATTGGTATATTTCCCCCTGGAAATAAAAGCTGAATCCAGAGGAACCGGCCTTAGTTCTTTGATTGATTGAAGAGGAAGACAATTAGGATGTTGGCTTGGCTAGTTGTGGCGAAGCTCTTGATTTAGTTGTCAATTGACATTCAAAAAAGAAAGAGTGTGAATACTGTACCTGCTGGAATGAGCTTTCTGTGAAGGTTTACCCCGATGGAGTTAGTATTTCGATCAGAACAGAGTTACAGAGTTACACTGAAAAGAGCTGGCTGCAGTGGTTTGGACTTCTCGTCTGGATGCCTGTTGGACACCTTCCAGGTTAGGTGGACACAGTTAATGGGAAAGAAGCCCTGGAGCAGGCACAAAACTGACTGGAGAGGTTGCATCTCTTGGTTGGCTTGTAATGCCTTGGTTTTTGTTGTTAGGTTTAATCTCTCAGCTGGAAGAGGTGGCAGGGGAGCTCAAGGGATCTCTGCTCAGGCTGTAGTTGCTGCAACCTGCTCCTGGATGAACAACAGAGGATGGATGGATGGATGGATGGATGGAAGATTGCTAACCATTGCTATCAGTGGCCAGATTTGAGATTAGTAGTTGGCTTCAACAAGCTCTCTCAAAAGCCTTAATTTCCCAGTGTGTATTACTCTCTGGATTCATTCTTACAGAAAACAGTGGAAGACCCTGTGTTTTATAATTGATCAATCTCCTCTATGGTGAATCACCCTCTTATTTTGTCTTTTGACACTTAACACAATCACACCCTTGGTGTCGACAGACTGTGATCAGCTGCGGTAGCTGTGTCAGAGGTGACATGTGAGAGTAAAATACAGAGTACTGTCCACATATTTAAGTTGATGTATTCACTGTTAAAGTGAATACGGCAATCAGGTTTCATTTGTGAAGATAAGGTGAAAAGGTGAAGTCAACAACAGAGAAGAAGGGTGCTGAAGGTAATTAAACATGTATTTAAATTGTCTAGGATTTTTAATTTCATGGGAACAAGGCTCGAGACTAACAGGTTGTATGTACAAGGTAATAAATAATCAGACTTCAATATGGAATGGAGACGCAGCTGTATTTTACCAACACCTGATTACTTACTGGAGCCATTAATTAGAAAACTAAGTAGCCTTGAGCTTGACTACAGTTTGCTGGTCTAATTTGGTTTCTAAATTCAGCTATATTAACAGTGTATCAATTTCCATGTGTGTTACACCACTCATGAATAGTTCAACATGTCCTTGAGTCAAAGTGTTGCTCTGCTTGTCTTTACGGTATGATTCTGAACATGTGTTGGTATGAAAGAATATCTAAAACTTTACTCTGACTTTGTGTGGCCACAGCAACATGAAATTAAGACATTTTAAAATGTTTCATTTTTAACTCACATGCACTAGGGTCTTTTCGTTGTGCCTACCTCATGGAGTTGAGGTCAACCTGTATAACAGGTCTGTTGAGATCAAGACATTTTAATTCTCACAAAGACTGAACTCTGCAATATCACAAAGTTGACACATCTGATTTATTTCTCAAACATGATGACACAGCCACCGCAGACAGCATAATAGTAATGTTGTTTGAAAGGTCACGGCTCAGCGTAAGGAACATTGTGGCTTCAGTCCTGGGTACTTCTTTTTTTTTTTGCTGTCTTTTTCCCTTTAGCCCTGGTGTTTTTCTGAAACCGCAGTGAGTCACAAACTCAAATACCATATGCTTCTGTCCCTTTTACAGCTCAAATTCAGGTCAAATAAAATGTTGCCCTTTTTTATATTTGGTCTGTGGGCACAGGTGCTGTTCAGAAAAACAAGTAAAGAAAAGAAAAGCAGAAAAGTTAAAAGCAGAAACTTGTTCCAGGAAGAAGGAATAGAATAATCTCATTCACAGCATAACTTTACATGTTACAGAGCCGCGTTAACAAGACCAATCTACATCATGTTTTAAGGGCTGCTGGAATATATCTGAAGGCAACGCTCCTCAAATAAATAATTTAACACATTCAGTCACATCCTGACTCCTGTTTGTGGTTAATTTTAGACAACAAAAGATATCTAATTGTTTATTTAGTGTATTATCTATACAGTATTTTTAAATATGCACCTTCCTGGTTTTACTGAGTCTAAGGAACACTTGACTCAAATCAACAATGAGATTTGTTAATCAACTATTAGTCTGATTTTTCTTGTCATGATTTGGTAATTGTGTCCAGATGGTTTTGTCTAATGTGTAGGTGGTCCTCAGACACTAGAAATATATAATGACATGAGTTTTAAGAGAAATCCTGGGAAGAAAACCAAAAAAAAAGAACAATGCTTAGCAGTTTTATTATTTCCACTTTAAAGGCAGGGTAAGAAACCTACAGATGATGTCACATCTGCTGATATTTTATTCAAAATATCAACAAATCACAGAAATCTGGCTCGTCCCTCCCCCTCCCTCCAGTGGTCCCCGAGAAAACTCACCCCATCATGGACCCTCTCACTCCTCGCCTCATGTGTGGGAGCAAGAACCCCTCCCCCATCAGTGATTGGCCGGAGCAGTGGTTTCTGGTTTCTGGATGCTGTTTCTAGTTTTTAGAGCCAAGGCAGTTAATGGAGACGGGTTTTCTTTGTGTGTTTGTTTTACAGTTTACCCAAGATAGTGGCATCTAGCAGATGGTGAGGAGATATGCACTGAATATAGTCAAATAAAATTACGTAAACTCACTTATTAAAAACTAGAACCTGAGCATAAAAAGATAAAGTGTGTATCAGGCAATGTGCGCTTACAAAGACCATTTAAATATGTCATATACTGTATAAACATACAAGTATTTCCCACACTACATATGCTGATTGGAAAGTCACTTGATTGATCATCAGCAAGTCGTTTTGAAAAAGGAATTGTTTCTGCCCATCAAAGGGAGTGTTACAATGCCTTTTCCGAACTTCTTTGAGTCTATCATTTTATAGTGAAACAGTTAGTCAGTAGAAAATGTTCAATACGATTCCCAAGAGTGGATTTCTCAACAAGTTCACTCTGAGGTCAGACTGCGCTATGCCCAGAGAAATTGCAAAGACCACACGCGAGGCCCTATAGACTTGAGTAAGCAAAGGTTCATGACCGTACAGTTAGAAAAAAACTGACAGAGTATGACTCGTTTTAAAACTGCCTCCAGAAAAAAAAAAAAAAGAACAAGACAGCATGTCATGCTTGCAGAGTTTCATCTGAATGAGCTACAAAACTTGTGGAACAAAATCCCTTCAGACAGATGAGACTGAAGGGAAGATGTTCGGTGAAAACCAAACACAGCATGTCAATGCAAGCACCTCGTACCAAGTTTTTAGTACGGTGGCTGGAGAGGGGACGGGTTTGTTTTATAGCCACATGAACCTGGGCAGATTTCACTCACTGAGTCAGCCATGAATACGTTGTCCAGAGTATTCTGGAGTCAAATCTGAGAAAACTGTCTCACGGCTAAAGAATATTATCCCGAGAACACGGAAAATCTATGTCAAAATGGCTGCGGGAACAAAAAAAAAAAGCAAACCAGTTATTCCTTCACATCAATGTGAGAAATTCAAAACATCATAGGAAAAATGATTACTTAAAGTCATCAGTGATAAAGGCAGCTCTACAAGCTAGTAAGTCAGTGGTGTTCAAACCCGGTCCTGGAGGGCTGCTGTCCTGCATGTCCTAGATATGTTTCCCTGACACACCACACCTGATTCCAGTGAATAGATCATCATCAGCTTGTCATCCAGGTCTGCACAGGTCTGTTAACGAGCCATTCATTAGAATCAGGTGTGCTGAAGTAGGGAGACATCTAAGACATGCGGGACAGCGGCCCTCCAGGACTGAAGTTGGACACAAAATATTCAATCATGGTTTGTTCTTCGTTTTCTTCTGCATTTTGACTTAGTTGTTGTGAAATAAATACAGACAGAGGAATATGTTTTTGTTTGTTGTGTTGTTTCCTTCTTCATTTTGAGAACCGCCAAGGACCAGATGACTGTATATGGCAGGGGTGTCAAACTCTAGTCCTCGAGGGCTGCTGTCCTGCATATCTTAGATGTTCCCTGCTTCAGCGCACCTGATTCAAATGAATGGCTCGTTAACAGACCTGAGCAGACCTGGATGACAAGCCTATGGTGATCCATTCATTAGAATCAGGTGTGAAGCTGGAAAATATCTAAGATGTGTAGAACAGCAGCCCTCGAGGACTGGAGTTTGACACCCCTGGTATATGGACTACTTTGAAGTGATATTCATTGCCTTTTTTGTCTCATGTGATTGGCAATGAAATGACTATAAAACAATATATTTTAATGCATCTTCTTTGGCTTTCAATAAACTGCGATTATATTCTATTGTATTATGGAGTTTGTAGTTTACTGATATTGACAGTAGTGGCAGATGATTTGCCAATGAAAGTAACTGTTCGTGGTTCTCTTTAGTTGCTGCTCCATCCATCTGCCTAGCTCCCAGACATGTTCAATCTCTGACATTTATTCAGAAAATTACAGTTTATTGAGACAGTGTCTGTCATTTAAGTGTTTTGCTGAGATAACGCACTCAAATTTCCTCTTGACAGAGGTCAAACTCTGATCTTTAACACTGTGTCCAGCACATTCTTTTCTTAATATGATTTCTGGATCAATTTCAAGGATGCAAATACGACACCATAACAAGATATTCTGAAATTTGATGCCAAGAGTGGGGAATGAGGCGCTTATTGTTGTGCTCCTACTTGATCTGTTGCATAGTAAATCTTCTGTTTCCCCCCAGTGGTCACTGTTATTTTCACACTGTCATTTCATTAATTTTGCCATGTTTTGCAAATTAAAGAAAGGCATAAACAGAGATAATGGTTCTCTCCATTTTTCAATAAAAAGGCTCTTAAAGAGCAACGCATTCCAAAAATGATTTCGTATCCTGAAGGGAATGTGTGGTAACATCTGAGTAAATGAGATTAGAGGATGATAGGATCTTTGTTTGTAGCTGTGAATCGATCCTTCACAGGCTGCACATATCAACACTGAGATTTAAAACCTTTAGATTTCACGCTGTACATGCATATTCTGGGCAAGCCCTCAAAATCTTTCATTCCTGAAGTCTTATTTGCTGAATGATTGGGCTTTTCTCTGGAGAGCTGCCAAAACTGCCTGGATTGATGGGACGTGTGATTCTCATCCAGCAATAGCAAAAAGCTTACAGATAATACCCCACAAAACACAGATCACCTCCTCCACCTTCACGGCTTTAATAAGAGAGTTGTTTTTTGTGAATTATTCATCACAGTGTTTCTTTTGAAAGAGAGACGAAGCTAACCTCTGCCCCTTTCACACACGTGTTTCACAGCGCTTTAAGTCAAAGTCAAATAAATGTGTTTCGATGTCGGAACGATAGCATTTTAATCATGGTCACCGCGCAGCGATGTGTGGATATTCAAAGATTTAGATCAAAAGGAGCTGTTAGATGTCTCGTTGCAGCTACATAAGAAGTTCTTAGATAGCGAGTCTGGAACGTAAGCTGCATTTATTTGCATGCGAGCCAGAAGTCTCAGCAGAATTTTAAGTTGGCTTCCACCATGTTTGATTGATTATGTGTTTTCTTGGCCCGTTTGTCAGTGAAATCTCTCGCTGTGGTCAGTTAATTGCCACAGTCTTGATGTGAACTCGTGATGGCACCATTTTATCATCCGAGTCTTGGCAGTCAAGCCCGTAATTGCATGTATAGAAATTACAAAGTACTTCTAAATGTCAAATTTTGTTTAACTATCTTACTGCATTTTTTTTTATGCAACTAAATTTAAAAAACATGTTTTTAAGCATAATCACAAACAGAACATGTGTTCAATGAAACCAATTCTAATTCTAAAAGGCCTGAGTTACCCTGTAAAATCTACAAGGAAAAAGAAAAAAACAGAATACAGTACTTTAAAAATCACGTAAACCCATATTTTATTCACACACACTCACATAGAGACACACATTAAACTTAGAAAATGTACAACCTTTACCTTTTTTTTTCTTTCGAAAAGGTAATTTTGAATTTGATGAGAGTGACAGGTTTTAAAACGGTTCCTACTGTGTCGCATCCTCTCTTCATTTGCTAGAGTTTAAGGAGATGACGAGTTCTCTCCCGTTCTTTATCATAAAAGAATGAGGATGTAGGATATGAGCTGCAACTGTTCTGGATTTCCTATGTTATGTGTGTTTTTGGTTTTTTGGTCAATTTGCAGCAAATATTTCCAGTTGGTAAAAGGTCTGGACTGCAGGCAGGCCAGTTCAGCGCCTGGATTCTTCTACTATAAAGCCATGCTTTTGGATGGCCTTGTTGAAAGATCCAAAGCCTCCCCTGAAAATAAAACGAAACAAACAAACAAAAAAAAAAAATAAGAGTCTGAATAGGAGCTTACGTTGCTCTAAATCCTGTATATACCTTTCAGCATCAGAGATGCAGGATTTTCAACTAACGGCTTATTTAGATTGTGATTTAGCTACAGCTGATGCCACCATGTACCTCATGTTCTTTCTTAGATGCTGCTTTGAACTGAACTTTTTAGAGGGAAGTTGTTTTTAAAGTGTTTGGAGCTGTTGTTTCTGAGCAAAATTAAAGCTAAATGAAAACAGACATTGATCCTTTCTACACAAAGTGAGGGGAGTTCTATATTTTATACGACACATGCATAATCTAACTGATCTATTCTTTCTTTTCTAGATGACAAGAACCCATGCCATTTACCGGAGGCTCCCGGTCCCTGTCGGGGACTGGTGACGCGCTACTTCTTTGACAGCAAGGACTCAGCAGTGCACGCGCTTCTTTTATGGTGGCTGCTTCGGGAATGCCAACAACTTTAAAAACATGGATGCTTGCCGAGCTAAATGTCAGAACCCAGGTAGGCAGCGTGAACCTTTCCAGTCTTACAGTGAGGACTGGCACACATCTGAGCCGTCAAACGCAGCCTTGTTAGATCCCATTTAAAAACACAAGTACAAATCTAAATATCCACGATGGGCGGATGGTCCTGGGATGAACCAAGGAAAAATAAAAGCGTTACGGTGGTTGTTCCCATCATATGAACGATGGAGATTTACACATGTTTTATCTCATGTACCCCCCCCCCCCCCCCCCCCACACACACACACACACACACACACACACCAGCCTCAAGCTGCAGAATGGTATTTTAAGTCTTTATTTTTTAATTTTAAAGTGTTTAATTTGGCCAAATTGAAGCAGTCTCTGTGACTTCAGGGTCCACAGAGGCAGATCAAAGTTCCTCCACAACAAATGGAAACACATTTCAGAGACGGAGTATTATCAAAAACACTTTAACCTCAGAGAATTAGCTTTCTGATGAATTTTCACTTGAGTAGGAAATAGCATTACACTTTGATTTAACTTTCAACAAACCAAAGCAGACACTATTACTCCAAACTTCGTAACGACTCAGGAGTCATTTAAACTTTGAATCAGTCGGGGAAAATAACGAGTAAGTCACTAGACTGTAACGATTTCAGCCAGCAGCCCATGTTACACAGAAAATCAATGAACTCCCTCTTTTCTTTCATTTTTAGACTCTTGTTTTAATTTGTAGGCAATGTGTCTTATAGAAACTTAATGAAGGAATGAGATTACATGGAAGTTTAATTTGCTTTCTGTAGAGTCTTTTGGATCAGTGTTCTTCTAGCGTATTGGAAACAGCCTCAAATGTTCAACTTTTGTTTTCTGTTTCTGTGCAGTGAACCCCTCCACACCAGAAGTCCACATTCCCAGAGTCAGCCTTGTGCAGCCCACTGTCTTGACCGGTAAACATGAATCCACCTCAGCATATTTGTGCAATTATCTGATACTGTTTCATGCCTTAAGAAGATTAGTGTAAATCAGAAACAGCTCCACTGGGAGTGTCCAGTTCTACAGTCAAGTTGTAACTAGCTTATTTTATAATGACTAAAGCAGCCTATCAGGAGTAGCATCAGAGACTTTAATTTTCTTTTAAACCATATTGAGATTTTTCTTTTTTGTTTGTTTGTTTTTTGTGGTTCAGGATCAGGCAGCACTTATAAGTGATAGAATGTCATTTATTTAAAGCAGCGGTTCCCAAACTTTTTTAGCCACGCACCCCCTTCTATGTCTCAACCGGGTTGACGCACCCCCGATCCCCCACCCCTTAAAAAAAATGCAACAAGCTTTATTATAGCCATATTAAAGTTGCATGTTTATTCATGCTAAAATGACCAAACCACATATACATAATAATCACAATCACAACAATGCGCTCTCGCATTTAAATTAAAACTGAAACACTGTAACACAGTTCCAATTTATGAAACAAAGTTATGCGCAGGCTTCCACTTTTAAGAGCAAAGAGGATGATGACATGCTCAGACTCAGTGGCAGAAAGCAGATAAGTTGAGGAAAATGTAAATACTTTGAACTTGAACAAAAATTGCAGCAAGTTCAAATGACCGTGGAACTAACACAACCCGTCATCATAACACAGCATTGAGCATATTTGCGAGAATGAATAAAGTAGAGGCCACAAGCTAGGTGCAAATGCAGTGGTAGAAGAATATAACTTCTTCTTCTACGCTTCACTTTAAGATGACGTGCATTTTGAATAGCCTGCATTTATTTATTCATTAAAATTACAGTTTTTGATTTAAAATTTTACAAAGGAAATGTTTATTTATGCCCTGCGATGGACTGGCGACCTGTCCAGGGTGGACCCCTGCCTTTCGCCCGTAGATGGCTGGGATAGGCTCCAGCAAATCCCCGTGACCCTTCAAGGATGAAACGGGTATAGAAAATGGATGGATGGATGTTTATTTACACATCTTTATTGTGTGAAAAAAAAAAAAAAATTATCAGACCGCCATTACATTTTTCATCTCGCGCACCCCCTAGAGGCAGCTTGCGCACCCCTGGGGGTGCGCGCACCCCACTTTGGGAATCCCTGATTTAAAGTGACATGTGAGACTGAACAACAGCCAGCCCATTTTATATCCCTGTAACAAGAGCCCGACTGATTTATCAACCAGCTGATGTTATCGGCCAATATTAGCTATTTCCCAGCTTATTTGTATCAGCTTTTTAATGGCTGATATATGAAAATTTTAAAAATGAAAGATGAAATGAAAAAAAAAAAAACATCCATTAAAGATGCTATTAGTGCTGATGATGCATAGTTTTTCCACTAGAGGACATTCTGCAGCTACCTGTTGACAACATTCATTTGGCGCTCCTTAAACTTTACACCAACAGAACTTTACTATATTTGTTGTCCAGTTTACATTTTGTGTTTATTTTTAAACTGCATCATTTTGTGTTAGTGACTCGATAGCAGATACAATGAATATTAGCAAAATCTCATTATGTCTTGCGTTTCTAGGAGAAAGCTATTAATGAGCTGGGAAACCAGATTTCTGCATCACCTGTTATCGGTATTGGTATTGGTTTAGAAGCCATATATCAACTGGGCTCGACCTGTAACAGTCACAGCAGTCATGGAGTGTTGATTTAAACAAAACAGACACATTTTTGAGATGAACGGTGTCAACAAAATACAAAACGGATGCCATAAAACAATAAACACAGTAAAACCCAACACCGTGACACTTATTGATCATTATCATATGTTCATTTCAGGAGAGATGATTGTCAGTGAAACCTTTGACGCAAATGAATGAGTCCAAGCAGGAGACAAATGGTAAGAAAATATGCTCTTACATGTTTGTTAATGAAAGAATGCAACAGAGTAACACACACACACACACACACTGACAGGTTTTGCTTGCGTGTTTGTTTTCAACTTGACTAAGAGAGGAGCAAGAAGAAGAGATGTTTTTGAGTCTCTCGGACAGAGGTGTCCAACTCTGTTTCATCTCGGGCCGCATCGGCATCATGATGACTGTCAGAGGGCCGGTTATTTGTTTCTTTCCAGACCAGCTGTGTTGTCAGACTTCACAGTAGTTGTGAAAGACGCTTGAACATCGGTTTTGTCGTTAAGAGCGAAGGGCAGAAGCAAAGGGCATCAGTGTCAAAAATCTCATTTGTCACAAAGTCCCGAGTGTTCATCTTCTAGTTAGCTATTAGCTATGACGGAGCGTATATTCTGGCTGTCGTGGTCTCAGGCTGCTATGTGCTGCAGCAGAGAGCTGAGGAGGAACCTGGTCTGTCTCCGAGGCTCGGCAAAGGAGTTATAATTCTAAGAATTCAATCTCTCTCCTGTCAGAAAATATTGGAAGAAAAAGATTCAGGATGATCTGTCCTCCATAGTTTAAACTCCCTCTCTGTCAGATCCTTTTTTTCTGTCTTTGTTTTCAGTGTAAAACTTTACAGAGATATCCAGCATTTAATAAAGCATCTTGGAAGAAAGAAACACTTGGTTGATTACAAATAAGCTAAGCTGTTCACTTAAAAAAAATGGAAAATAAAAATCTATATTTAGGGGAAGAATATTTGGTAGTAATTTGCATAAGCAATAAATTCTCATTAGGAGTATATTAATGTCAAAACCTACAAAGGTTGGAAAAAGAGCAAATGTGATGTGGAGCCTCCTGTTGATGCTGCCATGTTGAAACTAAAGACTGACATTTAGTGGCTGTACAAGGAAGTACACTTTTAATCGTCGTGGGATATGCTGTTATGTTGACATGATGTGTTAAAACACTGAATCTCCTCTCAAGTGTTTTAGGTCTATTAGTAAATTCACTGACAGAAAATGGTTTCGCTTTAAGAAGGTATTCACCTTGGTGGTCAGTCCATAACACGATACAAGAGAGACCAAATCAAAAATGTCACTTCTTTCTGCATGTTTTTATGCAATTTGGGGTCAGTGTCCTGCCCAAGGGTAATTCAGCATGAGAGGCATCTGGACAACCAAACTCACTGCACCACAGCCTTTGGACACCAGAAAAGCTATTAAAAATATATAAATTAAAAAAAAAAAAAAAAAAAAAATATATATATATATATATATATATATATATATATATATATATATATATATATATTTTTTAAAGAAATATTGATATTGAAAAGTAGTGCATGCTTATGTATTTACCACCTTTTGCCTTACAGTTCATAAAAGTCATAATCATCTCATCATCTCTAATAATTCATATGTATATGTATACTGCATATTCACCAGCATGACAATGACCTTGAGCATATTGCTGAGGCAGAACTCTGATTTATGGAGAATCATTTCCACCAAGTGTCCTGGAACAGCCTTGTTAAAACTCCAGACGAAAAATCGTCTGAGAAACTAAGCATTATGACATAAACGTTGATCTGCTCCAGTGAGACCAATCCAGCCTGAAGGAGAGGCTTCACCCCAAAGACCAACTGTGTTGATTGAGAGAGTGAACACTTTTTCAACTAAGTGTCATTCAAGAAACCGTTTGGATTACAACAGTGCCCATAGAAATCTGTTAGTTTAAGTCTGAGAGGGGGCAGACAGCAGAGCAAATCTATTCCCATCTGAATGAAACTAACAATATTAGAACTCCTGTCAAGTTTACAGCTAGTGATGATGAAAAAACAAATGGGAATCAGTCATTAGTTTGCAGTGACACTATGGTGGATCTAAGCTGATCACAACTATGCATTGATATACTATGTAAAATTTAATTCATGACACGGATTTTGTGTTGATGATGACAACAACTGTTTGTTGCATCTTGATGTACAGACTTGAGTCCTTCAGAGATCTGCCTCAGTCGTGTGGACCGGGGAACGTGTCTTGGTTCAGAGAAGAGGTTCACATACAACCCAGAAACCAAGCGGTGTCAGATGTTCTCCTACAGTGGCTGCGGGGGAAACAAAAACAACTTTATTTCCCGCAGACACTGCTATCACATGTGCGTTAAAGACAAAAAAGGTAAGTGTGGGTGTCCATTATTTTATGAGTACAAAACATAAGAAAAAAATGGAAATTATTATTTTACAGAGTACATTTGCAGTTAAAACTGAACATTTTTGTTAATCATCTTAGAAATGTTAACAGCCTTTTCTCGTTTCTGTTCCAGGTCCCAGGAAGGGGATGATCCGAATAAGGAAGAAAAACTTAGACAGCCTTGTAAACCGCTCTGTGTGAGATGCTGCTACTCTGCAGTCACTTCTATTTATGTCTTTACTTGTATCTTTTGCTTTGTACCTCTGCAGTATATTGTATATTACATGTTATCAGTTTATTTCATCAAACCCTTAAAAAAAAAAGTTATTGATGAATCTGTTATCTTAAACCTGGATGTCATCTGCTGTTTCATAAGCGGTTTAATAATATGTTTACAGGATGGGAGTTTCTTTCTCCTCTGGAATCATGTGATCATTCAGAACATTCTGTCACATCTTAACCTCAACAGCTGCTCATCTGTTGACCATCAGTGTCAGCTATCTAGTCACTATTGCTCTTTTCTTTTTAGCCTTTTTTTTCTCTCCCAGCAGAGCTTCATCCCATCAGAATCTTTCATTAATCACCAAAAACATGTTTCAGGTTGAATCAGTGAAGATTTGTTTTATTGTTTTTAAATGTTCCTAAACGATGAAGTCAGAAATCAATCAATCAACCTTTATTTATATAGCACCTAACAACAGCCAGAGCCAAACCAAAGTGCTTTTCATGGCACCACATAAAAACATCTAACATTGAAACAAACATTAAAAGCAAACGAGGACAGCATTTAACATTAAATCATGGAGGTAGTTCAGCCAAATAGCGTTTAAAATGTCACAGAGCCTTTCAGTACGAAAGGCCGATCTGAGAAGGTGTGTCTTTAATTTAGAGGTCCAAAGGCAGAGTGTTCCAGAGTGCAGGACTGCTTACTACAAAATAAAGCACACACACACACACACTGTTTGAATTGAGACATCGGCGCCTCGAGCAGATGTTGATCAGCAGACCTCAGAGCCCTGCTAGGTCGATAAAGCTTTCAAAGATCACACAGATAACGAGGGGCAAGAGTGTGAACTGCTTTAAAAACAAACATCAAGAGTTTAAGACTCTAAAATGAGCTGGGAGCCAGTGAAGGGAGTATAAAACTGGAGTGATGTTGCTCCCTGGTCGACCGTTGATCAACATCCGAGCAGCAGCATTTCCTTCCAGCTGGAGGCACTTAAGGCAACGCCGGTTCACTCCAACTGCGTTACAGTATTCAAGGTGTGGACCGATGAAAGCATCCATATCCTTTTAAAGATCTTTCTGACTTGGGAAAAGATCTTGTTGTATGTAGCTTTTTATTGAGTCCTACAGGACCAGAAGGCCCAATTACAGCCATCTGGCTGTAATTGGGCCTATTTACATTTTAAATGTTCATTAATATACAATGTCCCTCTACACTAAATAAAGTGATTATGAATGAAATAAAGTGATGAAGATTAGGAAGGGCTTCACTTTGCCCAGAAGGCAGAGCTGAAAAAAGCTCGCTAAAAAGCTCGTCAAAATTTAAGCAGCTATGAAAAAAAACTCCCAAATGAACTCAGAAAATTCAGAAACTGGGGAATGACAGTTGTTTACTCAACGAATTTGAGTATTTTAAGCATATTTCTTAAACTCAAAGAGAAACAGGCTCTGTTATTACACAGAAAGGAAAACCTTGAAATTAAGATAATAGGGCTGAAAAACAGCCTTTTATCAAAATAAAATACAATACTGACAGAAAAATTGTTGTTTGGTATTTTAAAAAAAAAAAAAAAACCAGAGTATAACTACTGTGTAACATTTCAGTTCATCAACTGAGATGAATCATAACACTTTCCATAAAAAAAGTTTGATCCTTATAACTTTAAGTTAAAAAAAAAAAACTGTTTCTAAGTTTATATTCATGATGAAAGTGAAAACTGGTGGAGGATGTGGATTTCTCTGTTAAGCAAAAATGAATGCAGTTATATGCAGTTAGCTGATTCAAACACCAGATGGTGCTATTTTGAACACATCGTCAGTGAGTCGCTGCCTTCAGCACCTGATCAAGGTGGAGGGAGGAAAGCTTTTCAGCAGCAGCTGGGGGTGTGTGCTCCAGAGAGTGAGAATCCTCTGGAAACTGGCTGGAGCGCATCAACGCAGGTTTAATGGGCCTGGCAGGACATCATACACCCACTGAACCAGGTTCTCTGGACCTCTTTATTGAATTGATTACTGGAGAACATGTAGTAACGGTTCAATTACAGATTAAATTTGGGGTCTTGCAGATGTTAGGTGCAATTTTCAACCCAGTCGAATATTAAAAAAAAGGATTAGTACAGCTTAGCTCAGAGAAGCAATTCAAAGAAAAATATCAAAAAAGAACAATAATTTTGCAAGGTATTAGTTTTTTGCATTTTAGGTCAAATTCATGGGATGAGCTGGATAGTTGAGGTTATTTAGCACATTTAAATAAAACTGAACAGACTGCAGGACTTACAGAGAAGAAAGAAATATCCTGTATCAGGGCTCTTCAACTCCAGTCCTCGAGAGCCGCAAACCTGCATGTCTTAGATGTTTCCCTGCTTCAGCACACCTGATTCACATGAATGGCTCGTTAACAGACCTGTGCAGACCTGGATGATCCATTCATGTGAATCAGGTGTGCTGAAGCAGGGAAACATCTGGGACATGCAGGGTCGTGGCTCTCAGGGACCAGGGTTAGCCGCCCCTGGCCCTCTGGTAGCCCATCATGAATAAAAACTGTAATCAAAACACTGATTTTGTCACATTTATGTTGATATTAATAACACTTGTGTTCATTTTTTAAATCATAAAATAAAAAATGAATAACCTTTAACATTTAATATTTCAATAAAAAAAAAAAACATTTGTTTTGGCTTGTCATTTTTTCTACATTTTCTGCAAAAATGTTCTTGTTCCAACTTGATCATTTATTTAAAAGTTACAGCAAGTAACTTTGAAGTGAAAATAAATGCTTTTAATTCATATTTACTGTCTATTTAAGCCACATGATGCTTTTCTGCAATGCTTTTGGTGTTGTGCTGCAGTTGTTTATCACTAAACAACGGCACCAACAGATAAAACCAGTGGACGGTGCTTCTGCTAGTTGCCATTACGACAATTTGCTACTGATTCGTTTTGCCAGACCTTTTTTTTTTTTTCCCTCCATCTTTCAATCAATAACAACACGTTTAATCAAGCGTTGCTGAAATACTGTTGGTGTGTTTGTTAAAAACAAGCACAAGGGGGCAGTGTTGCATAGACAAAGAAGGTCTGCAGTGGTGGCTCTTGGCTGCAGAGCTTTTGCTTTAATGTTTCACTTACAAACCCTGAATGTAAATGATAGAAATGTAAAAGCACGAAATAAAATTTTCTGCAATTTTCTATTCTTCTGTCTAGTTTGCTTGTTTGATTTCCCATCAGATGGTGGGAAATAAACCAGTGTTTCACAGGAACTCAGAAACAAGTCCAGAGTTTTATCAGACTGCAAATTGAGCACTTGGTCTATGTTTTATAGTTGGTTGATTTTTGAGCCTCAGTATATTTGATCCCTGTTGAATAAACAAATGTAATTAAAACATTTTTACTATTCCAATAGCTCCAATAGGCAAATTAAAAAAAGAAAAAGAAATTCTCAGTCAGGATTTTTATGTGCCATGGCTGCATTGTGAAAGGGAAAATAATTGCCTGACTCCATTGCCCCCCCCCCCCCAACCAATGAGTGTTACAGTGTTTCTCTGCCTGCTGTTTCAGTTTTATGGTCCTTACGTTTTAACAAGCCATGACTTTTCGCCTACTTGATTCCCTCTAAATGTTCTGATCAACATGGTTTTTAGCCACTGCAGAAGCTGTGAGGTTGTTCTACAGCTGATTACATGTGGGAGCAGCTGATCGAAGCTTTTTAGAGCCTGAATAATGCTCAGATCCAGGTGAGATGAACATAGCAGATGTTGAAGAAATGAAGCAGGAATAACACAAAGAGCAAGAAGCAGAGAGTTTAAACTCTTTCTTCTCTGAATCGTCATGGAGAATGTGAGATCACTGGTTGTGGCACTGATGAGGACAAATCAGGACTGTTGGAAACTGAGCATGTCACTCAGTCTTGTGGAGGTCCCTCTAAACGTGGAGAGAGTGCAGCGCTTTAAAAAGCAACACAGAGGAACTTTTACAAGTTTCAGCTTGTATACGACACTGCTAGTGTGTACTGATATTGTCAAAACGTATTAAAGTTCTCACATCATGCAGATTGTGCAGGATGTGAGAAGTACAGGGATGGTTTGCTGCTTTCAGGAAAACAGTGGAACAGCAGAAGCTGTTCACGTGATTCTGCTTCTGATTGTGTTGTAACATAGATGTGTTTATGACAGCATGTTACACACTATCAAAAACCAACAATCCAGTTTAGATACTACATTGTATGTGCAGTGCTTAGCATAAAGTTTCAAAAAAAATGACCCAACATTTACTCTGGCTCAGTCTGTTGCATGGTTATGCTCACATTTGCTGTTCTGTCATTACTTCCTCAAGCCTCTTGATTGCCTCTGCCATGATGACACTGAGCTACAGTCATTCGAAAAAATTATTAGGCCACCATTTTTTCTTCACTTTCTTGTTCATTTTAATACCTGGTACCACTAAACGTCATCATGTGACTAAAACAGACAGAAAAGAAAACACTGAATGCATAAAAGCAGTGTTTTTGGCAGTACAACGCCATAGCTATTGATGTAAAAACTTAAGTGATTTAGGTTATAATCAAGAAAACCATGGAAAATGGTAAGATATCAGCTCTTAAATAAAACTCTTATGAGCAATCTTTGTGGTTATCGTTATGTTTGTCCAAACAAATGTACCTTTAGTTGTACCAGGCATTAAAATGAACAAGAAACTGAAGAAAACAAGGGTGGTCTAATAATTTTTTCCATGACTGTAGTTTCACTGTTGCTGATATGTGACATAGTGACATAAAGTGCTGAGATGACTGAGAAAGGAGTCCAAAGTCATTTCTGCCTGCTTTTTACCTATTGTAGTAGGCAATGCGTCCTAAAAGTAATCCAATATTCCTCCAAGTGAGACTGAAACTAATAGTTTAACATCAAAAAACTCCTTTGTGCTGCTTGGAGAAGTTGCTGTGCATTTGGTTCTGAGATTCTGTCCATCCTGTCTACAGAAACCGCCATCCACAATATAATTTCCATTTGGGGATCAATAGCTGAAAGTATATTCAGTTCAATAACTATAACAAAATATGAAAAAAAAATGTTTAGATTTGATTGACAATACAAAATAATGGCAGGTCTTGCTGATACTGTTTCAAGTGTTTCTAAATGTCAACATCCAGTCAGAGCAGTTTCCATCCTGAGGTGTCAGACACCGGGACACTTCATCTGGAGCAGCTGCTCAGAGCTGTAGACTGTGGTGAGCCACTGATAAACCGGAATTTCCAGAAGAAGAAGAGAGAGGGAGAGAAATAACGCAATTTCATTACGTAAACTGTACCCACAAGTCTGAGGAGCGTGGGAGTTGAGTGGCAAAAAGCATCCTGCGCCGTGCGAAACTCTCCCCGGCTTCCAGCTCCTCAGCTGCGGGCTCCGCTGTGATGTAACAGGAAGTAGTGGGTTGACTTCCAACGTCAAGCTGACAGCCGTTTCGGCTGCGCTCATTGATCGCCGGAGATTCGCTGCGTTCGCCTCCCCGAGTAGAAGCCGAAGACGAGAGGACAGTTCGGAGATCTGCTGGAGAGTTGAACCCGGTTCTGAGCCCTGCGCCCTGCTGGATCCTTCCCTCTGGTAGGACCACGCGCTGCGTTACTCTCACGCTTTCTGGAGATTTATTTTTTTTTATAAAGCATTACAGATATAGTATTGACCACACTGACCGGTGAGGCATCCATATATCGAGGTAAAGTGATTCTTTATGAACCGAGTGCGCGTGGATCGCGCGTGTTTTGCAACCCTAAACGCGGGGACCCCCGCATCTGGAGCTGCTCCCGCTGATCTGATCTCTTGTCAGGAGCTGGAATGTGGCAAACATGGCAGAAAAATACCGAAACGCCGTGCGCGATCATTCCTATGAGTTAAACGCGCGCACCTTGTGCGCTTTTATGGTCGCGTTCACAGATTTATGCAGAACGTTGAGGGTTAACTCTCTGCGCGCGTCATGGCACCGTGAAATCCTCTTGAAATGGTTAAAACTATAACACTGTAAAATGATTTACTGCAAGGACCGTATCGATTATGCTTGTATTGTATAGTGTGAGGGTTAAAGCGCACTGAGGCTTTTCACACTGATTTAAGTGTTCATGCGGCTCTGAGCCTTATTTTTTTTTTTTTTTTGAAGCTGTGGTCACTAGTGATCATCTGGTTACATAAGCTGGTGGCAGATTTGGACATGCTGGAAGTTTATTGTGGGCTGGACAGTTAAAAAGGACAGGGAATGGTGATGATTATGTGCAGGAGATGGATCTGAGGAACCTGTCAGCCTGTATAGCAGGAAGGTTCTATTATAGCTTGGATCCAGAAACATGAATGTGGGACCAACTAACATTGTGTAAAAAGACTAGAATACAACTGTAGGGGAGCGTTGGGAATCTGAGGAGCCTTGTTTTGTGGTTTTTGTAAATCTAGCCTCCACTTAACCTGTGGAGAACCACATGAATGTGGCATTTTAGCATGCCTTTTAACTCTTTTGTGTTTAAGCAAATATTACATTATGCCTAACTTCATTCATCTGTCAGTTTTAGATTCATAATAGCTTTACAGAGTAAGACTTTTGATGTACAAAATGTATGGGGCAAGTGAGTTATGGACAGTAGTTGTGATACATGTAGGCCTATTTAAAATTTATAGAACACATACAAATTGCGATTTGTATTTGTTTTGAAAGCGCTGAAAATCTGTAATATTATGCATCAAAAGACCTAAGTGGTGTCTATGTTGGACAGTAATTTAATAACAATATATCACAATAAAAAGTGCTTCAATTACAATGGTATGACTTTTAAACATATTTCTGATATTTTGATACTCGTTATGATGAAGCCTACTTGTTTGTTTGATGGTAGTATCGTGTTTCTTAGTTATGAATGGAAATAGTTATGAATGGAACCATTTATGTTATTTAAATATGATATAGATTTAAAAGATGAGGTTTTTAGGGATTTCATTTTTCAGAGATTTGTGCGTACATTCATCCATCCTGGACATTCTTGGGAGTTCCTCTGTGGTTTTCATATCCATCATATCTATAACAGTACTGTATTGTATCGACCAAGATTAAGAAGTATATTGTGGTAAAAACTTTTGGCCGTATCATCCAGCCCCATTACAGCACCACGTTTTTGTTTACCTATAGCAAACAGCTGTGCCACTCTTTGCCATATTTGTTTCTGAACTCTACAGAAGCCTGGGCATAATTATTTTATAAAAAAACAGAATACAAGATGTTAACATTTATGCCACATTTAGCTTGTTGCTTTCAAGCTATTAAGATCACAGAAGCTTTGCAGCAGATGTAAAAAAAAAAAAAAAACGAATTGTTTAATAGTTGTTTTGAAGAGTGCTACGTCACCATTACAAGTTGTAGGCTACATTTAAGAAAACAGCGTCTCAACTTACACCAGTGGCTTTGATTGAATTCTAGCTTACAACTTCTCTTCAAGCTGTCTGGAGCCTCTTCCAGCTGTCTTTGTGCAAAAAACAATTAAAAAAAAAAACCCTGGACAGATTAATTGTTCCATTGCAGGTCAGTGGACAAGTAATGTGCAAATCTAGGGTCAACTGAGCATCACCAGTGTTGGTTTGGGTAAAACATGCAAACAAGTCACAGCTAGGATTTGAATCCAGCAGTGCTAACCACCAAGATGTTGATACATCACTGCTGTGGTTCACAACAAGGCTACAAGAAGAGCATTTTGCATTATATTCAGAAAAGTATATTGATATATTTTTGTTCGTCCCTGGAGCTAATGAATCTTATATTGATTTAGAGTTGCAATGCTTGGTTTTGACTGTCTTTTATAATCATTTAAGTCATGTTTAATGTGACAGAAGCACATTTTAAAATGTGTGAATTGTCGATCATTACTTTAGTTTCTTCTTTCTTTTAGTTAGTGGTTTGGACAAAGCAAACAATGGAGTCGCTTTTAGCACAGAAATTACTTGCTTTTCATTCTGAAAGCATCTCTGGAGAAACCAACTACAAATGATAAAAATCTTCCATTACAGATTCATATCTAGTGATAATAAAAAGGTCCATCGTTTACAATTGTAGGGACATTTCCTTTTTAATTTTACATAATTACATGCTTAAATACAACAATGTAAGAGTATTGGAGTATTTCCACTTTGTTGTTTTAGTACTTTCATTTCAATAAAGCCTCCTAATATATTTTAATTTATTAAGTAATTTATTCCTTATAACTCGTGCCAGCCATACTAGATGACTCGATGACTGTCTAGAATTTTTTTTAAAGACTAATATATGACAGCCTCTCCCATCTAAAGACTGTAAGCCAGAGTCTTAAGTTCCAGACTATGGCTTTTTCAAAGACTGGGGAACTTCTGGGGTGTTTATTTACCCCACAGGATGAATCAAAGGACAACAACATTCCCCTGGGTTGTTGATGATAATTATGCAATTCCATCCCATTATCGGTGTCAACAACCAGCTTGTGTGAGGCAAAACTAAATTTTCTTAAGAGCAGACTAAAGACTTGCAATATAAATATGTTTGAATTTGTCATGACACCAAACGCCACCTTACAACAAACCATTGAGCTGATGGAAGCTTGCCCTAACTCTGTAAGACTCTTGAATTTCTGTGGAAATTTTTTTTGCAGCCTTTAAAGTTTCTTGTGAAATTGATCAGTGTAGCGTCACCTTAAGAGAACGTGATGATTCACAGATCCTGTTGTTCATAAGAATATTTTCTGAGAGGAATGACATTGTTGAATTCTGCTGTTTGTTGTTGAGAACTCACTCTTTTGAATGCGAGGAAGTGTGCTGGAAAAACACTCAGTTGCAGGTTCACAAACAGATCTCTACAATTGAAATATATTAAGCTGTGAAGTATGGAGCCCCGTTTGAGTCATAATTCAATGAATAAATGAATTTATTATTATGAAATACAGGCGTTTATTATTATAAAATACGTATCCATAATTATGAAAATTTTCCCATTATTATGAAAAAAATGTAATTATTATGAAATATATTTGTATTATTATTTAATCTTAGTTTAATGCATAATAGTTTATTTCAAAATTGCTTTTTTTTTTTATTAAAGAATGAGTTTTTACATAATTGCTTCCTTTTTCATAAGAATGAGTTTTTACATAATAATGACATTTTGCCACTGGGCGGGACCAGTGGTTGACCTGCACGCTCATTGGCTGATCCTTCTCCATTCTACGCTCTGACATCGACTAGTTGGTGGGGGACTCGCATCGAGCCTGTTGGCTATCTCTCAGAGTAAGTCAGAAAAGGATCTTTCTCCTGTTGCCATGCCGTCAAAATCAAGTTTTCCCTACATTTCGCGCTACGTTTCTTAGTCGATGTCAACTTTTAACCGTAAACTGAGGTGCATTCTGCCACCTACTGCCCAGGAGTATATACATTGCACCTCTCGCCCACTATCGATATTTACTGTTCTGTTGCTTATGCCTGAATGAAAGAGCAGCCAATCACATAAATGGCTCCGCCCTCTCTGCTGTGATTGACACACAAATCATTCTTATGAAAAACAAATCCATTATTATGTAAAAGCTCATTCTGATGAAAAACGAAACCATTATCATAATAATGGGAAATATTTCATAATAATAAACACCTGCATTTCATAATAATAGACTCATTTATTCATTGAATTATGACACAAACGGGGCTCCATAGTGAAGCAGAAGAAACTCTGTGTTTCAGATCAGGGGTTGCCACTGTTTGTGGAGCTTAAATTCAGTTTATCTGGGAAATAAGCAGCTACTACAAATTGTTGAAGTTGTTTAAGTTTTAATAAGCTGTTTATTCCATTGTGGGTGTTTTTATTAACCAAATCCTCGTCTGTGTAAATGGACCGCCCCTGCATCAGTAATACAGTGAGTAAGGTGACATAGCAGAGATCACTCCCGTTCTAAAGTCACGCTCACATTAGTGAACTCTTTCAGTGGTTCAGATTTGATTCCAACCAGGTGCCATCACTGTTTTTGCACTTTTTTGTGTAGCCTACTGCAGGTTTGTTTCTTGAAAAATGTTTTCAATTTAGGAGAAGTCAAGTCTTGTGAAAGTATATAACTTTAAGCAGGTGTCATCCATGACATGTCGTTTGCACTTTTTAAATGGCATTGTTTTGTTCAAAGATTATTCATTTTTTGGCATTTGACCTATTCAGTGGTGTTTTTTTTTTTTTTTTGATAAATGGAAAGTGGAAAACAAAATGATATTTGTGTCCCTTTTTTATTTTAAACTTAATCAATTAAAAAAAAAAAAAATCTGATCTGTGGCTCAAAAACTGATATGATCCGAACTGTGAGGTCTGTGATTCGTTGCAACTCTAGAGTTCAGGCAGAAAAGTGGTTAGGACGATGTAATGTCCCACTCCTCTTTGCTCTATGTTGATCAAATCAGTTGAGCTCTGTTTAACTGATGCCTTTTCCCCCGCTGGTCAAAAAATAAAATCTGTTAACACTAGTTTCTCATATCTAACAATGTCTGGCTTTTGTCTTCAAGAGAACAGGTAATATCAGCCTTCAGTCTCGAGGTCAAATGAGTGCTGCATGAGTAAGCGCAGCTCTGAATTACCTTTAATACATAATTTACCAACCACCATTTCACATATAAATGGTGCCTTTCGCCCGTAGACGGCTGGGATAGGCTCCAGCAGATCCCTGTGACCCTTCAAGGATGAAACAGGTATAGATAATGGATGGATGGATGGGCATTTCACATATAGGCTCAGAAATTGACAAGAGCACCACGATTTGAACGGAAGAAGAACTGACAGATCAATTTTCAATCTGCAAAGAAGCTGACTGCCAACTCCCGGGGCTGCATGGATAAAACGGATTTTCAAAACTAGAAATTTGCATACAAACACAGATAGAAATGATCACATGTGTTCCGTTTACCAGATTTATAAATTTATCACTTCCTATGTTTCTCTTTTGTAAACATTGGATCATTGGGAAATTCTCCACCTTTAAGCCTCATTTTTTATCATGAATGGATTCAGATGCCCCCCAGTGAGACATTTGTATGCAAAAACATTATATGTATCAATAAATATACCTGACGACTAAAGCATCAGTGAAGAAAAACTATAGTTTTACTGAGTAGGAAGTTGATACAATTATCAGTGAATTGGATAAAAGGAAATCTGTTTTATGTGGTTACCTCAGTTCTGAACTCATGGCTAGAAAAAGAAAAAAAAATTAATACTGAATGGAGTAAAGACACAGAAACAATCAGCTGTGTCGGTTTAGAGCAAAGGATCCTGCAAAAGTTTAAAAAACAAAAAATGTTTGGAATACAAATGAGAGTTCGGAAAATGTCATCAGATAAGACAGCTGCCACTGTAAACCCAGTTCCTCAAGCAAGAGGAACGGCCCTATGAAGTAGTCTGCAATGTATAACCCAAATTCAGAAAAAGTTGGGACAATATGGTACATGCAAAAATAGGGGGAAAAAAGTGATTATCACATTTACTTTGATTCTTATTTCAAGAGTTTGAGCCCAAGAACCAACAAACCCAACATGTTTTTTTTCTTTCACCTCTCTACCACCTTTAAAGAGTCCCAATATCAACCTTTTCTGGAATATGCTGGAGGCCTAGAAGAAAAAAATGAGAATGTAAATTAACAAATGAAATGAGGCTGATTAAACAAAAAATGGACAAAACCATTAGCTCTTTGAGTTTGGAATGAAAGAAAAATCAAAGTGAGTGCTATGATCACTGCAGGGCTTTTTTGTTTGTTTGTTTTTCTAATACTGTCCCAAGATTTTCTGATTGGGGGTTGTAAAAAAAATTCTATAAATGTATCAATTAATTTGAAAAATAGAATAAAACTCACTGTCATACCACAGAGAAATCTCATTCAACTTCCTCTCCATCTTATCTGGTTTAAATTGCTCAAAGAACATGTGCACACATGGTTTGATGAAAGCGTGAGGGACACACATTCTCGTTTATCCTTTATAAATACCAGCATGTGTGCGTAGGAAATGTTGTGCACATTTTTTTTTCTGCATACATGCCATTTCTGCAACTGGACCCAGCTGTTGAACTGTAGCCCAACAAAGACTGCAGGACAGAATCATTGTGCGTCCTTTCCTGTTGAGGTACTCGGTGTAATAGCTCTGTCTAGGACTAGATTGTAGATTATTGTTGCAGATCAAAGACATTAGAGGTTCATTATTGATTAGGATATCTACCATTGCTGATTCTACCATCCCTGCCGTAACAGTTACTGCAACATTAAGTTGCTGTGTTTAGACTGGCTGCATATAAATCCTGTTTGTTATTGACAAGGTTTCCTAATGACAAAGCTGTCAAGAAATACCAAAAAAACAAGTTCACTAAATATGTGTTTTTACTTCACTGCTTATTTTTTGGCTTCTTAGACACTCAATGTGTGGGGCATTTGTGTAGCATAATTGTCTTGCGATCCAGCACATCCATCCTCTGACTATTGTGTAAAAAATGTATTGCCTGTCAAGGAAACGGCTGTTAAATCTGGCTGAGATAAAGGCCTCTACAGCACTCCTCCCAAAGCCTGCGCTGTCTCCAACTATGTCTCCACTATGTTGCATTTAGAAGACAGTGGAATCCCATTCACACTGTAGCTGACTCTGGCACACACACTTGTTTTTTTTATATGGAAGTATGTTTTAACTATAAAGTCACCTTGAAAGTTCACCTAAAGTTGAAGGTATAACGTCCTGACTGTAAAATCAGCTGGTGCTTATAAAGTTTGAAAATTATACTCCCCGTGACGCTACATAGGGTTAAACGGGTATAGATGATGGATAGATGGATAAAATTAGACTGGTAGAGCTGCCTGCCCACCTCTTTCTCATCCCATTTCGAGAACAGGTTTTCTTTTGGGGACCTTTGCACACAAGACAACCTTCTGCAGTTTTTTTTTTTTTTTTTTTTTTGCTTTTAGAATTGCACTATCATGAACTATCATGACATTTAATTTACTAACTCTTGGATTTCTTCTTTTTTTCTGAGCATTAAATCATTTGATCATGGGTTGATAATCTTTCTCGCTGTTGAACGATTGACCCCGAATAGTTTGGAAATGGCCGTATAACCTTTCCCAGACTCATGCCTGGCAACAATTACTTCTCTTGGATAATTTTTTGATGTCTTTTTTTTCCTTGGAATTATGTTCATATAACCTATGATACTCTGGACCAACAAACATCTGCTCTCCCTTCGGGTTGCTCACACTTGCTAATGACCAGTCAGTCAAATGCATTTGAAACTGAAGGAGGATGTACGTTATTTTCACTGGTATGTGCTTTCATAGGATACCTTTATGAGGAATCTATCTTGTGAACATTAAAGGCGACCTCCTCTCAGTACAAAGGCCATACAATTCACAATCATAAGAGAAATGTTGGTTCTGAGGAAACATAAACTCCCATAGATCATCAAGGCACAGCGAGCGCCTGCAGCCTGCCCCTTATTGATTTCCCGTCATGTTTCTCCTTCCTTGTTATGGACATTGTAGAGCGCTTTAATATTACATGAACAGAACAACCAATTTGATACTTGTACAGAATCTTTCATTGTACTTCATATTTAAACACCCGGAGCCCTATTTTGATTCATCTCAGGGTTAAATCAACTCATGACAAATCATATTAGATATAAGCGAAACTCTGAGCATGTGCATTATTCCCCTTAGGTATTGTATTCAAATTCAGGGGTGTAAAACCTTTTGAGGTCATTTTTCTCCTCACTCATCCATTATTAAGGGTGATATTTATTTATTTATGTATTTTATTTTATTTGTCCTTTCCCTTCTATCCAGTTTAGTTTTAACTCGAGGTGGGGAATGTGCCCTGTGATGTCCACAGCAGCACAAATTGGGTGGCTTTGCATGTGTGCAGTGATGTGCACTATGAGCAGCAGTAATTTGTGAAGGATAGAGAATAGCGGAAAGAGGCTGTGCTGTTTTTAGAGGCGCTCCATGTTGTGTGAGCTACACAAACTGTCAGTGAAACTTAATTAATGTGTGGGATGGGCTTCTTCCGTACGAATGAAAGGATATGGTTCCTGGGAAGCCTTGTGTGTTTGTGAACCTGTGATATTGCATAGTTGTTGAAAAAAGCGAGTATATAACAAGTTCTGGTGTAATGGTTTTTACTGCATTATACTGCAAGAGTCCCGTGATCCATTTCTTGATGTTGACTGAAGAGTCTAATGATGAATAATGAGCTTCAAGTGCGTGGATATCTTGTTTAAAAGAATTAAGAAGCTTCCTTTCTAACCCCTTGAAACTGCTTTGGAACCCTATTCTCCTCTGCTTATTCTGGTGCTGTGAACAAATGTCCAAGGCAGACATTTCTCTCTGATTTTCAATTAGCTGACTTACTCTTCTGTGAAAATATGACTATTATTATTTTCAAACTCCGGGTGCCGCAAGCTGTGCTGCAAATGTATCCACATTATTGCAGTTAATTGGGTTTCAACGCTAAGAAAATTCTGAAAATCTTGCTTCTCTTGTGGAACAGAGGGTGCATTACTGGGCCGTGAGTGGGGGTGGGGATTTGGAGGGTGTTGACAACAGAAGCTCTCTACAGTCACAGTGGCAAGCATGTGGGTTGCAGTTTCCAGATGGATAAGTTATGACTTCCAGTTTTCAAGTTGTTCGTCATACTTGTTGATTTATGACTTACCAGTAACCTCTGGCAGATCTTGCGTACTTTTGGGTCCATATAAACACATTTTTTTTTTTTTTTTTTACTTTTTTATTATTTTTTTTCATCTTACACACATAATCTTGTCTTGTCTGAAGCTTGGCTTGTTGAGTCAGTCTCCAAGCAAACGTTTACTGCCAAGGTTTAATGCTGTTGTTCTCACTCTTCAACACTTTCTCTGTACCGTTTGCTGCCATTTGCAGTTTCAGGCTTTGTCTCTGACTCTGAGCTTTCCAACTATTTCTCAAAATCTTAACAATTTGTTCCAGAACAGGGACATCATTTTCTTGACTCTGAACTGCCTTTGCATGCTTGCAATTTTCAGTTTTTCATTACCTTAGCATTCATGTCTCCTAGCACTAATGAAACAAACATGTTCTTGTTTCCGTGAGCTTAGTTCTGATGGCTGTGCAATTTCCTCCTAATGACACCAATATGAAACATTTTCATTAGCACTTCTCTTTTTTCCTATAATCCTTTTAACAAACTGTTTTTCATATCATTTGGGACACCCTGTTTAATTTCTGTTTTGGTGTCCTGAAAAATGATCCAATGCCTCTGTTTTTTTTTTTTTTTTGTTTTTTTTTTATTTTTTTTTGTTACTTCAACTGACTTGGGTGCTTAAAAAATAAATGCCTGCAGACAGAAACACATTATATGAAGTGGTAGGGTCGGGGAACGCACCACTGCTTCACCGAGCTAAAGCCAGTTAATGCTAGGGCTGGCACGGATTGACAATTTTACATTACAACAAATACTCAAAGCTTTTGCATACTCCCAGGTTGGAGGCAGGTGGTGGTAGCATGGGGTTCAGGTTGCATGGCACTCCTAAATAGCGCACGACTCTGGACAAGTGTAGCTCACTTGTTCAGAGTGAGGTTTTGAACGATTGAGGTCCAGACGACACGTGACCAAGAAGGGTGCACTCGGGCTACATGGAAAGTGCATGCTGTCAGACCTTTAACAGCTAAAATAAACTGAAGCATTACTGCAGTTGACATATATTGCTGATGAGGGAGTGTTGAATTTTGCAATGGTGCATTTTGCAGTTCCTTCATTCACAGATTGAAGAAAGCTTTAAAAAATAAAATCTGAATAACCAGATTGAAAACTGGATGTCCATTTAACAAACAAATATCTGGATGTCTGGATGAGTATTTTTGTTCTAGCCCTACTTCATATTGATGTACCTTTTGTTATCCTAGTGCAGCGAAGCCAACCAGAGACATTAAGGGTCCGATTGTACACTTCCCGCTAGCCGTTACCCACTAGCCACTGCCCGCAAATTGCGGGTTTAGGAACCTCTGCTAACCGCTAATGCAATCTTCCGCTCCCTAAAGCCGCCACCCATTTTGCCGACTCCCTTACTCACATTGTAGGTGTGGCAATGGGCGTGTCTTTTGACCTTTCTGCAAACTCGGTATCTTGCGATCACGCGTGTTGGTGGTCAGCCCACCCACTACCCGCAACTTGCCTGTTGGCTCGTACAAATGCTGTCCATATTCTGTTTTATGAATTGTTATGGACTGACAACCTGTCCATGCTGATTCCACTTCCCACTCACTCATTGCAGATGGGATAGACTTTAGCCCCCCATTATCCTGAGCAGGACTGAAGCAGGTATGGCAAATAAATTAATGTGCAAATAATTGAGTTATTTCATTAAAAAAGAGGAATGGCAGCCACCACTAAACCAGGAAGTTTACAAGCTTTCAAACATGAGCAATCAATTTTTTTGAGTTTATAAGTAGCATGGAGACTTTAGATCCATATTTTCATATTACTAGTAAATGGATTTAAATGATTTTAACATTATGCACTTTCTCACAGCTCGATAGAAGCTTGGTCCTACTAGGTGTGGTACGAGTAAATAATTCATCTGTAGAGGACTCTATTGATAAATTAATAAACTATCAACGAGTGCCCCAAATTCTGTTTCCAGTTTCAGCTACAGTTTCTGTTTTCCTTTGAGTCCCTTTCTGACTGTCAGTAGTTTTAGATGAGAAAAACAAGACAAGCAAGCATCAGGGGCTTCTGAGTAAATTGGAGCATCAGACTTTCACGGTTTACAGGACTTTATTTGGAGGTGATTAAGAAATCATCAGCAAAAGGAAAATTCTTATCAGACTAATCAATAACAAAGGATTATTAATTACTTTGATTATACATTTTGGTGATTGTTAACAAGAGTTAAGATTCTTCATTTTTAGATTTTCCCCAAATTCTATTATTTCAGAGCTATATACTGTTTTAATATAAAATGTGAGGCTATTCTTCAGGTCTGTAAAACACTGTTCAACTTGATTCCCATCACACAGGCAAATCTACCAACTTTTCTTCCCTGGTATTCAGATGACTGTACCTTGTCTGAAGATTTTAGTTTGTGAAATTCCCTTTACTAATATGATGTTTCCACAATCAGAGGAAGAATATCTGATTAGAGTGTTCAAGAGCATTTACCTAAAATCTGCGTGGACATTGAACTACAATTTTTGAGTTCTGGAGAAGCTTCTGGCCTGAGTCTCCCCCTCAGGCTGCATGCCTCTAATGACTACTATCCTCTGCAGCAAACACAGTTATGGAAGCCTTTACTGAAAAGCAGGAGCTTGGTAGGAGGTAGAAATATTAGACAAGGGGGAGGCTTAAGCTCCAAAGTAAACTTTCAATCTAAAATTTCACTTAAGGCAGAGAACAAGTGGTGACCTGTGATGTGAAACCCTGAGAAATAGTGGAGGTGGTGCTTCATTCCTCTTAGAATGCACTCTATACCCCAAGTTAAGTTATTGTACATACCAGGGTATATCTATCCCACAACCACCCTAGCTGATCTGTAGCTACACAAAACATGAACAATAAAGAAAAATACTAGCAGCTATGCAGGTGCAGTGCATGACAGAGCCAGTTTTATTTTTAACCTGTGTATTTTTATCTGAGTATTTGTACTATTTTTTCCTATGCGTAGACTAGAGGCCTCTTCAATAGGATCATCTTTCTATGGCAGATCTCTCCTACTCAAAGGCTCTCTTAAACTGACCACGGCCTGAGTGTTGTCAATTTTCTTTTGTCAACAAGTTTGAATACCGACAGCGCGATTTCAAAACTAATGAAATTTCAAATTCTGGGGAAAAAAATATCTTCCAGGCAACAGAATGCATGCCTATGTCAACACTGCAGTATGTTCATCACTGTGGTATCTTCTGCTTTGTAGTGTGATGTCGCGTGAAACGTCCAATTATTTGCTTTCTCGCTCAGAGATACATATCAATACCACTGAAAGTTGAATATGTAGCTACAACCAGGAATTAAAAATCCCAAAATGAAAATTCATAAAAAACAATATATGGAACTTATTTGGCAAATACTGCATTTAATTAGCAAAAAGACCTGAAAACAAATGTTTGTATTCTACTGCACTATTTTTTCTTTAAGAAAAAAAAAATAGAAAAAAACTTGTGCTTAAACTGACGAAAGGGGTAACTTCTATTTTTTTTTTCATCAAGAAAGTCCTTAAAAAAAAAAGGTTGAGAGAAGCAACAGCTGTATGCCAGGTCACCTTGTTTTTCTCTAAATAAAATCTGGTAAAAGGGACTGGTAAAAAAAAAAAAAAACAAACACACATCTGTAACTAGTTTAACCCATAACTCCATGCAATGCGACTTTAAGACATTTTATTCCAGCAGGTCCAAACATCCATTTGAACGTTTTCGGTTTTTTTCCACAGAAATAACCAAAGCTCACAAAGTAATTTCAGTGCTGCAATGCTGAGAAACAGTGAGCTAACAAGCAACTGGCTTGTTAAAAACAGGGACGTAGCCAAGCAAGCTAGTAAGCCCAGATAATACACAGAAAAAAGCCAATATATGTAACATTTTATCAACTTAACCCTATTCAGATTATATTGTACTCTCATCTTGCAGTACATGGATTTTAAATACAGTAGGTGGTAGCTAGCTAACACTAACAAGCTAATCTTATTTTAGCAAACAAGTTTATTATCCAATTTGAGCTTCAGATTATAACGTAAGCATCTTTTTTCACTTTGGTTTTATTAATATGCTGGTTTTTATTACATGTTGTGGCAGGTATGTGCAGGTTTCTCAAATGGCAGAGCATAAAAAACGATAAAGCTGCTTTTACATCTCATCCCATTTGACCCAAGAGCTGGTTTCAAAATTGTGTTGTTTTTCCCAATGTTTGGTCACATCGCCCCAATCCTCTGACCCAACATCACGAACTCTGCATTTGGATTATCAATATAGCCCAGCAGTTTTTTGTGTTTTGTATACATGAAAACACACTGATTACAGTTACAAATTACAGTTACTTAAAAAAAAAAAAAATTTACAAATAAAGTGAATTAATATCAGTTGAAATTACTTTCATCATTTTAAACATTTTGACACTTAATTTGAAAATAACTTAAATGTGCCAGGAGGTAATAGTTGCAATAGACCATAACAACAAGGGGCCCAAAATCAAGATTGCGTTTTTATAAGGGATTAAAGTTGAAATGTTGGGAACCCTGTGTCGTTTGTCTACCTCTTAAAATGATGGGTATCATTTTTTTAAGCACATATATAAGTCTGTCATGCACTAATATTTGAAGTGGTGATTTATTCTCTTATAAATAATGACTTAATTGTCTTTCTGTGACTTTTATGTTCCTGTGTGTTTTATATTATTGCCTCTTTGACCTTCACAAATTGCTTCCTCCAAGACATTAGGCTTTCTACTTCCATTTGGCTTGAAACCAAACTGTGCAGAGAGCAATGTTATGATAATTGGCAAGTTTAACCAGCATTGAGTTTCAGCTACATTTATCTGCACAGATGCAAAAGTGATCCCAGTTCTCATCTAACTGGGACCAAGAAAGAAAGCAAGTCTATTAAAAATCAACATTTTCTGGAAGAGACTTGTTTTGGAGGTCTTAAAGCATAAGACCGTAAAACAATTAGGATTTACATGAACTTTATTTATTTATTTATTTAAATTTTACAATAATAGCATTGTTTTCAAAAACCGGTGATTTCAGTCCATTGTTCATTAATGCTCCCTTTGTATTAGCTATGGTATTTTTTCTCTTTTTTTTTTTTTTTTTTTTGGGGGGGGGGGGGTGTATTTGCACTGGCAAGAAAAATCATGTGAACCCTTTGGAATTAACTGGTTTTCTGCAGGAATTTGCCAAACATTTTGAACTTTTGATTTTGTGATGTGGCTCAGCTGATAACACAAATACGATGGTATTTTTTTTTATGTTGTTATCAAATGCAACAATTAAACATTCATTGTGCTGGTGGAAAAAGTAAGTGAACTCATCGACCATTAAAAAAAAATTAAAGAACATAGAGGTTACCAGATTATGACCTGTAAGGGGGCAAGGGGGCAGCTAGCTTGCGCACTCATCTGGGGCTTTGCAGATATGCGTCTTTCTGGTCTTCCCCGTGTTCGTGGCTTCCTCCGGTTTTTCCAGGCAAAATAAACAAGATCACCACTCATTTAGCTGTCAGAGCTGATCTTTTCCTTGTTGAAGTGACGAGAACATAGCCTTGTGAGGCTACCTCTTGTGAAGTTCAGCATGTCAACATTCTTTGCCGTTTTGTCCTTCCCCTCACGCCAGTTCAGTGCCTTCCATGTTCTCTGCGCAGAGAGATCTGTCAGCCACTTTCCCCACCTCACATCAGCCATGAAGGGATAGATGTACAGTTCCTTTTATTTATCTATATGATTTGCACTTCGCAGAATAACAGTTATACACTATGTTTGTTTTAAGGTAGAAAATTATGTAAAATTAATTATATGAATTACTTCTTTTGTCTTGTTGCTTTCTTTGCTGGAAGTGGTTGTGTCTGGAAAAAGTTGTTAATGCAACACGTTTCTGCCACCTAGCAGATAAAAATAGCACCATTTCGTCGTACTCCTCTGTTGGAGTCAATAGCTTATAGGCCTGAAGTCCAGTTAATGAAATGAGTTTGGTATGTGGGTGTGTAGTTACAATGCGCTACATTGTCTGATAAAAGACACTCGTACATTTTACATTTGCTGTTCTTATGTGAACCATGCCTCCCAAAAAATATCTCTCTGAAGACATATGATCCAAAGTGGCTGATCTGCATAAGGCTGGAAAGGGATACAAAGTCATCTTAAAATGTTTAGGAATCCATCAGTCTATAGTTAGACAAACTGTCTATAAATGGAGACATTTATCTCTGTGTCAATGACACTGTGTCCTCACTGAGATAAAGAAGAATACTATCAGGTTTATATCAGGGTGGCTATCTACCAACTAAAGCACAGTAGAATTTGGGTGATGCAGCACAACAATGACTATAATCATCGAACTAAATTCCACCACAGTCTGACTTCAGAAATAAAAGCAGCTTATTAAAGAGGAATGATCAAAAATTCCTCCTGAGCTACCAAAAGTAGTTTATTGAAGTCATTTCCAAAGGAGGTTCTACTAGCTATAAACTCCAAGAGTTGGCTCACATTTTGGCTCATACACTGTAATTGTTTGTGTTTTAGGCTTTCACACATTGCGTTTTATTATTGTGACTTATAAAAACATGGATTACATGATTTATGACACACATAAAACCTTTTGCTCAGCAGGTTGGCTTGCAGGGCCTATTTAGAGTGTCCTTGTGACTGGTTTTGGTTGTTACCTCACTTGAAATGAACCCTCAACTGCATCATGTTTCTGCATTTGTGTTGTGGTTTCTTTCCCGTTTTCAGAAACATTATTCCATATTATTTTTACTACCCTTGGATAAATTAAACTAGTGACGTTGCGTCAGCTTGTTTTGCTCAATTTTGCAGGTCCATGTACTGTGTAAGTGTTGAAGTGTTTTCAGATGAATCCCAAAGTGACAAGCAAATGCTTTACTCTTAACTTTTGTCAGAAAAAACATTGATATTGGAGGATTGCACTGCAGAACTTAAATGAACACATCTCTGGATCATTTATTTCTCAGATACACTACCATTGTTTTGAGACAGTAAGGCTGGTGCTGTTAAAAGATGATCACATTAATGATGGATTACAAGAGGGACAAGATGTATAGCTGACGCACTACACGTCCTTGCAGCCGATCCAACGCCCTTTTATTTTCTGACTTACTCTGAAAAGGGCACATGGTCTGCACAGCCACTGAACATGGGCATTGGATGAATATTGTGGGTGACATAATCTTTCAATATTCATAATTCCCTAGGATATTGGCTTTGTCCCGTTCTGTCCGGCTTCAAGGACACAGGAGACGAGAGTGACAGGCTGTATTACAAGTGATATCATCTATTTAGCGCCGGTATGAGACTCCCCCCACAAAAGCTATGTGCATCAGTGTTACTTTTCAGTATTTTTTCCTCTTTACAGCACCATAGCTGTAAATAAAGCCATGTGCTTGCCCTGAGGATGCTGGCATGCTGGTGAGGGTGTGAATGCAATGACATGAATAGTTAGGTATCTGGGTTGTTGAGGGCCTCAGAACTACAAAAAACCCAGCTTCCCTCTTGCTCTTTTCACGTATAGAATATTTTATGCATCAGTCAGGGTGGATTTAGACTTCCGTTCTTGTCGTGGAACAAAGACAGCATCTCCATCGCATCTCTAAGGGACTGGTATTACTTCATCTTTCCCAGACATCTGGTGATGCCCCTGGCAACTTGGTGGTATATTCCGCCGTCCTGGCCTCAATAGCATCAACAGCTGCAATGTTATACTCTAATTTAGATGTTTTACAGCCACATGGGAAACATCACAATGAACAGCTGATGGCGTGGGAAATGTCCATGAGCTATATGTAGCACTGATAATGAAGAGAGCCAGATCTCAGAAGATCTCTTGTTTCTAGTAGTCAAATGCAGAACATCTCTTACAGACAGACTGATGTGGAAATTTCCAGGCAGAAACCGTCTTTTTTTTTTTTTTTTTTTACACGTATACAGCAACTCTCACTGTGTTTACAGGATGACAAGACAGAGCGGGAGGAGGTCTGGGAGAAATTCTTTTCTTCCAGCACAAAAGATTTTCTTGTCAGGATTTTTTTTTTTTTTTTTTTTTGATCAACCATGGTCTCCTTCAGGTCAAGATGTAAAACAAATATGGCATATAAATGTACAGGAGAGCACTCAAGCATCATTTGACTTCAGGGCAAACCCAGATGGTTCAGCTGAGTGTATTGTATTATCTTGTTCATAAGACCGGGCTGAGTGACTACACCAAAGCCTGGACAAAAATGTAGCTGCTCAACAGACCTGTTTAATGTGAAAGAAACTAGCAAGAGACAAAGGCTTGATCTTGTGTTTGGCTACCGTGAAGGAGCCCATAAGGTCTCTGGATCTAATCTGATTTACCCACGACTGGGGGATTTAAGAAAAATATCTAATTGCTCTTTTTCTGATAAATATTACAAATTAATCATCAAGCTCAAATATAATATTTACTCAGCATTCAATCTCTAACCTGTTACACTGAACTGTGCAGTAAACAGGGAAGTCGCTGCTTACAAATGGTAGCAAATTTGAGACTGATGTTTCAGTCCCAAAGACAAACTTTCAGATTTTTAGGCTGAACAGCGGCTATTTTTAAGAAGATTACTGGATGAATGCACATCTGTTGATTTTTTTTTTTAGATTTTTTTTTCACATCTGTTGAAATAAAACATCCAAGAAGCACAGAAGCGCAGAGATCTAGTTTCTCCCTGATTCTCTCTCCAGTGGTCTCCATGAACATGGCCTCATCGTGAACTCTTTCCCCCTCCCCCAGTTATGTGCAGGAGCAGTTGCATGAAGTATCCTGCTGTCTGTGATTGGCTAGAGCAAAGTTTGTCATGAGGCCAGGTGCCCCCGCTCTGTTTATGGGGCCAGGGTTGTTTATGAAGACTTATTTTCTCTCTCTCTGTCTCTTTTTTTTTTTTTTTGTTAAAGAAGTGTTGTGTAGTAATGTAGTATAATTGCAGCCCGTGTGATTTACTGATTGCATTATTTTAAATTGCTGTTTCAATTTGAATCCAGCCCTGGGATGTACTGGCGACCTGTTAAGGGTGTACCCTGCACAAGAATAAACGGGTATAGATGATGGATGGATGGATGGATGGATGGATGGATGGATGGATGGATTTAAATTCAATTGACTGTCCAGCTCTACCAACAACCAGTAAAAAGAGATGCACTTATTGCTTGGCCAGTGATTAGATTTGTTACATTTTCAACTTGAGTGGCTTTGAACGATGACAGAATGATCAGGCAATGAGAAATCAGATTTATTTTCTTAATTCAAAGGAAATTACATAATGCTTTCCTGCAATTCTTTGTGGCTGCAACATATAAAGTAACACTTGGTAAGTTTCCTACAGCTTTACTAAAAGAAGCACTCTTAGTTTTAAAAACCAGAAAACCATCACAATGTAATGTAGTTGTGGCTGAATTCTTAATGCACATTATTAAAGAATTTTTCCATTTTTCTTGACGTTATGTTCATCACTGAGGAAATCGAAAGTGTTTTGGAAAAAACATGGGTTTGTTGGTTTGTAATTTGTGTGACTATTCAACCTGAACAGCCTTTTGCTGTTGCGTGGGCTTATTTGTCCTAATAGGGCCTGATCTTCCGCCAAACCTCCTAAAGCCGCTATTAAGGGATATAGGGTAGTGGTAGGGGCGTTCCCCCACAAAAAAAGCAATCTTCCACCTCCCTAAACCCGCCATTTTACCTGTGCTAACCGCTATATTATGCGTATATTATGCATGGGAGTGGTTAGGGTGTTCCACCTGTTTAACCAATCAGTGCGTCAGTAGCCATTGCCTTTAAGAGCAGGTTGCGCTGCCCGCTACCCACAAACCGCTAAGGAGCGTATTTTTATCCAGATCGAAGCAGCTCTCATGGGCTGCTTGTCTGGGACTCTGCTGTAGAGCTTCTTCCTCTTCCTACCTCCTCCTCCTCTGCACTGATATATACATAACTAGGTCTAACTCATGTGGAGCAAATTATTTAATTTTTTTTTTTGTACTCCAAGAAGTTTCAACAAACTGCTCAGAAAAAAAGAGCCAGTGAGCTTCCAGGAAAGCATTTCTTAACTAGAAAAGCACTCCGAGAGCACAGACCTCCGCCAAGCACAACAGTTCTCCCATATAGCGATTTACAGATTGAAAATCCGCCTTCTGGATCAGATCCGGATCAGCCTTTGAAATTTGATAGAGGTTCCCACTGTAAATCCCTGAGTGAAATTTCATGAGTTTTGGGTAATAATTAACAGAGATATTGAGAAACAAAATTTCCAGCCCGATTGACCGCAATGTTATCGAAAATTTGAAAGTGATCGAGAATCCAAGATTTCTTATGGATCACAGCCAAAATGAAATCAGTTCTTCCTTTTCACATTTCTGACAACTCCTGAAAATTTACTTTAAAATCCATCCATAACTTTTTGAGATATTTTGTACACAGACAGACAGACAGACAGACAGATAAACGCCACAATAACATAACCTCCTTGGCAGAGGTAAAAATATTCTTACACAGACAATTCCTATCGGCTACCTGAAAGTCCCAGATAGTTGGTGCGCTCCTGGTAAACACGCTCAGGCAGAGCCGCGAGAACATATTCTCACCAGGGGGCACCGGGAGCGGCTGTGCGCACAGCTGCACCAAGACGTGCCAAGACGCACAGCTGCGCACAGCTGATGTGCTTTTTAAAATACTGCAGAACAGATCATTGGATGAGTATTGAGCCAGAGGAACAGGTATGATGACATCTACTTTCTACCACTGAGTGCATCTCAGGTGGTCCGAGTGCAAGGAGAGGGTCAGAGGGATAGGTGCACAGTACAAGAAACTCCACAACAGAGTTCTGTGATCTCCTCGTTTCCTCCACAGCAAACATCCTGAATGAGATCATGTCACAGCTGTACAGACTGACGTGTCTGGCCGTGACTATTCCCACATCCACCACAACTGCTGACCAGACATCCTCTGCCCTTTAGAGAATAAAAACGTATACAAGTAATACAGTGATGCGTAATCGAGAGGTAGAGCTGTTTGTGCACGTCCACATGTGACCAGGTGGGTGCACATTTATGCCATTTGGACGCGCTCTTTTACGCGCCAACATGCGGGTTGCGCTTTCCGCAAACTCGGTATCTTGCGATCGCAGGTTGCGGGCTACCGCTAGCCTAAACCTGCAATCGCAAGATACCGAGTTTGCGGAAAGCGCAAATGACATGCCCATTGCCACAGCTACAATGTGAGTAAGGGAGTCGGCAACGCGGGCAGTGGAGGTTCCTAAACCTGCAATTTGCGGTTAGCGGGTAGCAGGAGGTGTAGATAAAGACATGCCTTGGAAGGGCAGTTCACCAGTACCTGCTAGAGGAATACTTTATGTTTGTGTTTAGATTGCACCAGATTTCAACTTAACCAACTTTTATTTATTTATTTTTTTGTCAAAGAGGGAAAAAGAGAAGGAACTTAACAAACTCAGATTTTAGTTTTGTTTTTTGTTTTTTTTTTCTATGTTGGAGCTATTGAGCCTGGTTGTACCTTTAGATGGACACAAGTGGCCTGGGCCTGGCACATTCTACCAGAACTGATTAAATATTAGTGAGCCAGTATGTCCAACAGTTTGTAAATGTGTTGATGATGCAACTCAAAAGTTACTTCCATCATTACACTGGACATATTATGAAAAAAAAATCACGTGATGTGAAATGGCGAAGTCCATTCCCTTAAGCCAACTACTCTGGTGGTGTTTATTGACAATTATGTGACAGGAAATGGGGAAGGAAAAAGGAGACAAGACAAGCACAGAAAGGGCCTGAGATCCAGGACTGTAGCTTCCGTTTGTGGGGTTGAGCTATCTGGCTCAATCAAAGAAGATTAAAAAAAAAAATTACTGCTTTTTACATCACTGTAAAGCTATGATTGAAAATAGAGAGTCTTGGCATTCCCTTTCTGACATATTTTGTGGGATGGCCGTGATGAAGTGAGTAGAGTTGGTTTCCCTCCAAACTAAAGGTCACTGGGTCAATCTGCAGCCTGGTCACATGGTTCGGTGTCTCTGAGCAGGACACTGAACCCCAGATTACTCTCGCTGCCTGAGTCACTCATAGTGTCAGTCCCAAGCTCAGATAAATGCACAGAGCTGTGTCAGGTATCCGACATAAAGTCTATGCCAAATCAGTATGCAGAATGCAATGATCCACTGGGGTGACCCCTGCAAAGAGAAAAGCTCAACGAAGTAGCTTTTTATCTCTGTGGTATTTCGACTACTGTATGTCACAGACATTTAGACTTGAAGAAAAGGCATCATCTTTTTAAAAAGGCATATATATGTCACTTTTACTTTAAAAACAATACTACTCTGTCAAAAGAATTAACCATCCTCAGGTTAGGACAGTTACTAAATGCCATCATTGGATTATTTTCTAGGCCAGGTGATGATCTATATTTGTATTTGCCTTTAGTAAAGTTAAAAAAATATGTTCAGATGTTCTAATTATAACATACTGTAGGCAAACTGGAGACAATGAACTTATCACTGTTCCTGTGTGTAGAGCTAACTACATACCTTTGGCATTTCTTCATTGTAGGTTCTTGTTACCCATCACTCAGGTTTATACACAGACACATGTCTGCTGTAAACTGATATTGGGAGATTAAATGTTTAGAAATTGCATCTGAAATGGAAATGGAGAAGGAAGGCTTTTGTTATAGCTGTCTTATATAAAAGCCGTCCATGACTTCTGTTATTTCACCTGACCAGTTGAAAATGAAGACTACAGGTCATTTGTATTCAAATTCAGTCTATCTATCTATCTATCTATCTATCTATCTATCTATCTATCTATCTATCTATCTATCTATCTATCTATCATCTACATTCTCTTTTAACCGACAGGAGCTGAACAATACAACCTGTGTGATGTTACAAGTTAATAAATTAAGAATAAAGTGCTCGTTCCATGCAGAGAAAACCAGACGTTTTCTTTTGTTGTTTTTAGCATGTTAGCCGCTAATTATGAGCCAAAAATAGCACAATACCAGCAGTTTCTTCACTATGGTTCATATACCAGAGGCTGTGAAGGTAACAGAAAGACCACAGTTGAGCCTTTGTCTTGTTTCGCTGCTGTGCCTCACTACTTTTTTGCAGTTTTTAAACATATTTTAAACACATTATTTAGGCTCGGGGGGGTCCGGCTCCAGTTCGTGGATTTTGATTTTCGCGGAGGGGTGCCGGTCTCTATTAACCACGAAAAATAAGGGATCACTGTATAAGAAATTTTGATGGATTTAAGCAAATATTTGATGAGCATTGTTCAAGAGGCAGTGAGATTTTCTTTAGATTTTAATATTGTAGTATTTGTGCTGCATTCTTTTCTCTGCTGCTGGTACAGCTATGAGAGGATTACACTACATACATGTTCTATGATCTTCTGAAGAATCAGTTGCATTGCATCATTCATTCTTTCATTGTAGTGTAATACTGAGGACTAAAACTGAGAAATGGGCAGTAGTTGCAAAGACAGTGAAAAAAAAAAAAGAAAAACAAAATAATTAATGTATATCCTGTTTTCTGCAAGTAGATGCTTCATACGTTGTTACTGTCCCTCACTCCAATTAAGCATATATCCGGCTATAAAATGAGAGTATCATCATCATCCTAATGGACATCCGAATGCCACTGGGTAGAGATCAGTGTAGATTGGAGCATAGGGCACTAAACATCCTGACTGCAACAGGAAGTTTACAGCCAAAGGAACATCTCTGCAGGGACACTGGGAGTTGATAAGTACAGGCGCGGATCTGGCAAGCGGTGAGAAAACAGCAGCTGTCATGCATGGGCTTTTTCATATTTAACTTTCTGCATGCAAGCAGATGTAACAGGTGACGTCATCTCTTGTGCAATGTTTACATGACATTACCACTTAAGTGGAACTCTCTGAGGCACAGGAAATAATAGGTAGGCCACCCACAATTTGCACTGTGCTGCTGTTGTATTTCAAACAGATCAATAACCAAGTGTTGCGCTTCAGCGGGGGTTTGCTCTCTCAGCTTTGAGCTGCAGTTGGTAAACCGAATAAATAATGTACTCGAGCAAATTTTTTTTTTTCTGTTAGATCTTTTCAGGCTAAAGGAAAAGGATCCTTCGTTTATCAATGTACCAACTCTATAGTAGCATGACAAATGTAGTTTATTAAATTTTTCATTTCTATGATTTGATTAATTTTGACATATGAAAACTGAGACACACAAATGTTTACCTTCAGACAGGAAAGAGCAGCAGAAGTATGCTGAAAACTGTAGGGTTTCATGCAGGAGGCTGACAACAGTAAAAGCAAGAATTGTGCATTTCCAAGTGACAATTACATTGCTTTATACTTTTTTTTTTTTTTCACAAAGATAACAACTGTCAAGTGGTAGCTCCTGTTTTAAAACATGAGGAGCTTCCATGTGGTAAAAAGTATAGGATGACAATGGGTTGGGAAAAAGTCAAAGGAATAGACATGAACAGACATTCAGAAAGAGCATCTCTTTAAAGTGGCCATGTTATGTTCATATTAAACCATATAATTTTAATCTGTGTGATAAATACTATTTATAATTTATAATTTATAATTTATGTGAATGATAAAGGCTGAGTTTCAGAAGGACATGAGCTTCCTGAAAAATGATCACATTTGGTTTAAGTATTGTTTGATTGGTTGAATTCGTAGGAGGCTTTCCGATAGACACAGCTGATGGTTCATGAATGAGCACAATCTCCTTTTGCAAGTCTGAATAAACACTTTTAACATATCGAACACGTTATCAATGTAACATTTTCATCATTTCTTATCACACCTCAAATCTTTCCAAGCATGTCCAAGCAGGAAAAGGAATCAGAATATGAAAGTGGATATCATAACTAACCGCAACAACAAAGACTAAGTAAAATATTAAGCTCATCACCTGCTGTTGTGCAACATTGCGGATTATGAATATGGTCATCTTTTTGTTTGGGCGAGTTTTTCTGTGCATCTTTACAAATACATTGATGTATTTCAGAATGCAAAGTGCCATAAGTGCCGACTGAATCAGAAAACGCTGGGAGCCAAGAAACAGAAAAGCTAGCAATGCTGTCACAAACTACTGAACTTCTAATCGGTGAAATAAATGCATTGAAGTGAATTTTCTTGTGTTGGAATAGCACCGACTGTTAAATGTTCTGGAAAAACAAATTCATTAGTTCCATTACGGGCCTGGAAAAACAAACTGTATCCATTCAGCCGCAGTCAGTCAACTTTCCTTCACACTCCTGCACTGACTCAGTGATGTAACGCTGCACTCTCTATGACATCACAGCGAGCCAATATAAGAAAAAAACTCTCCAGAAAGAAGTGTCTGAAACCCTGAAACCTGAGCACTTTGTTTATTGGAGTACTACAACAAACATTTCGCTTCTTTCTGGAGCCTCCAGTCATATCTAAGATGATGATTTATAATAAAACTGCAGATAAGACAGAAAGCACAGCAACTTTCAGGCTATTGTTAGTTAAAATGTTTGATCGGATTCACACTGTGTGAACTCATCCTTACAGCTACAGCATTTGAAGTGTTTGAAACAGGCAAAGATTTAATAAAGTATTAGTTTTAGTTCTACCTTTAAGTACTGTACAGGCATGTTGCCAAAAATGAATATAAATTGAAATAATTTCATAAAGCTTTAAACTTAAGCATTTGGATCAACATTGGAACTTTTATAGCATTTTAATATAAAGTGCTACGAATGAGTTGTAGATAAAATTACCTCTTGGAGCACAGTCCTCCCTTATTTGGTTTAGTAAGGACTGTCGTGTATCTCAGATAATTGAGGACAACAAATGAGCTCTTCTCATCCTTCTACAGCGTAATTACCCATGTTTATGTTCTAATCATGACAAATGGTTTCCATTTACATGTGAGTGAACAGTATGTTTATTTATTTACTATACCTATAAGATTAAACTGTTCAAACAATCTTAAGTGGAAACAAACAACAACTACAAAGCAAGTTACTATTGAGAAATCATTCTTTGACATCTGTTGCCAGCTGACAAGATACATCCTCTGCATCACTGCTAACGTATGAAAAAACAACCCCGGCCAAGAAACAGCTGGGGAACTTGGCAAAGCGAAGCTGTGCGTTTCCACTTGAGCGTGTGTGTTTGTGAGCATTTTAGTGTTTTTGCATACATGTGTGACGGAGCAGCTGACCTCTTCCTGGCTGTTTCTAATTTGCAGATCACCACAATGTTTTACGATCGCACTTTCAGTAAGCCCCTCTTGATTCCCTGCTCTCCTCAGTGCAAAGGCTCTTGAGGCTGTGACCAGACTTGAGGTCCAGTCTTTGGAGAAAGAGCTGCATAGAACTTTGTGACAATAAACAGGGTCGAATCCTTCTGTGAAGTGGAGCTAACGGCCCTGCGCTGCTCTTCTCAGTTATTCCATCCATCCATCCATCCATTATCCATACCTGTTTAGTCCTATGTAGGGTCACGGGGATCTGCTGGAGTCCTATCCCAGCTCTCTTCGGGACGAAAGGCAGGGGTACACCCTGGACAGGTCGCCAGTCCATCGGAGTCCTCAGGTTATTCGTCTGTGGTTTTCAAAGGTTGTGTTTATGATTTATTTGGTTCCAAAAGAGCACAGACAAATCTCTGTTATTAAATAAATTAAGATATTTTACTGCTGCCAAGGCCAAAATGATTAGCCCTATTAACGATTAATGAATCATTAGAATAGCCCTTTGTGACTCACAACTGACAACAGTCTCTTATGGGAGTTCCAAACAAAGTTGACTCATGTCTCTTGAGGGATCTCAGCTCATCCGTCTCTTCATCCAAATCACGTGGTTTTTGAGCATGGACATTAACCTTGAGCTCTTTCCCCATACTCTCAGCAGGATTAAGACATGGACTCAGAGAGCCACTCCCAGACCTTGATTTCAGTGGCCTTCTAAAAGTTTTGGATGAATTTAGATCTATAATTTGGGTCATTGTCCTTGTTAGAAAACCTAGCGGTAAGCAGGTTTTGTTACATTATTCAATTAGAATATTAACATAATCCTTTCACTGTGAGAACTATGTGTTGGACGTCTCTTCCAAGGCCACACTTCCAAAACTCATCTCAGTTCCTGTTGGGTTCTTGTTGTCATCTCTCACTTTAACTTTGCACTTTCATCTACAGCAGGGGTTGTTTTTAGCAGAATTTGTCTTCTTGTGCTTTACAATGATGCAACATTTTGCTTGTTGTACACACAGAGAAACATTTAAAAATGACACTTCAACTTTCCCTCTTCAGGTGAGCATCCACTGTCTGCTGTGAGTTCCAGGCTGACTTCTTTACTACTAGGTGATATCACTTCTGTACAATAATTTAGGAGGAGTCTTTCTCAGTCAAGTGTTGAAGCATACAAGCCCTGGTCATGGAGACCATTAAAATCAAGGCAAAAATGCTGATCGATTGCTCAAATGAGCAATCGTTGCATAGTTGATGCAGTTTGGAAAATTTAATTAGATACCACATGTTGAACACAAAAGCGTTGACCTAGTTCCACAGATTTATAAAGACACTCTTAGTTTCACTCCTGAATGTCAAACACTCTACCCAGTTGGATCTTATTCAGGGTTCAGGTTCCCTCTGTCTCTCCTATGGCCCTGCTTGTTACAGATTCTTGTGTCTTTATATTTTCTGCTTCTGGTTGAATGTCAGTATGCAATGCTTTGTTAATGCTGTGATGTACACTATTCAAAATAAAAAAAAAAAAACAACACAAAAACAACAAATGAATCCTTTGGGAGAGCTGTGTATTGAATATCCAAAGCCATTGGGCTGCAGGCATTTGCAAACTCACTGTTTTCGAAAACAAATTTGCACTAGCTGAGGCATCTATTTGCTTCTATTTGAATTCTGGCTCATCTTCTATGCAGCAGTCTTAAAATCCCAGTGGTCTGCAGCTTTACTCCTGACAGCGCTCTAGGGGACTGCTTTGCTGAGATGCAGGCATCACCTTTGAAAGTTAAATGTGTGAATGCATTCGTAGTTTATGGCCGCTGTCATTTTTTTTCAATTTTGTTATTGAGAGGAAAGAATGCATGGAGCACAAAACACACACTTATAGTAAGAAGATTAAGCTTCCTCATATTACTTTCATTAGGAAACTGGAACTTCCCTGAAACAACGGGGTTCTGCTGGCCTCATTCTACCAGCATGTTTTTGCAGCTGTGATGTTCTTGAATCACTAAGCCAAGTATGTTGTTGGAGCATTTAATTTCGGGCTGACCCACAAGAACACAAACACTCATGGCATACTGCCTGTCCTGCAGTTTATCCTGTCTCATTCAGTTGGATTGATCCAGAAATCTGCTTGTTGTTGTTAATAAATGGTCTTGTCTAGGCTGTTTTGCCCTTAGTCTTGATAACTCTGTGGTCTAATCCCAGTTAAATTGTCTATGATGATAGATATAGTAGCAACATTTAGCAGTATGGCCTTAAGCAGGGGTTTCAGGTGTTTGTTCTCTCTTCCAGATCTGCAGCTGGTAAACCATCACCTGGCTCTGACATGGCTGAGAGGAAGCTGGACAGCTTTGGACGGAGTTGGATGGTGGCAGTCATGGTTCTGTGCAATTTAACAGCGGTAGGATAACCTACACATGGAGGATATGCAGTATTTATTTGATCACATGTACATGAGGTGCTGTGCAATGCTTGATAGTGGATGTGTTTGATGTTTTGTGTTGTCCCAATTGACTGTAAAATTATTGGATGAATAAACTGTGACATCACCCACAGGTTTTCTTCTGAAAGCTTCTGAAGCCTCTTTTTCCTCATACTGCCCAGTGCTGTATTGTAAAAGGGCAGAACTAGCAGTGCTTAAAAGGTGGCTGGAACATGCTAACAGTAGGGTGTTTTAGCTTGGCTGCCTTAGGTTATTTATAAATATTACTTTACATTCATTCTGATCACATTTCTGCAAACATCCTCATTTCAAGCATCATCTCCAAAATGAGTTGCCAGTGCTGAAACAAGGACTAGCATTACAGTCGGGAAGGCCTACTGCCATTGGCCCACGAGTTACGTGATGATTGACTGTGAGTCCCAGTATACTTCTGCTGGGAATTATCCTGGGATAATTATCCTTCAGCCAAGCTGCGCTGGAGGAGCTACGGCACTGCTGGTGGACATGCACAGTGGGACTTCCTGCTTCAGATACTGTTTTGGTGGCGACAATTGAAATGACCACTGCATTTAGATGATTCTTGATTAGCATAGCCGAGCTAAACTAAGCTTCATCCTCTTTCATCCTTGACTTTAGAGCTGTCAATGAAGATCTTGCAGAGCATAGTCATTTTTATTTTAAAGATAATGGCCCCCATTGTACACCTCCCGCTAGCCGCTACCCGCAAATTGCTGGTTTAGGAACTCCGCTAACCGCTAATGCAATCTTCCGCTTCCCTAAAGCCGATACCCGCTATGCCGACTCCCTTACTCGCATTGTAGGTGTGGCAGTGGGCGTGTCTTTTGCGCTTTCCACAAACTCGGTATCTTGTGATCGCAGGTTTAGGATAGCGGGTAGCGGGTGGTCAGACCACCCGCTACCCGCTATTGCAAGATACTGAGTTTGTGGAAAGCGCAACCCGCATGTCGGTGCTTAAAAGGGTGTGTCCAAATGGCATAAATGTGCTTCCACCTGGTCACAGGTGGACGTGCACAAACGGCTCTACCTCTCGATTACGCATCACTGTATTACTTGCATATGTATTTATTTTCTTAAGTGCAGAGGATGTCTGGTCAGCAGTTGTGGTGGATGTGGGAATAGTCACAGCCAGACACGTCAGTATGTACAGCTGTGGCATGATCTCATTCAGATCTTTGCTGTGGAGGAAACCAAGACGATCTTTGGGACATTTCCCCCTCAAAATCTGTGATGGCCTACACCACAGTCACTTCTGTTTTTAAACAGGTCAGAGCATCAAATAGAGCTCCGTGGCTCTGGTGTCAAGCTGGAAAAGGTTGGATGCAGGGAATTTATTTCCGATATATCTGAACCTGTTGGTGGTCGAGGAGGGACAGGAACATTAATTGTTCGTGATCTTTAAATGCACATCCAATGATTCGTTCTGCAGTATTTTAAAAGGCACATCAGCTGCACCAAGACGCACAGCTGTCTCAGACTCCCAGCACCCCCTGCTGAGAATATGTTTCTGCCGCTCTGTCTGGCCATGTTTACTGGGAGCGCACCAACTATCTGGGACTTTCAGTTTGCTGATAGGAATTGTCTGTGTAAAAATATTTCCATGTATATATCAGTGCAGAGGAGGAAGAGGAGGAGGAAAGAAGAGGAGGAAGCTCTACAGCAGAGTTCCATACGAGCTGCGCATGAGAGCTGCTCCGATCTGGATGAAAAGACGCTCCATAGCGGTTTGCAGGTAGCGCAACCTGCTCTTAAAGGCAATGGCTACTGATGCACTGATTGGTTTAACAGGTTGAACGCCCTAACCACTCCCATGCATAATATAACGGTTAGCGCAGGTAAGATTGCGGTTTAGGGAGGTGGAAGATTGCGATCTTTGTGGGGGAACGCCCCTCCTGCTACCCGCTATCCCTTAATAGCGGCTTTAGGAGGTTTGGCGGAAGATCGAGCCCAATGACTTTTTGTGCTGTTTAGTGCACTAAGAGACCACTGCATCTGGTTTTTGGTTGGCCTAAAAGGCCTTAGTGGCAAAGCAAACCAGCCTGAAGCAGCTATTTTCGCTTCTGTTTGAGGCTGCTTGCCTGGGCTAACCAGAGGACAGCAGCTGGACTGTCTCTGGCTCAGTGGTTTCTAGTTCTTACAGCAGCTGGGTCAAGTCAAGCAACTTTCACCTCAGATCATTTTAGGAGCCTTTAAAGTTGACTGACTGGACACTAGCCAACCACATCTGAAACAAGTACTCAAAGAACTCAAACACTAAGTAGCGGATATCCGCTGGGGCTTGCAGTCACTCGGTTTGTAATTTGCAGACCAACGCACAGGCAACTGCAGCTGGCCTAGCCCCATGAGCAACGAGCCGAAAGACTGAACTGTAGGTGGTCAGTTTCCAGACCTGCTCATTTGACCCATTTGCAACATAGCGCCCTGCAGTACTAACAAAAAAGAGGCTTCAAAAGTACATTTCTTTCTATACAGTCCGGGCCGCGCAAGAAAAAATTAGTTTTATGAAGCTTTATAGTTCATATGAGTCTGAACGAGCTTTTATTTTGAAAAATGACCGGATTCTCTTGGTTACATCTCAGTCACTTGAGCGCCAAAATGTACCCAACTTGCAAAATGACTAATAAACAGATGTCTCTGGAAAGTTTCCTTGTGAAGGGGACAATGCACAGTGAAGAGAAAGTAGAACAACCCAAGACTTCCAAGAAAAAGAAAGCTTTTAGCAGACAATACCAGGAGTCCTACTTGAAATATTGATTTATCACAACAGGTGATTCCCAGGTACCAAGCCCACTCATATGAGTTTTTTTTGTTTTTTATTTAATTTAATGGGTACAGAAGATGTTACCAGAGACTTTGATGTTATACTCATGTTATAAGGCGTAATGTAACGATTCAAGCGTTGACCAGGTCCGCAGTTACAAAAAGGTTGGGGACCACTGAGCTAGATAATACTTCCTAAAAGTGCACATATATTCCTCCAAATGAAACTGAAAGCGATATTTTACGTCAAAAACTCCCTTGTGCTTTTACCAAGTTGATTAACATGTTTGATTTAATATCATATACTGGGTATTTTTGGGTATGCTCATTTTTTTAATATGGCTTCTTCCTCGCAGTTTCTGGTAAAAGCAAGCATGGACACCAATGAAACCCAACAGCATCATCCAACCAATGTCTACCATGACATAGGACTCACCAGGAACAAGATAGTTACAGCACAGTTTGAGTGCTATCAAAAGATAATGAAGGACAACACCCAAAGCAGACAAGGTAGCTTTAATATTTAATCTTTCTGAATTATAAACAGCCGTCTTCATTAAGTTGCGGCAAGAGGCATGTTTAAAACACTGATCGAAAAATTTTCTCCAAGTGTTTTCAGTTGTTAATATTTGCACATAAAAAAATCCAGCATCAGTCTTTCCAGTTGTATTCAATTGTAAAGCAATGACTCAAACAATTTCCAACGATAAAATTTTTCTTTGGTTTTTAGAGTCCATGTGTAATCGTACTTGGGATGGCTGGCTGTGCTGGGATGACACAAAAGCAGGAGTAACATCTGAGCAGCACTGTCCAGATTACTTCCAGGATTTTGATCCTTCAGGTGAGATCTGGAGCTTAGTGCTCAAACACACGGCGCCTGGTTTCAGGTTTGGCAAAAATCTGAAGTAGCAGAGCGCAGAGAGGTTGTGGTATCCTGATTCAGCCTCTGAACGGAGGGCTGTTTCTGCAGTGCAGACACAAAGAAAAAGGGAAACGTCTTCCAGTAGTGGTAATAGCTGTGAAAAGGTTCAACAGTCAGATTTGATCAGGAAATGCAGCAAATGTAGTCGAAAACAAAGCTAAGAAGTCCAAAGGGAGATGCACAGGGTTTGGTTCAGAGATAAAGGCTGGTCAGATAAAACCAGGTCAGTTTGGGTAATAGCAGAGGGTGGAAACTGTATAAAGGACAGGGTCGAAACACAAGAGCGCTAGCATGGATAAGGGGAGGCAGTTGAAAGACGAGAACAGAAGTGAAGACAACAAAAAAAATATGGTAAAAATAATGCTTGAAGACAGGTGCCTTCCTTCTTAAGTCCACTGAATTCAAATAGCAACAGCTAGACATGTCTATTCACGTTATCCAAGCCTCTCAGGGATCACTGGCTGAAGTAGCTCTGTCTTTACAAAGACCTTACAATACTTGTGCAAATTATATGCTTCAATCTTTGCTTCAATTTTAAATCAATTTACAAAACATTCATAAAACATCTGTTGCTTTGTCACTATGTAATATTTTGTAAAGACTGTATCTGGATGTTTTACCTTTTGAAGTTTGGTTCATTCAGGTATTTAATAAATCCACATCTGTGCCTTGTAGTATGCTCATTATGCAGACATAGAAACTACTTTTTGTATTTAAAGTGACAAAATAATCCTTTTATTTTAAGTTCAAGCTTTTATTGTCCTTTTTAAATTGTTCTTGCATGTGAGCATTTGTATAAAAGGTTTTATGTGTTTATTACATAAGATACTAGAGGAATTTGAACCAAAATTTTTGTTTTATTAATGCATGTGAATGCATTTGTATCAAAGAAATCTCAGAACATGTTTTTAACTTTATGGCTCATCCATCCTTTTTGTCTGCCTTTTATTTCAAAAGGCAAAGAGCTCTCTGCCTACACGCATGCTATCTGCATGTACCACTTGAACCATAAACGCTGCTGCAAGAAACTCACTGAGGATCGAGTGAAATAGAGATTCAAATTTTCTGAAAGTTGTTTTCATGAATTCCCTCGTAGTGAGCGTGTTGGTCTCACTTTCATACATCCTCCCTGCAGAAATGGTCACTAAGATTTGCACAGAGAGCGGCCACTGGTTTCTGCATCCTGAGAGCAACCGAACGTGGACCAATTACACTCGCTTGCAATGAGCACACCAACGAAGGCAGAGTGGTAGGTCACTTCACAAAAGGCCAAGACTGCGGCGAAGAGTGTAAATACCTGACATGTGATTAGTACTGACCTTTTATCAAATGTCTAGACAATTACTGTACATTTGCAGTGACAACACAAGTGTGAAAGGTCATACATGTGCAAATCACCTGTGTCATTTTGGGTAAAGTTCAGTAAACAGTTATTTCTTGTATATGCAATCTAAGTGAAGAATCTAAACATGAATGTCACTTTTGCATTGGATGAACTTGATGTGCTTTATATAAAGTAGTAGAAGTTGAGCCTTAAGTGTTCACCTCAACATAAAGAATCATCAGAACGTAGATGCGCAGAACAAATCAAATGATCAATTTCTGTCTCTTCTTTTCCTTCCAGACTGCAATGAATCTTTTCTACTTAGCCCTCATAGGACATGGACTGTCTCTGGCCTCCCTCTTCATCTCCCTTGCTATATTCTTCCATTTCAAGTGGGTCCACATCTGTGATGTCAACACACTTTATTGACTGGATTTTTTTTTTTTTTTTTTAGTTTTTGCATGATTCATCAGCAATGTGATGTAAAATACACCCTCCCCCCCCCTTCTTTTTGCAGAAGTTTGAGTTGCCAAAGGATCACCCTTCACAAAAACCTCTTCTTCTCTTTCGTCCTGAACTCTGTGATCACCATCATTTGGCTGACTGCGGTTGCAAATAACCAGGAGCTGGTGCAAAGGAATCCGGTTGGTTTATTTATTGATTATTTGCCATTTATTTAGACGGCTTTTCCAGTATAAGTTTAATCATTTTAAGGATTCAAAGTGACATAGATCAGCTGGGAAGCTCTACTAAAGTGACACTACTCAGTGCAGCCACCATCTATATTTATTATGTGATGTTATTCTTTCTCAGACAAGCTGTAAAGTGTCCCAGTTCATTCATCTGTACCTCTTTGGCTGTAATTACTTCTGGATGCTGTGTGAGGGAATCTATCTGCACACGCTGATCGTGGTGGCTGTGTTTGCGGAGAAGCAACATCTGATGTGGTACTATCTTCTAGGCTGGGGTAAGTGCTAAATGGAAAATTGGCAAACAAACATAATTACAGCTCTGAAAGCTCTTCAGGGTCTTATATATTCTTTAACTTCATTCCTCTGTTTATTGCAGGTTTTCCTCTTATCCCAGCCTCCATCCATGCCATTGCCCGGAGTTACTACTACAATGACAAGTAAGTTAGCGCTACCATAAACAATGTACTGTCTCAAGAAAAAACAATTCAACCCTGTGGAATTAATTGGTTTTCTTGCGAACGTTTCTTCATCTAAGACACAATAACAGACGAATACGATGTACTTAAGCTGATAACATACAATTACAATTCCGTGTCTCTTTATTGAACATAGCTGTTTAGTGAACCCATAGACTAATTACAGCAACAAAACCTAATTGGAGTCAGTAGCAGGTACACCTGGAGCCCAGTTAATGAAATGAGTTTGGAGGTGTAGCTTAGAGCTAATTAGATTGATAAAAGACACTCAAACATTTGAAGTTTGTGGTTTATAGGAAGTATGTGCTGAATTGAACCAAGCATCAGAAACAGGACATCTCTGAAGTCATATGGGGGCTGTCTGTGTCCATTGACCCTCATGTGAAAATGTCCAACTTTTTATCTGAAATTAAAATATTTACAGGCTGGTTTAAAAAGGAAAAAAGTCACAGTGAAAAGTCACAGTTAATAAATCATCAATAAATACATCAAATTAATTAAAACCCAAATATAAAATAATTAACAGATATGTATGTAATTAATTTAATGTCTTGTTTTATTTATTGTTTTTGTTCATTTTAAGATGTGTTTTCTATGAAATGAAGACCATTTAGTTATTTCATGTGCTGTTTCTTTATTTGCTGTATCGCTTTGTTATTTCATGTGGTCATTTGTTATTCGACTCACACGTTCCTTATTCGATGAACACTTTTGTTATTTGATGCGTTGTTTCATTACTTGGTGCCTGTCAGTCAACCAGTTGCTAAGCAACGAGCATAGGTGGACGTTCACTGTCCCGAGAGCCTGACCTTCGCAGCAGGAGAGCAGTGAACAAACCTGCACATGAACTCATGTATAAGCAGGTATTGTAGTTGATGGTAACACATTAGAGAAGCCGGAACATGTGCTCACTGGTGGCATCTTGGGAGAGACTAACTCCCGGATGGCTTGAAGGTGGCTCAGCACGGTTCTGTAATTTCATTAATTAATGACATTATTTCTCCAGTTCTGTTGATAATCCAGTCAACACGCTTAGCAACAGGTTTTGATTGACAGGCCTGGCAGACACCAAGAAATAAAACAGCATCAAATAAGAAACATGCACATTGAATAAGGAACAAACACGTGAAATAACACACAGGCACATGAAATAATGAGGTGACTGAAATAAGGAAACAATCAAAACAACATATGAAATAACTAAACGTTCTTCAGTTCATAAAGAACACGTCTTAAAATGAACAAGCACATTAAATAAAACAATACATTGAAACAATTTGAATCAAATGTATGTTCGTCATTTTATAATTTGGTGTGTGCATTTCTTACTTGATGATTTATTAACTGTGATGTGAATTCTTTGTTATGCTAATTTATTAATTGAAGAGTTAGAGTTTTATTCATTAGACAGTATGATTTATTACTTTAATCTGACAAAAAAAAAAAAAGAAAAAGGAAGCCATGATGAAGGCAAAGGAGGTGCTGTCATTTAGCTTCGGCCTCGAGGGTCCTGCTCAGTTGAACTTCCACCCGTCCTGGTTTTAACTCTATTGTTACTCGATTTAAATGTAGTTTCCATCGCAACATCAGATATGAGGAAAGTTTGGCAGATTTAATCAGAGTGAATGTAAGGTTTGTGTCATCGGTTAGCATGAGCTAAGTCAAGCTAAAATAGCTACTTTAGAGTAACTGAGTGAAGCACTAAGGACACAAAGGGCTCAGCTTTCCAACATCACAACATTCCCCCAGTGATGATGCATGGTGAAGAGAGCTTCATGATTTGGGCTTGCTTTACTGTCCTCAGAACCTGGATCCACTTCCCGTCATCAAGAGGAAAAGTAATTCCCAAATGTACAGAAAAGTCCTGCAGGTTAATGTCAGGTTGGCCCTCCACCACCTGAAACTTAGTAAAGTTTGGATGATGCAGGAAAACAATTACTTCAGTACTAAACAAAATCCACCACAGAATGGCTTTAGTAAAAGAAATTCAGATTTTTGGATGTTAGAGACACTCATTCCAGACACCCTATAAAAGGAGGTTCAATCCAGCTATTAACTGCAGTTATTCATTTTCTTTTTCCTCCAACCATGATTGCTTAATGGGTGTGTTCAATAAAAACATGAGAAATAGGAATTATGTATTTTATCAGCCTTAAGTACATTGCTTTTGTCTATGTGAACAGATTGCATTTGACAGCATTTCACTACAGAAATCCAGTTAATTCCAAGGGTTTCACACTTTTTCTTTGGCACTGTTTATGTGCATGGTCATATTATTAAAAAAAAAAAGGAAACTAAACAGCTGAGGCTTGGGAGCCAGCTTAGAATAGATTGTCAAACATGATTTGTCTGCATCTTGTCGTTCAACAACCCTGATGACCTTTAATTTTCAAATAAACCTGTCTGCATAATTGGTCACATTTGCTGTGTTACACTGATAAGGCTGTGCAAACCTTTTTGTTTTTGTTTTGTTTTGTCCTCCTTCCCATTGTAGCTTGTTGGATTAGCTCCAAAACATCGCTACTCTACATCATCCACGGTCCCATATGTGCTGCTCTTTTGGTAAGAGGGTTTACTCTTTCTTCTAACACCAGTCAGCTACAGCAGATTCAATTACAATATTTTGTCAGTCTTTAGTCAAATAGAACAACTTGATTTTTTTTTCCTCTCTCTCATGATGTTTTATTGCACAATCGGCTCAATAGCGTGCTTTTGCCCTCCTCTGAGTGGACACTGTGGGGGGCCCACAAGCAAGACACAGTTTCATTGCATGTATAATTGTGCTTTTCTTGCGAAATCAATTCATCTGCCCCACTGAGGATCCACCCTCTGGTCCCCAGGCCTGTGTCGTTTTCTAGGAATTCACCTAATCACTGCACTGAAACATGCTTCGGAGAAAACTGGTCCCTTAAGACTCTCTCAGTTCTAAATGTTCTGCGTCAAAACACTTTTATTTTGAGTTTTCAGGTTTTGAGAACAAATAATGTTTTGGTGCTGGTTTGGGCTTCAGAGGTTTTTTTTTTTTTTTAAACTCACTTTAAGAAGTGGCTTTATGTGACAGGAGTCAGGGTTTAATTGTCAGGGTTTAATAAAAACCCTATTGTCGGCTTTTTACAACATATATTGATATTTAAACAAATGTTAATTTATTTCTGAAACAATGTTTAAATCTATCAAATTGGAATCCAGATTAGGTGCCAATGAATGGAACCTTTTCGAGTGATTGTTAGAAACTAATCTTATTTGCACCCCTGACTTGTAGGGCCTGGTACTGTCTTTGTTAAGCCTATGGCTTTGAACCTAAAGGATGTAAAATGAAATGCCATTTAATTTGCATCAACTAACACTTAAGTCTTAATTCCTTCTTCCCTTGATGATGGCGAGTGGTCCAGGTCCTGAAGCAGCCCATATCATAAACCTCTCTCCACCATACTTTCAACACTGTGATCATGTTTTGATATTGGAAAGTTGGGACCTTTTTTGGTCGTCTTTTTTCAAGAGAATTTCTCCAGGGGATACAAGATCATCATCACAAAGTTGACTTTTCAGTGGGATATAATTATCCACACTACTAAACCAAAACAAAAAAAAAAAAGTAAGAAAAGAAAAAATATGTAATGACCAAGTCAAACCACAGATTTGACCCAATTTAAGTGTTTGGGTGAGATTTAAAAGAAGCAGGGTATGGAAGAAAAACCATCTTATAAGGACAATATCCATGGGGTTACTTACTTTTTTCCATGATCGTAAATGTTTTACCCACACGCAATCTTCACTCTACAATATTTGTGTCCATTACTTTAAGAAAATACCATCTACTTTATTCCCTTTCTTGGTAATGCACGGTCTGTAAGGCCTACATCAAGGTATTAAAATGATGAATTTTTCATTTCCGCTGTCATATTTTATTAACGTTCTCTTTCATTAGGTCAATTTGTTCTTCCTTCTTAACATCGTGCGAGTTCTCATCACCAAACTGAAGGTGACCCATCAAGCAGAGTCGAGTCTCTACATGAAGGCAGTGAGAGCGACCCTCATCCTCGTGCCTCTTCTGGGGATTCAGTACGTTCCTCCTTCCCTACAAGCCAGAAGGACGTGTTTCCTCTGAAATATATGACTACATTATGCACATACTAATGCATTACCAGGTGAGACAACGGTTAATGGTCATCATGAGTGCTTGATTTACACCACATTTATTCTAGGCTTCCTAAGACCGTTTCATCTTTTAAAAAAAAAAAAAAAAAAAAAAAAGCTTGCAGGCATAAATTTTATGTAAATGCATGTCAAGCATTTATTTTTAGGGTGGCATGTAAGTCTTTCCTGTTACATTTTGCTCTCTCTCTTAGCTTGTTTATAGAAAAATTGATTCCATGGTTTATTATTCCTCCATTGAAAGAAGCATTTATTTTATTAAATTTAAATGTTTTCTAGCTTTAACCTTATTATTTTCACAGTGTTCAGTATAAGCTACAGAATCTCCTATGCCTATGAGTAGACTTTGTTTATGCTGTAACACAGAAAAGAACAGCAGGAAGGAAGACATGAATTATCTGAACTGAAAGGGAGTGGAATAATCTAATCTGAGCTATCCCTGTCATGTGCAGTACAGGAAAAATATGTTGACTAATGGACTCCATCAACTCTTAAAATGCACATCAGAAATTTTATGCTTTGCTGCTTCATGACACTTTAACTAAACATGTTGTCTACAAAGTGATTACTAAGCGGTATCATGTCTCTATTTTTATTCCAGGGTCTGCTTGTGGCCACCATCTTCTGCTTTTTCAATGGAGAAGTAAGTTGGGGTCACGTTCTTTTGCTTATTGTTATTTTTTATCTTTTTTTTTTGGAATGCATCCGCACATACATTATTCCATTGTTCTCCATTTGTCACAATTAAGCTGTTTCTCAATATACATACTTGTCTGTGCTAATGTTCTTGTGTACTGTCCAAAAACAAGTCAGGTTAATTGGTGGCTCTAAATTGTCCTTAGAAATGAGTGTGTGTGGTTGTGTTTGTGTGTGTGAGGCCCTGAGAGGCTGAGGTCTCCCTTTTAAAGGAGATCTTTGATCTGAATTTGACAAACCTGGCTAAACAAAGACTAATAATAACAATAATAATAATAATAATAATAATAATAATAATAATAATAATAATACTTGGGAAACATCATCAGCCGAAGTTCTGTTCCAATTTAGGGCACGTATTTAGTCAGAATCCTCAACGGGTGTTCTTGCACCTCCCATTTTATCATCCAGTGGAGACCTATATACACTTGAGATGGTAAAGTATCCCAGAGAGTATTCTGCATCAATTTGAAGAAGAAATGAAAAAGAGAGTTATAACTTTTTTGTAATGTTATAACTTTTTAAGTTTTTGTTGAATGTAGTTTTAAGATGTTTACATGCCAGAAAATAGAGCTTATTTGATTTTTATTTCCTTTCTCCTCCTCTAAACTTTATTGAAACATCACTGAAATAGAAAAGCAAAAACATCCATTAAAAAACATTGTCATAATATAATATATGAAGTAATGTTATAAACATTCTGCCAGAGGTACCCATGGTCCATTTTGGGTCATATTCATGTTAAAAGTGTTTATTCTATATTCAATTAAACTGTATCTGTTTTTAACCCATGTTAGCCTACTAGCTAGCTTAGCATAAGTACACTGCTGGTTCAATTGCATAAAGACCTCGCTGTGTCCTCCCGTCCTCCAGTGTAATGTTAGTAAGTAGTTACTTACCACCCATGAAGTACCAGGTACACAAGTTCAAAGTTGTGTGAAGTGTTAAAGGCTTTTTCCTGAACAGCTTTAGTTCTTTTGTGTCTTTCTTGACACTGAATATAAGTTTTAGTGGGCCACAGACTGTAAACTGAAAGCCATTTATCTAAATATATAATAGCTTGTTCTTGCTTGAAGTGAATGATTTACAAGAATCTCCAAATAATTTGCTTTTGATCTAGGAAGAGAAAAAGTTGGCACATGTGGCACTTTATTGCCATTTCATATAATTTGCTTCCAAAGTGTGATCTAATCCTGAGTTTATTATACACTCACACAGTATATACACAGGAACATGGGCTCAGTAAATGGATTCAGTTAAACTTTTAATCAAAACCTGGTGTTCACAACGTTCTTGAGATAGAATCCATTGTAAGAGACATTCTCAAGCTGTGATGAAATCCATAGATCTCTCCTTTTTTAAAGCAACTGTTGTGTCTCTCAACTCAAAAACCATATCTTTAAAAAAAAGTTTTACAAGTGTCTTTTATTGTGCATGGGCTACAATTTAGCTCTCTTCCCAGCACTTCTGTGAAGCATCCCCCATACGTCATTTGTAAGGCCCTGAAAAAGCTAGCGTAAAAGTACCGAAATTGGAAACCATGCGAGAACAAGACAACTCCAGGAAACTATGTGGTAGGCTTTTGTTTAACAACAAATAGCTTAACTTTTAAAATCCTCATAAACTCTCCTTTCTCCTACCTAACGTAGCCCCAGATAGGCTGTTGAAACATGCTGCAATCTCTATGCTAGGCTAAACTTGTCACGATCTCAATGCCATTTGTGTCTATTGAATTTCATCTAAAGAATCTAAAGAGAATCAGTCATTTTCAAGGAGGAAAAACTTTGTTTATTAATAAAACCAAGAAACAAGCAGGTTGATAGCATAACTTAATGTTAAAACTGGAAAAAAAAAAACTAGTAAATTAGCTCGGCTGGTTTTATCTGAAAACTCCTGTGGGCTGTTTTTTGTTAGTCAGCCAGCCTGGACAATGCACAGATGTTCCGGGCTGAATGGAACTATATCTGTCAAAAGAAGGTTAATCTTTCTGAAATCATACAAAGTTATTTTTAGTATTTCTGTCTGACAATTGGTATAAAAAAATGACGCATGATTTGTCATTACTCCTTGAGAAGAGGCCTTGCCTGTCATTTTCTTTAGACCGGTTAGTGAATTGGTAGGAGCTTGAATAATGTACCTTTATATTCTACTAATATCTGAAATGTGGCTTTTCTGTTTAGGTCCAAGCAGTTCTGAGGCGGCACTGGAACCAGTATAATATCCAGTTTGGAAACAGCATAGGAAACCACTCGGACGCCCTGCGATCAGCCTCCTACACAGCTTCCTCCATCACCGAGGTACCGGGCTGCTACACCATCGACAGTCACTCGGAACACATGAACGGCAAGAGCTGCCACGACACAGACGTCGCCATCTTAAAGTCAGACAACCCCTTCGCCTGACCTCAACTCTCTCATACTCCATCCATCCTCCCAACCTTCCTAGGATCTGCAGCATGTCTGGAGATTCATGGCACTGAGGGAAACTCAACTGTTCCCATAATGTCAGAGGAAATGAGTGGGGGAGAAGGATTGCACACTCAGATTCTCACTCCGTCACACCAACACAGGCCATTTAAGGGAACTGCCAGGTGTTCTCGGCGCTGCTGCTCCGGCAGACTGTTTTGTCGACAGTTTGGATTCTAATGCATCCTGATAATCCCAATAATAGTTGCGATCTCTGTCCCTGACAAAATAGTTTTTTGAATGGACAAAGAGTGACTGCATTTTTTTTATCTGTTGAGCATCACATTGTGCTCAAGAAAACCTTTCGATACACTGTATTTTTTTTTTGACACTCTTAGTGCCAAACCAAGAAAGCTTGCCTTCCGCATTTGCTGTTTTTTATTTTCAAGAAAAAATGAAAATGTAGATAGGACATCTAACAGGTGTATCATAATATATTAAAGCTGTATTTTACATGTTAAACTTAATTTATGAGAACTTATTCTTGACATTTAATGAAAACAGAAGAAATACCATAAACTATTTATTGGAGATGACCTGCTACACAACACTAAACCAATAAATACTGATAGTACTTGTTTCCAGCTACACAAACTTTCACAACCTTATATATTTCTTAGTTGGATTCTGCATCTGCAGTTTAGGGCTGGACCTGAATATCCGGATATCTGGATGTTTTTTCGCTAAGTGGCATCTGGTTTTTAATTTTGATATCTCAATACATATATTATACATTGGTCAGCATGTGATAATTTTTAATGAACAGTTAAAATATGGAAATAATAAGACAAAAAAAATTATAAATCATGCAGTCATTGTTTGGTTCAGTTGTTGGTTGTTAACAGGAAGACAATATGGTTCTGCTGGATATACTCACAGTTTGACCAAGTGTTCATGTCTGTTGGCATGCACAACCAGCTGTGTTGTGAACGTATCTGGCTCGTGATCTACGTGGCAGGACACATGATGCTGGATGTCTCCACTTTGGGGAATACAGACTCACCCCCTTCTCACACATAAATGCTGAAAGCGTCTTCAGCGTAGGTTTTCATAGACTTTAAATGGGGTGATGTCAAGTGTTGCTGAACTGAATTGTGGGTTTTGAATTGTGGCAGCATAGGTTCCATCAAAAGCTGGGGAGTTTTCAACTTTCCATGCTTAATTAAATTAAACACACGCAACAGCCAGTTATATTTCCAGCTACACAGCTAGAGCTAGTCAATGAAATCCTTTTTGTGGGACTTTTCAAAGAATGCGTTTATTTGCGTAGCAAGCAGGAAGGAATTTTTGTTTTTTTTTTGTCTGATGAAGGCGCGTCAGAAGGACCTCACATGTTGCCATGACGCTGCTGCTGTGTGTGGGGATTAGGATCTCGAATAGCCTACAACCAGATACAACATGGCAACACAAGAAAACAAAACTGGCACCATCGGAGGTGATCCATTAGGCCATTAAATCAACGCCGTTAGGATAGAAAGTTTGTTTCTCTTTTTTTTACATTATATTTTTACATATCTTCTGCGAGTTGTTTGCGTTCGATTGTTCCCCCTTGTTCAACACAACACCACACACAGTGAGGCCATAGCTGCAGCAGAGCGCCCCGATGGGTCACTTGTGGTCACCAGCCTACACTAGCGCCTCGAGGATTCAAGTGAATGTTGCATGTCATATAATACATGACTCATATTTTTTCAAGGAGGTGCATGACCAACATGCCAGAGGAACGCATGATAGCAAAGTAGCCAGGATGTGTTTACGTACACATTGCGAAAGGCAAGTATATTCCAAGCCTTAATTTCATGGAGGGTTGTGCATAGAGCCCCATGTGGGGATCTGGGTCCAGAAGCTCAGACTGAGCCCAACCTCAGAATCTCAACCTCAGCGCGGTTCAGCTCCAGGTACCCAACTGTGCTCCTGAGAAGGGTTCAATGTCCCCATAAATGAAACTCTGTATGTTTGCTTTAATCCTCTACCAAAGCTTTCGAAGCCCATAAAACTGTGTTGAGGCCAGCCTTAGTGCTGTCACTGCAGCTGATATGCAGTATCACATGCACACATAGGTTCTACAGATTGTACAAATGATGATGCTAATGTTTGTCCATTATCTTCACAGACATGAACATCCTTTAAAACACGTGGTAGCTGTCATGTCACTTGGTGGTTCAGTTTCATCAGCGATAAGCCATAATTAAATGTACTTTTATTTATTTTTTTCTCATGACATGTTGTAAGTGTAAAGAGCTGGATTTGTTGGACATCAACATATCACATTCCCTTTCACTGCTATCTCCACTCTTACTCTTACCAAATATGTAGATATAACTGAGATGAGTGTTGGGACTGAGAGCAGCACAGTGTTAAAAAATGCAGACTTTTGTGTTTTTGAGGGCGTAACAGAATGAATGAGAGCATTTTTAATAAACAGTTTCAATTTTAGCACAGTACACACATGCTTTTAAAATGGTTAATACAATATTGTCTCTGCTTGTCATGATTCAAGCCCCATCACAGTACAATTTTCTGTGAAAGGGGGACAGTTTATAGTCCTTGTTTCAGTGCCAGGCCTCATTCTCATGTCGGTTCCAAGCTAATCTCATGAATTAAATCAAGTTTTTTTAGTTATTCATACATTTGTTTACTGATTTAGATTTTACTTCCCCCCCAAAAAATTTGGAAGAGAGCCATCATATTTGGCAAATTCAGCACACTGAAGCCTTGTACTGGCTTGATTACTTTTGCAGATTTTGCATCTTTCCCTGTCTTTTGTTGGATAGTCAAAATGCAAAAGTGTTCTTTAAGGCCAGTAAGGAGGACTGCTTATTCTATTGTTAAAAAAAAGAAAAGAGACACAGAAGATAAGAGGCTTGGAAAAGCTGTGTCAATTAAAGTGCAATAAAAATTGATTAAATCTTGACGTACAGTAAATGAAGCAAGTTTCCTGCAGTAAATGAAACAAGTTAAAGCTCCTGGCACCAAGGAGATGAAAAATAAGGAAATGGAATAACTGAGGAGTCTAACTTCCCACAGTGTAATACATGAAAGGAAAATAAAGGTTCGGCTTTCATTGTGGTATCAACACATTTGTCAAGACTTTTCTTTCATTGGGGAAGTAAAATTTTGGTGTCTTTTTTCGTTTTCTGCAATCAGTTTTTTTTTTCATCTGTCTGTGCTAGAAAGAAGAAAAGTTTCAATTCAGCTCAACTTGAAATTTATTTTATATTTTTGCTCTGAGAAAAGATAAGACATGGGCAACGGAGCTGAGTTCAGATAATGTTGCTGCATTATGATGTTTGCTTGATCAGGCTTAGATGTCAGAAGAGGTACCATACATCTCTTTGCTGCTTTTTTCTTTTTCTTAATAGCTTTTAAATACACTTTTTTCATAATGCTGGGAACACAAGTCACTATCATCTGATGTAAATAGTTTTGTAAATCTGACATCTCTTACAGGATACGCTGAACATGTGAGAGTGTGTCTGCATGATTTTTATATATGTACATATGTAGTATTTATGGGTTTACTGTACTCAGCAGCATTCAACAATTACTTCTGTGTTCTGGAAAAAGCACAGAGGTGTTTCTACCCAGGAAATCTCAACATGCTACTGTATCTGTTTCCCCTCTCAGCTCTGTTAAACTCGGTCACCTCTCTATTTTCTCGATTGCTCAAAAGCATGTGGTTGAGAAGCTTAAACTGTCCAAAGAAATCGTCTCCTAACAAAGAATGTCAATAGCATTTACACTGATGACTATTTGTTTATCTCCATTTTTCTGTCTTCTTGTGATGACTTACCATAATTCTGCACAGAAAAGGTGACAAGAAATGTTTGTCAAAAATATGTTCACAGTATTCAAAGCCACATATACTGTGTACAATCAAACCAGCAGCATTACTTTTTGTGTCTTTGATGTCAAATCTGTGGGACAGTTTCTCCATTTTGAACACCCATCCTGCATATATGGCTGTCACTGTACTGCTTTAATGAAGTGATTCATTCATAATGACAGAATTATGAAGTCTTCATCAAAAGTTATGTATTGTTTGTGATGCATTATAAATCATTTATGATTTCTTTTTCATCCAAACTGGAAAAGCCAGAAACGTTTGGCAATTGTAGTAAATCTTGTATATCATTCACGTTGTGTATTTATGTGTGAAATGTTATCATATGACTCTTCATGGAGTTTGTGAAGTCCCCAGTGACACTTTGGTAAAGTATTGTGAAGTATGACAAAAGCACAGGACAGTGTCGGTTCTGTTTGTTTATACTGTACTGTATCGATTTTGATAGTCTTGACACATTGGCTCCACACTGCTGTTTGAATGTAAATTGGTTTTCTTTTAGGATCTGGATGTGAAAAACATTATATATAAATTCATTTTATGATTAAGTTAGACAATGTTGCTATCTTATGCGTATTTGTATACTAATACAGTATAGCACAGCATTTGCCCTTTGCTCAGTTTCTTCTTTTCCCAATAAGAATCTTTTTGGGGGGATAGCCATACTTGTAAGCATGATTTGGTCCATTAAAGAATGAATCTTTCAGAGGCAAAGATGAGCAGAGGATCTCCAGTCTGTCATCCAATGCCTGAGGAAAATCATTGAAACTGAAGTTGAAAACAATGCCTTCATGCCTTCTAAAGTGCATAATATCATTAAACAATTTAAGGAATTTGGAGAAATATCACAATGCAAAGGGCAAGATCACAAGATGAAATGGGTCACCCATGAACTCTGAACCCTCAGGCGGTACAGAATGCATCAAGAACCATCATTCATCACAAGCTGATATAACCACATGGGTAAAAGACAATACAAACCAACACTCTCAATTGCAACTGAAAACTTTACAGTACACAGAAGAAGCCAAAAGTATCCTTGTCCTGAAGCAGTGATGATGTCTCCAGCCATGGAGGTATCTACGATGGACCATCACTCTGGAAATGTGTATTGTAGTTAGACAAGTCAGTTTTCCAGATCTCTTTTGAGAAAATTGGCTGCTCTCTGCCTAAAAAACAATAAAGGACCATTCAAACTCTTTTCAAGCAACAAGACCAAAAGTCAAGCTCTGTGATGGTGTGGCATTGTCTCAATGCTCTTGGCAAATTTTAAACTTTTGTGATGGCAGAATTGAATGCAGAAAGGTATACTGAGATTTGACAGTAACTGCTGTCTTCAAGGCCATATCTTTTCCTAGACATCCATTCATTTTTCAACGAGAAAATTGTTAGGAAAATTATCAAAAAATGATTCAGATTATAACAGGGGTGGGCAAATCCAGTCTTAGATGTTTCCCTCCTTCAGCACACCTGATTCAAATGAATGGATCACCATCAGCTTGTCTGTCAAGGTCTGTTAACGAGCCATTCATTTGAATCAGGTGTGCTGAAACAGATTTAACCATGAATGTTTACAATGGGAAACATATCAGTCACACAACCCTAATTTAAAGAGTCCACATACCTCCTTGCTTAACCCTAACCCTATACAGTTGGTCACAGCAAGAAGACATGCAACATTTGGAAAACGAATAATAGCACACTATATTCTTATTTTTTGAACCAAAATGAAAGCCTTTATCGGGTACGCTATACAAAGATATGAATGAGGATAAGGAGGGTACTGGGTACTGGTTTAACTATGTCTTTTTGCATAGCAAATAGACGTGGTTGAGATTTTGAGTGTTTTGAGGCCAGATTTATTACTAAGTTGTACAACTCCAGTTCCAAAAAAGTGGGGACACTGTATAAAACGTAATTAAAAACAAGATGCATTGATTTGCAAATTTCATAAACATATCTTATTCCCAATAGAACGTAAAGAACATATCAGATGTTGAAACTGAGACATTTTACCATTTCATGGAAAATATTAGAAAACATTTTGACTTTGATGGCAGTAACACATCTCAAATAAGTCGAAACAAAGTGATGATTAACACTGTGTAGCATCCCCCCTCCTTTAACAACTGTCTGTAAACATCAAGGAAGTGAGGAGACCAGTTCCTGGAGTTTTAGGAGAGGAATGTTTTTCTGTCACTGAAAGGTCTGGACTGCAGGCAGGCCAGTTAAGCACCCAGACTCTTCTCCCGTGAAGCCTGGTTTTGCATTATCTCACTGAAATGTGCAAGATCTTCTGTGAAGGAGCCGTTCTCTGGATGAGAGTATATGTTGCTCTAAAACCTCTATGTACTTTTCAGCATTGATGGTGCTTTTCCAGATGTGCAATCCACAGGCGCTAATGCAAAGCTATGCCATGAGATGTGTTACTACCATCAAAGTCAAAATGAGCTAATACTTTCCATGAAATGGAATGAAATGTCTCAGTTTCAACACATGAAATGTTCTTTATGTCCTGCTGGGAATAGAATATGAATTTATGAGATTTGCAAATCATTGCATTCTGTTTTTATTAAGATTTTACACAGTACCCCAACTTTTTTTGGTTTTGGGGTTGTAAATTATTCATAAAACTGAAGAAAGTAAGAAGAGAACATTTACAAATCTTAAAGAGCAAAACTCGGTTTTACCTTAAAATGTTAAAAGTATCATTTACTGATGCAGAAAGCTTCTCTTTACCGAATCACAGGTTAATCTATAAACAAATCCATCTGTGTTATGTGTTACAATAGAAAAGCTCCAAATCATTCACAGTTCAGTGTTGAAGACAATCCAGCTACTATAAGATCACAGTGAGACTGAGTTTTGGCGCTAATTTGACACCACTGTGGCTTTGTACTGGACCATTGTAATGAGAAACATCTGCCACTTTGGCAAAGAGTCCCCACAGTAACTGTCAAAAAGGAAATGTTCAGTATCCAAATCCCTTTTGGTGTAAGAAGCTGGAGAAAAGTCCACGACAGAATGTGACTGAAATTATAATAATACAAATGATCTAATTCAAGGCACATCAATTTACAGGTTACTGACTTCAGAAATATTCAGAGCACCAGCCTGCTGATTATAAAGATAACAAACATAACAGGACACCTGACGATTAAACTTGAACTATGAGCTGTGATCCTGCTCTTCACTGAGAAGGGAGGCCATTTTTCACCAACCTTCACTCATTCTGAGCACACACAGTTTTTATATGATCACCAGGCAAGTGGGAAGTTTGGCTGAAACACTAATATGAAATAAAGTTCAAGGTAATGACCTATTACAGACTTGTGTTCCTGAAAATTGATTCTCAGTGTGTTTCTTTAATTTTACAACCAGAAATGTTTCCTGATTGACCCTCTAAACATTAACCACTGCATCATGCCTGTCATTAATAGAACGCTGACACATCTCCACCGGTGTAAACTCCCCTGAAGCACTCAGAAGGGATTTAGTTTAAGTGCTGCTGTGAAATTATGTTGATAAGCAGTTTACATGAGTGTGGTTGTGGTGGAATATTTATTTGTGTTATATTATTTATTATTTTATCATTTATATATTTTCATGCTCATTCAAATCTGAAGTTGTAACCGGATAGCACAGTTCTGGCAACAAAGAGCTTCAGAGGAGACCTACTATATGCCATTTTTTGAGGTCTTGATGAGATGTCCACTACAGGCTTTGATCAAAATACCACAGAGATACAGTATAAAAGCTCCTTTGCAAATATGCTTTCGCAGATCTTTTCATAGCAGCCAGTTTTAGGGGCCAGAGTCGTTTAACATCCCCATCAAACCATAGCATGTGCCTTTTTTTGAGATGTGTGTTATAGCTTTGTGTAACTCCCTTCTGAGGAACAGCAAGCGCAGCATGATGCGAAGTTTGGTGGTGATACAAAAATGAGGAGGCTGGATGGATTCTCCTCTGGTCTGTGATGTCACAGTACCTTGCAAATCTGTAGCACTACCTCAATAATATACATTCAGGGCAAGGTGGCCATAAGGTCATAGGGTTGTATTATGTTGATGTTTTAAGTTGGTTTTCTCTTTTAAAATCCAAATGTGTGTTTCCAAGCAGAGAAAAGCAGAGCCGTTATATGGCTTCCAATAGAGGAGAGCCATATACTTGGAAAAACACCTTCTTAATGATCTGTCATGATTATATTATTTTCCAGTATCTTTGCTTTGTTTTGTAACAAAGAAACCAACCAGAGGAAGGAAAGCAAAGATGCTTTTAGGAGTTGAACTCTCTCTCCATAAGAATGCTTACATAATGTAATTTCAAAAGCTGCTCTCTAATGAGTTCAAGAGTTCATCCACCAACGTTTAACTGTTGAACCAGACAAAGAAATTCCATCGGCAGCCTTGTCTGTGTCTTACTTTGACCAATTACAACTCAGTGGAGCCGTCATTTACCAATGCTCTGATGCCCAAAGCAATTGGAGCTGACGCGCAGAATCTTTTTTTATTCCGACTTTCAGCATGTGGCAAGACCAAAATATCACCACAGCTAGATCTATACAAACTCCACTTTCTGCCAATGACAAAGGAGAAGGCACACATCCCTGCAGTTTGGAATGGATATTTTGTATTTCTTCTCTTCACTGCTGGTGGCTCTTGTCCTTCTTAATAAGTAGCTGCTTCTGAATGGGTCGGACGAACGCCTCTGGCTCCTAAAGAGTAAGGAAAGTCTGCTTTAAGGTGAGTTTAGTGTTGACTTTACAGATCACAACAAAGTGCTGTTACATTATTTTATCATTCACAGTATAAATACGCCAAATGGATAGAACACTGAAAAAGGTTGTTTATAGGATTCTACAGGGGACAACTTTTTTTAGCCTGGATTGACTCTGCAGCTTATTCTGGCTTTAGGGGGCTTTAAAGAGAGTTTGAGCTCATTGCAGCTGTTTAGCGTATAATTTCGCTTCACTCTCGCGGCTTTGTTTTCAGCTGCAGCAGACAGCTGTTGTCAGCTCTGTCCTGCAAAGAAGCTCTAAACATGTACGTCTGAATGCTACCTACTAGATAAAATGAAATGAAATGAAATATACATCAGTACTGCATCCACGTTGCAATACACCTATGTGTGCAATGTCATTTGATCCTCTAAGAATCTCAGAAAATTCAGTCATGTGTAAAAGTAAGTGAGCTACTCCCTCTTCCAATCCAGTGTTTGCTTTTATGGGGGGGAAAAAATGAATTCTCATCCATCCATCCATCCATCCATCCATCATCTGCCGCTTGGTCTGGAGTCGGGTCGCGGGGGCAGCAGCTTCAGGAGAGAGGCCCAGACCTCCCTCTCCCTGGCCGCTTCACTTCCACCAGCTCCTCTGGGAGAATCCCGAGGCGTTCCCAGGCCAGCTGTGAGATATAATCTCTCCAGCGGGTCCTGGGTCTTCCCCGTGGTCTTCTCCCAGTTGGACATGCCTGAAAAACACCTCTCCAGGGAGGCATCCGGGGGGGGGGGGTATCCTAGCCAGATGCCCGAACCACCTCAACTGGCTCTTCTTGATGTGAAGGAGCAGCGGCTCTACTCTGAGTCTCTCCCGAATGACTGAACCTTTCACCCTATCTCTAAGGGAGAGTCCAGCCACCCTGCAGAGAAAACTCATTTCTGCCGCTTGTATTCATGATCTCGTTCTTTCAGGTCACTACCCACAGTTCATGACCATAGGTGAGGGTTGGAACAAGATCGACCGGTCAACAGAGAGCCTTGCCTTGTGGCTCAGCTCTCTCTTCACCACCACAGACCGGTACAGAGTCCGCACCACAGCAGATGCTGAACCAATCCGTCGGTCGATCTCCCATCACTCGTGAACAAGACCCCGAGATACTTAAACTCCTCCACTTGATGCAGAACCTCAAAAAGGCATTCTACCTACTTTTCCGACTGAGAACCATGTCCTCAGATTTGGAGGTGCTGATTCTCATCCCTGCCACTTCACACATGGCTGTGAACCGCTCCAGCAGGGCTGAAGATCCCCACCCGATGGCGACCAACAGGACCACGTCATCTGTAAACAGCAGAGACGAAATCTTGTCTCCACCGAACTGGAACACTTCCACTCCTTGGCTGCACCTAGAAATTCTGTCCATAAACGTTATGAACAGAATCTGGTGACAAAGGGCAGCCCTGGTGGAGTCCAACTCTCACTGAAAATGAATCCGACTTACAACCGGCAATGGGGACCAAACAACTACTCCATTTGTACAGGGACTGGACAGCCCGTAACAACGGGCCCAGCACCCCATACTCCTGGAGTACCCCCACAGGACCCCCCGAGGGACACGGTCAAATGCCTTCTCCAAGTCCACAAAACACATGTGGACTGGTTGGGCAAAATTCCCATGTTCCCTTAAGGACCCTCGTGAGGGTTTAGAGCTGGTCCAGTGTTCCACGACCAGGACGGAACCCACATTGTTCCTCCTGAATCTGGGATTCGACAATCGATCGAACTCTCTTCTCCAGCACCCCTTAATAGACCTTACCAGGGAGGCTGAGGAGTGTGATTCCCCTGTAATTATAACACACCCTCAGGTCCCAGAAGGGGGACCTCTCAAAACCATTCTCAAAATGACAACACAAATTTTTCCATTGTGTCATTATTTATTAAGCAAAAAAAATTAAAAAAATTTGTGTGGATAACAGTAAGTACCCCCTTACCGCTTCAAGAGGATTTAAAAGGGAAAGTTGCAACCAGGTGCTGATCATCATCAGTGACTGATGTTCAGCAGGTGTGCAGACCTCTATAAATACAGCCGTTTTGGGAGTTTGCGTGTCTGTAGCATGGCATAGTGCCAAGAGAGAAAGACCTTAGGGCCCCCATACACTGCACGATTTTGGACTGTTGTAGACATAAAAAAATCATCAATGTGAAAGAATGGTGGGGATGTCTTTCATGAACTTGTCAGTTGCGTGCCTGACTGTGAATGGTTTGATGATGGTGCCACAGTGGTCTTGCGACCAAAGACTAACTGATAATTTTCTGAGAGTGTCAGAAACCCTACGACTTTGTCTGCTTACTAGTCAATTAAAATGCAGCTTGAAATGATTTATTAATAAGTATGGCAAAGTGCCATTCCAAAGAAAAGTTTTCCTCTTCTCCCCAACTATAATTGGGACCACTTTCTTCTCTTTTCAAAGCATTTTCAGCACGCATTAAAGCGACAACAGTTTTTTTTCACTTCTTTTTTTACTGTCAGCGCGTACTGATGATGCCAGTTCTACATCCAGCTGCATCTCTGCATCAGTTGTAGCCTACGATTCAAGAGCGCTCATCAGCATACAGTCTGCTTGTACCATTCCTGACATCGTTCCCAAAATTAAGCAAATGCAAACTGTACAGGGTGAGATGTTAGAATCTTATATGACTGCTGACATTGTGAAGCGTGTAGGAACCCTTAGTAGAAGTAATTTGTTGCTGCACATCAGGCTGAAAAAGGCTTATGTAACCATTTCCAAACAATTTGAAGTTCAACATTCTCGAGTGAGAAAGATTATTCACAAGTGGAAATCATTCAAGACATCCCGGCAAATTTACCCTGAGGACAGACCGTGCAATGCTGAGAGAAATACAAAAAAACCCAAGAGCTATATCACAGTCTTCAGTGAGCATGTTAAATATTAAAGTCCATGACGGCAGAAATAGAAAGACTGAACAAGTACAGTATGTTTGAGAGGGTTGCCAGGAGAAACCCTCATCTGTCTAAAAGAAAAATGGAAGCACGACTAAGGTTCCCAAAACTGCACCTGAACAGACCACAAGGCTTACAAAACAATTTCCTATGGACAGGTGAGCTCAAAGTGGACAGTTGTTTTCCAGCACTATTTTGGAAAAAACAAACACGGCATTGCAGAAACGTCTTAATCTGACAAGGAAGGGGTGATGATTTCCAGTTTTTTAGCAGACATGGGACCTGGGCACCATCCAGTCACTGACAGGACTGAATATCAGACTGTATATCAGATTTTTCTGCATGTAAATGTGAGTCCATCTCTCCAGCAGCTAAAGTTTGGCAGAAATCGAAGTCGAACAACAGGACAACGATCTGAAGAATACTGGCAATCCTATATCAGAACGGCTCAATAATAAAAGATTTGAGCTCAAAGGATGGCCAACTGCAGTGGTGGGACATGGAGAGAGCAGTGAATAAGTGAAGAGCCAAAGAAACTAACTGACACCAATGTTGTTGGAAAATTAAAAAAAAAAAAAAAAATCTGTAAAAGTTCAGACATTGATGAGACATTGATAGTCATACAGGAAACAACTGCATCACGTTATTACTGTTGAAGGTGGATCTATAAACTACTGAATCACTGAGATATTTAGTATTGCCCAGTTGATATTTATCTTTGTCTTTGTGACATCAATAACATGAAGATGAAGAAATTTCAATGTCGTCCTTCACCTGAGATTGTATTTGTCTAGACCCAGTGTTTACTATTTACACATATATTAATAAAACCCAAATTCTCCAGAATTAAATTTACAGTAATAATCAAAAACACACCCCCGTTATTAAACACTTCTAACCACACCTAGTTGCCCCCCACCCTTCTCATCCCATGGTCTCTCCCTGAACCTTTAAATGATGCTCAGGCTCCCAGGGGAACGTTTACAGCCAACATGTATTCATGCATTCACATTCACATGCGTTTGTCTTTGCAGGCAGCTGCCAGTCAACACCCGAACAGCTGTGCAACCTCTGGAAGACAGAACTACAGGCAAATAACTCCAACACTCAATAATTATTAAATTATTAAGATCTATGCAATTGTTTTGCTTTAGTCTGTGCAAATCTACGCATAGAGTAACTAAAGTGTGGAAAGTGCCTCACCACCACAAACATTTGCAACTTTAGTAATGAAGAGCTCCTTTGTTACAACTCACTGATTTTTGTAATGCTTTTACACACACGCGCGCGCGCGCGCACACACACACACACACACACACACACACACACACACACACACACACACACACACACACACACCCACACACACACACACACACACAACACCCACACACACAGACCATAGGTTATAAAAGTAGGTACGAACCTTTGCATGACTGTAAGTTAGGCTCTATACTGTTGGTTTCCAGAGAGGAGAGTCTGCTGTAAGGTGCTTCTAGCTACATTTATCCTCAAAAGCAGGAATAGTGTTGACTCCACAAATCAGAACAAAGAGGCAGTGATTTGGTTATGGCAGTATTGGTTATACTCATTTAATAAGATTAATTTGACTCCCTGAGGAAAAAAAACAAAAACAGAAAATGACTTGCCAGATGGCCCCACAGCAAAAAGGTTCCTGGTTCGAACCTCAGCAAGGGCCTTTCTGTGTGGAGTTTGCATGTTCTCCCCGTGCTTGCGTGGGTTTTCTCCAGATACTCCGGCTTCTTCCCACAGTCCAAAGACAAGCATGTCAGGTTGATTGGTGGTTCTAAATTGCCCGTAGGAGTGATTGTGAGCTTGCATGGTTGTTTGTCTACATGTGGCCCTGTGATGGACTGGCGACCTGTCCAGGGTGGACCCCTGCCCTTTGCCTGAAGAGGATGGATGGATGGATGGATGGATGGATGGATGGACGGATGGATGGACTTGCCAGATGTAGATTCAAATAAAACAAATATTTAAAACAAACACACAAAAAAGCATTTGCTCCAAAAGTGAGACTGTTTATTCACACGACGACAGCTGTAATGAATTTGAATCAAATTGTCAATATAGTAACAATTATGAAATGATGTTGATGATGATGAAAAGCTTGCTTACAGGAGACTAATATTTAGCATGAAATGAAAATGCAACTCATCCTGACCTTAGGGAGCTTAAAGGGAGTTTTGAGTTCACTGCAGCTGTTTAGTTTATCATTTTGCTCCGCTCTCATGGCCTCGTTTTCAGTTGCAGCAGACAGCTGTTGTCAGCTGTCTCCAGCAAAGATGCAAGAGATGTATGCTACCAACTAAGTATTGACATTGGCATTGCATTCTTATTACATCACATCTGCCTGTTCAATCCTTTTTGAACTCCCGTTAAAGAGTTTTAGAGAATACAACAATGTCAAGATTTCCTCTTTTTTCCATCTACCAGAGGAGCAAGTTTATATAGAAATGCAGTTCCACCAGGAAATTGATGCTTATTGGCTTAATAATTTTGAACCAAAGCATTCTGAGAAATGTGTTCAGTGATTCAGTAAAATTATTCCACTGCAGACATGGGAAAGTAACCGGTTTGGAAACAGCCGGTGCTTCATCAGAGCCTGCTGCTATGAGAGATGCTTATCCTGTCACAGCATGAGTTATTACAAAATGACAGACCATGCTTTCTTTTAGAAATGTATGTACATAGGAAAGTGGCCAACTTCCCTGGAAATAAAATTAGCATCAGAGTTTAGTTCTGGGAAGTTGGGAAATAACGGCAAGTCAAACCAATATAATCTTAAAGAATGTAGCTCAAGGGCAGAGTTCTGCAAAGTAAATATATGCTTTTATTAGATCTTTACTTTTGTTTATGCTGATTAAATAACAGAAACAAAGGCAATCCATACTGGGGGGAAGTATTTAGTGTAAATCGCAGACTGTTTAAAAAATGGAAATAGGAAGGCCTTACGAAGGCCATAAAGGCTTAAGCTCATCTTTCAGCCATTAACACTGTGATATTTGGACTGGTGGCCAAATTTAACTGTGGATTTGATGAAGGCACATCCATGCTGGTGCATGAATGTGCCTTCGTCAAATCACATCCATGCACTAGCATCCATGCATTAGCGTTGATGTGCCTCACCTGTGTCACAAAGTAGACATTTCCATAAATGTTAAAGTCTTAATGCATAAATAAAAAACAAGCTTTAAGACAGCAAAGCAAGCCTAACTCATGATGCTCCCTCCACCATACTTCACTGCTGGGATGATATTCTGACATAGCTGCTTTCTTTTCGCACCCTACAGAGGTTGTGCCATGTTCCCGAACAGTTCAACTTTTGTTAGTGCAACTGCTTAATTTATGTTCTTCCATGGACACTCTGCCTGTTGACTATGTTCACAATGATCCAGTGATGTCTTCAAGTCCTGAGTCTTGGTCTGAAATCCAACTATAGAGATCAAATGTGTTTTTGAAGCCTTTATTTCTGTTGAACAGTTGGACTTTTTTAACCTCGGATCATGGCCCTAGCTTCAAAGTCATTTCATGAACTGAACTCCAGGTATGCACGTACTTTTCCTTGTTACTGTGTCTCCCGTAACTTCCCAGAGTTCCCCTCCCCCATCTCTGTTTTGCTTCACAGCTTTGGCAGGTGCAGACATCTGAGAGTCTTGGTGTTGCCTCCTTCTCAAACTGTGGTGTGAGGGGTTCACCAAGGCTTCAAATTCCTTGGGAAACACTCTGGGAAAGGGGGGGGGGGGCTTTGGTACACAGGATGTGACACTGCAAGCCAATAAAGTGTTTTCTACGTAAGCAAACTTAACTGAGTTGGTGATCATAGTTACATGTTAAACAAATTAATATTTCCATTACATTTATTCAAGAAGTCTCACACGTTAAGCCACAGAGGCTGTGATATGCTGGAGTGGAAAAAACCTCTCCCTACAGGTCAGCTCCCCTGTGGGTGGAAGAGATTGGAGTCAGCTAATGTGACCCTGCAGGTGGACATGACCAGTAAGAGAAGAAGTGGACATGTTACTGAGAGTAAGTAATTTGAACTGAGTTGTTTTGTCAGAGGAGGGCAGGTTGACTGAGTCTAACAGAAGAGAAACAGCTGGTGCAAATTAGATTTTCTGCTTAGTGTTTTGCAGACGCATGCATCTTAATCTGCTTGGGTTCAGACATGAAATGAAAATCATCAAATAAAAAAAAAAATGCTGTCACTGTTACAGCAAAGTCCCAAGACTGCAAACAATGTTACTGCATTTGTGTAGATGTTGACGTATCAGAATGTCCTTGGAGCCACGCAGCTACTTTAGCACCAGCTTGGTTATTTGTGGTTACTCATGCACATCCCAGAGCCAGCTCCCATGCTTTTTGTTTAATAAAAATCCCTGTCAGCATCTTTCAGCTGTATTGGTCAACACATGAAAGTGTGCTATGTCTGTGGATCTAAATTCAGCTCAGAGAGCTTCCAGGAACTGCCAAAGCACATCAGCCACAAATGCTGTTTGGCAGTTGATGACAGGTGTCGTGACAGTGGCATGAACGGTGCAGAAAGTGAGAAAAGAGGGATATGCTGTGACTGAGCTTTTGCATGTGTGAAAAGTGAGCTGTGTGTGATGCTGTCTGTTTTCTTACGTGCACGGGTGTGTGTTGTATTGTGACTCCATCTGTAGTTTTGAATGTGAATGTTGCAAGCAGCATGTTTCATGGTTGTGTACGTCAAACATCCACGGATTTATTTTCAGTTCTAAAAACTGCATGTTGCACAGCTTTGCAAGTTGAGTATTTTGTATCCACAGCAACAGAAATACACTCATAGTGAAGTGCAACAGCCACACTTCCTATGCCCTTGGATTTGACACCAGAGATTTAGGGATTTAACTCTCTGCTATATCTGTCACTTGGAACCCGGAAGAGATCAGCACTTCACTTGACACCAAATCCATGGGGACCACTTCCATCTGCTCCTACAGACTAGGATCATGTCTAACTCTGCTTGTCTGTTTGGCAAAAGAAAAGGAATTTAGAAAGAAAATTGAGCCAAGGTCTTAAATTGGTGATGTGCATACTTAAGTGACTGGTCACATTTGCCAAAAAGCTGTCAGAGGTTATAAAATATACCAAATAAAATTGTGTTAGATGTAGCTGAAACAGGGCTCTGCAGATTGAGGAATGGCCTTGTTGGTCAGCTAATTTGCCAGTAAGTGGTTTTAATAAAAATGTATATGTTCAAGAACACTCTGCTACATAATCTATCAAAAACACGTATAGATAATTACACAAGACTCATACCCAGTAGTCCATAAAATTCATTTTACTGAGTTTATTAAGCAGAAATGGCGAGACTGGGATAATTTGGTTTTTCTTTGTCATGGTTTTTGACGCCAAGGCAAGGCAGTTGCTTTCCTATTGTCACTTGTGATGCTTAACAAAGGAGATGTCTAATGTCTCCTTTGCGTACAAGTTGTTGAGTCATCTCTTCTCATTCAACGGTCACCTTAGCTCCTTCAATGTCTCTACCAATCTCTTCCTCTTTTTATCATTTGCATTTGATAAACTGTGAAAGTGATGCACTTTTGCCTCCAGGATTGGTAGTTTATGGACAGCTGGCTCTGTCACCTACCCACCTACCGTGGCAACACGGCGGCTGAAAGGACTGAGGAGGAGGTCATTAAAATTCCAGCCTCCAAGTTTTACCCCAGAACCCCCGCTGGTGGAAACGCACCTATTTTGGATAGGTCAGAAAAGCTATCAACTCGACAGTTGGAACGGGAATGATTTTTCTGCATGCTAATTCATAACAGCTTCCATTTGCGCATTTAAGCCTTGATCTGGACTGACTTAATAGTTGTAAAACAACTACTGTGGCTCATTGGTATGGTCTTAAAACATAAACATCCAGGCCTGTAGAGGGCACTTTGAGACTAGTAGAATAAGGAAATGGATGCTGACTTGATTGGGGAATATACGGCGAGAAAAATTCAGATCCACTAATTTGACTGTTTTGTTTAATCCCATCCCAGGTCTGCTATAATAAATATCAATTTTTTGGTAAACTAAATTGTTGGGTTAACTATCAATAAACTGAAGAAGAGTTATAATCATTATATTCTGTGTTGTGAAAAGAACAACTTACCACATTTTAAAACTGTGTTGTTGTAATGTTCCCAATGGCACTACGGGGCACTTAAAGGGAATTCACCATCTATATATTTCTGTAAAAGAAGATAACCGAGATGCATATCTAATGATTTGTACATAGTTTTAATGGTGATATTTGTAACAGACAATGGGACTCATTCATGAAACATGAGCAGAATGGATTTGTGTGTAAACTGTGAGCAGAGTGAAATTTACGCATGTTTTGACATTCATGAAAATGTTTGTAGTTCAGAAGTCTTTGTAGCTATGAACAAAATCTCCTCCTACCTCTGACCAGCTAGTGTAAATGAGGGGCACCCATAAATATAGCAGTCAGTGTTGGACTTCACAACATTAATGCTTATATAGACTGTTAATCTCACAATGTACATGTGTTTTAAACATGATGCTATATCTGAAGCTTAACACATGTATCTTAATCAGTGGGCATTTTCCATATTTACACTTCAAATTGTGTTTCTTGAAGTGTTGGTGGGTGATTAAATGAACTTGATCTGCTGACGGACATTCATGCAGCGGCTTTTTTGGCTGGATTTGGTAGATTACGAGTTAAACTGAAGGTTTTGAAGATCACATGAATATCCTGGTTGTCTGCACTTTTAGACCTCTTTACAACCTCACCCAGGGTGACCGTGTATAGTAATTAATGAGCTTTGTGAGCGCGCTCCCCACCTGTAAGCATTTGGCATTCATTAATTTACACATTCTTACAAAAATTAACTTCACTTAAGTGATAATGTGAATTAATAAATAAAATTAGTGTGAATAAAATCATACTAATTTTACTTTGTAGGTATACAAAAGCTTGTTTATACAGGCATCTCCATTTGGTCACCACCACCATGTTATAAATCTGTAAAGGTCAACTTCAAAATGTTGCACAAACTGGTGTTAAAAGATGCAAAAGGAGAGTTCATAGTCTCTGCTCTGACACTTGCCTAAATTAAGGTAAATACCAGTTCTATGAAGTCCTTATGCAGTCCTTACAACCTAATAACAGACCTATGGTTGTTGTAACTGTAAAATGGTCCTTTAATTGACTTGATACAGCCTGTTTAATTGAAATAATATATTCTGTTTTATTCCATCCCATATTTCACTAAAAAATTGATTAGTGTTGAAATTAGAAATAATGTATTATTAAAAAAGCAGAATAAACAACGAGAGGAACCACCACCACAAATCTGAAACACTCACAGCCGGGCGTGGTGGGAACATGCATGCAATTTTCATGAAAGGCTGAACGTTCATGGTTCCCTCAGGAAAAATCTTAATGACTTTTGCGACACCCTAAATTTTAATCTTTTATTACAAGCAGGCTTTCACTTCACTGTTTTTTTTTCTTTTCCTTAATCAATATGACATACCAGGCTCCCTAACATCTATCATGAATCTTTGAGACTGCATTTGAACTCCTTTGTTAGTTAATTTCAATGAAAACACGGATGATTTATGGATGGATTACAGTAAACTTCTTCACAATAGTTCTGAAAAATCTGAAAAAAAAAAAAAAACTAACAGGAGATTACTGAAATTATCATATTCCACCGAACCATCCTCAGGTTTACTTTTTGAAATTTAGCATGAACTAGCATAGTTAGCTCTGCAGAATCTTCAACAGCTTGTCGCTTTTGCCTCATTGAGACAAAACAAAGTTTTGCAGAGTCGAGACCTTCACTCAGGCAGCGATACTGGAATGCTGAAAATGTACACACTTCCTCTCAGTGTAGCAGAGAGGGGGAAAAGGCTTGCTTGTGGAGCCAATTGTTCAGGACGTCTGCTAACAAGACAAACTGCAGTGTTGGCTCTTCAATCACTTGAGGAAATGTCTGTCCAGGCTACCCACCACTGAGAGGGCCAGAGTCTTCCTGCTATTGTGAAAAAAAAACTTAGTGCCTTAAAGTGCATACTTTCTTTCCTTGTCGTCATAGAGATAAGGATGTCTCGTAAAGAATGTAACCAATAATGGTATTTGGTGGGGAACACTACAGCACTACAGTCTTTGTGAATGTCTCTAATAACTTCACAAATACAGACTTTGGATTTTTATATCACTCTTCTTTGCAAACATGTTCCTTCAAAATGTGAGGGGATCTCCTGTGTACGGCTCTTTTTAGGTCATTCCATAGATTTTACATGGGATTGATTTCTGTGCTCTGACTGGACCACTACAAGATTTGGGTTTTCCTTTTTCTGAAGCTATGATATCAGCTTTTTGACAGAGGGCAAGAAATATCTTAGTATTTTGCACCAATTAATTTTCTCATTTATCTTGATAATTGCCCTTGGCCTCACTGAAGACAAGCAGCCCCAAGTCATAGTGTTACTTCCACCATACTTCACTGTGAAGTACTTCCATAATAATGACAAGCTGATGGTGATCCATTCATTTAAATCAGGTGTGTTGTGGCAGGGAAGCATCTAAGACATGCAGGACAACGGCCCTCAAGGACTAAATACAGGGAATAGTAGTCACATGCAAGGATGATCAGTACCTGCCAGAATTTCCTGTGGTTCCTTCGGTGTTGCTCTTGGCCTGTTGGTAGCCTCCCTGATAGGTTTTGCCCTTGTCCTCTCATCAACTTCAGAGGGACATTCTGATCTTTGTGTACTACATTTTTTTTCCAATTGTTGATAATGGTTTTGGTAATGTTCCATGGTACATTAAGCGCCTTCTATATTCCTTTATATTCCTCTCCTGATTGGTACTTTTCAACAAATAAATCTTGCAGTTTCTTTGGGAGCTCTTTCTACTCTCAAACATTGAAGCAAATGCAACAACTGCTGACCTTTCTTCAGTAAGAATCACTGTAATGTATGCTATGGCGTATGCTATTTACCTATAGACTTTTTTAAAACTTAAAATGTCCCATATTAAACATTATTTATTAATTTTAGTGTTAGTGTGTTACTTGGTAAATCCCATCACATTACATATATGACAGTTCTGAAATTTGTGTTCTTCTTATTTCTGTCTTTATATTTCAAAAATCTGGAATTTTGTAAGATTGGATAAACCTTTTTCTATCCACTGCATTTGCATTTCAAATGCAGTGCTAAAAGTTCAAACCCAGACTTTTTATAATCCAAATATAACATAATATTTGTAACTGAGAAATGCCTATCCCCTAAATGTACAAGCACATATCTTGGAAAATGACATGTGTTACCACTTTTTAAACATTTAACAATTTAGTCAATATAGCATCAGCTATTCAAGCATGTCTTGAAACATTGTTGTTGTTTCTAATATATTATCTTTTCTGAATGTGATGAGCCACCATGAAGCAAAATCAAAACTGTTTTCCTCTTATTTTATGAGTACAATAAAGTGTAATCAGTATCTTATACCTTTTTATTATCAGTTAAATAGCATCTAAAGTATAGGACTCAAAACAGAAGCGTAATCTGGAACTGATTAAGCCTGTTTGGATTTCTTATCTGGGCAACATATCCTACAGGATGCATAAGGAGACTTTCAACAACCCCAACCCCAACATGTCAACGACATATCCCCCAGGATACAGATATGAAGGTCTGCCAGATAAACATCCTGCTCAGAGTTAGAGAGCTCTGTCTCGGTTTCAGCTCATGGCTATTCAAACTGAATAATAACCAAAAAGCAGCACACTAAAAGCATTAAGACTGGAACAAAGCATTAGATGGTTCTGAAATGGCTTGTGATAAGTTATCTTAATCCTCTTGAAATTGTAATAAATTATCTTACAAGCTGTTTTGTATAATGAAAAAAAAAATTATGCCAAATGATAAAAATATGGTCAGTTAAAAAGTCAAGTTCTTCGTTTGTTTGTGAATCTGGAGCAGTTTTGAGTTAAACTAATCCATTGCATTTATTTTGCAGTCTATCAGTCTAGGACTTTCTCACTATCTTGGCCATATCCAGACCCACATTCATCACAATCTACCTCTATGAATTACTAGAATATGTGCTGTCTTTGTAGTGTGAAGAACGAGAATCATACAGATGTGGGTACTTCCTCATTTCTTTGATGACGCACTCTTTTCTACGCAGATGTAGAATTGACCAATTAGAGGCCTCCTTTCTCTCCTCTCTGCGACACTCTCTACGGCACTGTCTGCGTACACATACAATTCTGGGGAGGTGCACCAGAGTGTCTGCGTAGGGTGTGGGGGCATCTCTGCGTCGTCACCTACGCAGATGACCTGATTTCCAAGTATAAATCAGGCTTTAGAAGTTTCCCTGCTTTAGCACACCTGATTCAATGAATGGCCCGTTAAAGGTCTTGTGTAGACCTTGATGACAAGCTGATGGTAACCCATTCATTTGAATCAGGTGTGTTCTGGTAGAAAAACATCTAAGACATGCTGGACAGCGGCCCTCAAGAACTAGGACTGCCCACCCCTGGTCTAGGAGGACTATGATGTAATTTCCAAACAATTTCAAATCCATCATCCTGTGGCAAGTAAGTGCGCTTGAAAGTGAAGTGGGGGGGAAAAAGACATTTGTTCAAGTTTTTAAGTTCACATCAAGGTCAAACTACGCAATACTTTGAGATATTACAGAAAACCTCAAGAGCTACTTCTTATACTCCATAACCAACAGCTGACGTATTAAATATTAAAGTGTATGACAGCACAGTCAGAAGATGCTGAACAAATATGTCTAAAGGGTTGCCAGGGACAAGCCCTACCACAAGATTTCTGGAACAATGCCATTTGGAGATACATTTTGAGATGTTTGGCTCAAATCCATAGAGCCACATTTGGTGAAAATTAGTTTGTAAATCAGCACGCATGCCTTGCACCAGTCAATCCAGAACACGGTGGTGGAAGGGTGATGATTTGAGTTTGTGTTGCTGAATGAGAAAGCGTAGGGTGTCTGTGGTGTTGCCACTCTTCCTCAGATATGACATTAACTGTGGCCATGTTGAAAAGCACATACCATATTTTCTGGACTATAAGCCGCACCTGAATATAAGCTGCACCCATTAAAATATAAACAAAATATATATTTTGTCACATATAAGCCGCACCGGACTATAAGCCGCCGGTATCCAGGCTAAGAAAGAAGATATTTACATCAAAAGATTTTGTACCATAAGTGTTTATTCATATACCTGAACTGATTTTTCCTCCTCCTGTGTACTGAAACCACCCCACACAGCAAAGACATCCGGAACGGACCCGCGAAATGGACCAGTATCAGAGTCCACTTGCAGTCAGTGCCGGATCCGCTTTGGAGCCAGATCACAGACCTGCTGGCTCCACGCTGTGTCCAGTCCGCATCTGCGATTAAAACCTTACCTCTGCGGCGGGTCCGCTCAGAACCCTGAAATCCACTGGGGAACCAACAAACTGACTGGAAAATCTGATAAATCCAGGTGTGTCCGAGTAGCCACAATGGTCAGACACACCTGAATTAACCAGTTTGTTGAATAATAATAATAATAATAATAATAATAATAATAATAAGTATTGATGCTCACAAATTAATGTAGAGTAGCATAGCCAACATAGGCTACTTAACAAAAAAAAGAATAGCCTTTAACAACTTGGTTTGTTTTTTGGTTTTTGCACGTCCTGCTAGAGCGCCGCCTGAGGGCTGAAGAAAAATTCATAAAAAAAAAGCTGCATCTCTGTATAAGCCTCATGGTTTAAAGCATGGGACAAAAGTGGAGGCTTATAGTCTGGAAAATATGGTAACTGGAATAAAGTACTGCCACCAAAAGTCAAGACTGCGTTCTGAATAAGAGAATATATTATGGAAGGGTTGTTTCAGGCATGAGATCATACAGCAACATTCAACAACTATGCCACTGATGACCCATACTGTATAAATGCATAATTCCACTCTTAGTCTGAAGTTCCGTTTATTTGTATAGCACCAATTGACCAAGAATTTAATTAAAATGCATTTTACAAAATTCAGTGCTAGTCCAGTTAAATACAGTTATGACCCAGTTATGTTCCTCTTACATGTCATTCATTATAATCTATTCAACATCCAGTTTATTCAGAGTCATTCCAATCAATTTCAATTGTACTCAGATGATGGAAGTTTCTTAATATAAACAGCTTAGCAAAGGATACCAACTAAATCCATTCAATCCAAGTCCCTATCCCAAACATGCATGGGGCAGTGGGTGACAGCAATGAAGGAAAAGAAAAAAAAATCCCTTTTACCAGAAAAGAGACTTCCAGCAAAACCAGTCTCGGGAAGGGCAGCCATCTGCCTTGACCAGATGAGGGGTGAGGGGACAGGAAAGTGACACCAACAATCACACAGACATTAGGCAAGAAATACAGGCAATGAAACAAAGAAAAAGTGTTAAAAACAAAATAAAAAGAGTTCATGACAGCAATAATTTCTGAGGAGGAAAGTGCCCTGTGCGTCATGGGAGATCCACCAGCAGTGTAGGCCGAAAGTGTCATAACTAAAGGAACGGCTCAAGGTTACCAGAGCCATCCCTAACGCTAAGCGCTGTCAAAAGGGTAAGTTATTAGCCATTCCTAAAGTAGATAAGGTGTTTGCCTCCAGAGCCCAAAGAGGGAGCTGGTTCCACAACAGACAAGCTTGATTGCTGAAGGCTCTGCCTCCTATTATAGTTTTGGAAACTAATATGAAAATATTTGGTCGCAGAGGGCGTTTTCACAGTGGCACCATTTAGTTCAGCCCAAAGGAGCTCCAGACATGAGTGCAGTTCACTTGGGTCAGTATGAACACAGCAACCACACACCAAAACTGTCGTACAGAGACCACCTCTTCAGTGATGTCATTCATTTGTGGTATACCAGCTCTGCAACATCCATCAAACCCAGCTTCAGTGTGTATTCCACATGTTTGAGATTAAAAAAAAAAGTATTTTGTAGTCAGCTAAGCAGTGCATTGTAAGAGCTGTGAAAGGGCATATCAGTAAATATGGCAAACAAATGCCGAAACGCACCGTTGTTGTCACATGATACCCTGCAGCTCTTCACCTTGGGCCGGTTGACATGGAAACATGTCGCTTAGTCAAGGCTGATATTGACCGATGACAGCAGAGAACATTGTCAAACAGCTAATGGAGTGGCGTTTGGACAAGAATTCAAACAACATTTGTGAACACAAGTTGAACCAACTGGAGAATGTAACCGTTCTGCAGAGGGGGAAAGAGAACCCAAGAGCAGGAGTCCCAAAAACACAAAAGGGTTTATTCACAAAAATCCAAAAATCTCAGAATCCAAAAATATGAAAATATAAAATACAAAAAATCCCAAAGTCCCAGAAACATGAGAAGAAAAAAACCCAAAAACACAAACTTAACTGAATGTCCAAACCCGGAGAGATGAAAAGGATGACGAGAGGGGAACAGGCAGAACACCAAACCCATAAATGCCACGAAGACTAAATGGACCCACGCAGACCAGGGAAAAGACAGGACTTAAATACACAGAGGAACAAACGAGAGGCAGGTGCAGGGAATCAAGGTAACAAGAGGGAGGAAGCAAAGCAGAAAACAATGAAGACAAGACAGACCCTTCAAAGTAAAACAGGAACCATTAAAGACAGGGAAAGATGCCAACTTGATACAGACATACACACGGCGCTGCCATGGCCGACCAGGCCATGACAACAGTGTAATCTGGTGTACACTGGGGAAAAAAAAATATGTAAAAATGATGACAAGTTACAGCGGAGCTTGGTCCTAATGTTCATCATATGTATGTCTCTGAGACATGTACCTCCTTTGGTGGTGGTCCAGAAGACATGGACTGCAAGAGGATTAAATTCAGACAGCAAATAAAGGCCTGGCAGGTCATCAACTGACTGATTTATGGGAAGATCATGATTTGCATTGTCCAAGGCTGAAAAATCAATTTATGTTTTTTTTTTTTTGTCTTCCTGTTTCACTACAGGAAGAGAGGAAAGTGGGGCAGACATTCAGCACAGGGTTGCAGGCTAGGAGTCCAACCTGCCAGCACTGCAGGAGGACTGGAGCATCTGTATATGGGCCGCCTGCTTAAACCACTGAGCTCCCCACACTACAGTATTTTTGAAACAGATGTATGAGAAAACATTGAAAGATTACAAAGGAAGACTTGGATGCACAAAAACATCATTTTCAACATCGTGCCAGTTGTTTTGCTTTCCAACTTGTTTTGGCTGTTAAGTATCACAAATGGGAACAGATGTAATAAATATAAGTCAGGAAAGAAAACAAATTATAGGTTTAAATCATCATAAAATGTCTCAAATTATTTTTAGATTTTTTTTAAATGTTATGATGTCATAGTTTTACTGTTTAAAAATCGTTTGGATGTTATATTTATGCAGTTGAGTTGGAATGCTTTTTCCTTTGCTTGTCCTAAACAAAACAAATCTTTCTTGGGTTTAATCTCCTGAACATCCCGAGATAAGACATTCATGTAAACAGCAGATGGATTGTTTACAAAATTCCTGCTCCGTCTTTTGCCTTTTGCACATAATTGAATGTAATTAGGGAAATTATATTGAATGAGCATTGACTTCAGCATGGGAGTGCTGCCACTCTTTGTATCAGAACGAAGACTGGAAAACGAAAAAACAGGTAAACATTTTTTGGTATGACTATTAACACACAGACATAGTTGGCATCAATGAAAAGAAAAATAAAGAGATAAACAAACATAGCCTACAGGTTTTAGTGTGCTGTATCCTTGCATGGAAAACCTTATTTAACCCCAACACTTGTCTTTTGATATTCCATCTATCCAGTTCAGCTTCATCCCTGGTTAGGGTCTCAGAGGGCTGAAGGGTATCCCAGGAGTCATCTAGTCAGATTAATATAACATGCATGCTGGGAAGGTTACCCACAGTACGCTTAACCATCTGATCAGCACTGTCACAGCTGTGGAACCCAGAAAACAAATATAGAAAATGGCCCACCAGAGACTGTACTTTGTTTGGTTTCCCATGTCAAACATTATATAATACATATATTAGGGCTGGGCAAGATAATGCGATAACAACGCGCTAACTCATTAATGTATTAACGTCGACATTTATTTTATCGCGCATTTTATCGGACATGATCAAGTTGTTATTAGTCTGGTATGTTACACATGCTCCAAAACTTAATGTCTTCAGCATGTTTTATTTAAACATTTGTTGATCTCAGCAGGATAAAGAATCTTATTACAGAAACTTAAACTTCTAACAAAAAGGGAACGTCCAAAAATGTATAACAAATTGAAATGATTCACACTTTTGCCTTTATATAAATGATTAGACACATTACAATATGTATGAAACCAGAAGTATAAACACCTCTCAAAAACATCTCTACTCCTTTCATTTCCCTGAACATATTGCTGGGCAGTATCTGTTCAGGTAAGTCCAAATGACTCGCTACTCAACGTTACAAAACAAGTATTTTTCACACCTCGGAAAACAGGCAAAGGACATCTTTTGGTTCTTGAAATAAACAGATTTTTTTACTCCCTCTTCTCTGGTTTAATGTGGCAGAAAGATCAGCAGCCCAGTCATTAGACCAGGGGAGTCAGACTCATTCTCACTGAGGGCCACATCAGCATCATGGTTTGCCCTCGAAGGGCATGAACAGCATGAACCTAACAAAATGCAATGTAAATCAAAATAAATTAAACTACACTTGAATATATGTTTAAATAACAGCTTCTGTATTTATTATGTATTTAAGTTTCAAATATTTAACTCATTATTATATTAAATTCAGGGTTTGTGGTTGTAAACCCGCTTTTGCACAGGGGATGTTTGAAGTGATTCTTTGTTTTTCTTGTGGGCTAAATTTAACATACCTTAGCTCTGTGTTTCCTGTCAAAATGCCGACTGACACCGCCCCATAACACAAAAAGAGTATTGTTTTTTCACCTTGAGATACAAACTTGTATTAGTTTTCCCATCGTTCATGAAACTGCCTTCCTTGTGCATCAATTTTTCTTTTCTTGGACATGTTGGGGTTAGTTTTGTAGAGGTTTTTCTTAAGTCCTTCAGTTCTGAAAATCGTCTTGATGTCACGTTAATAGTGAGATGCTGTTATCGTTATGGGTAACGACGAAATTCATTATGGGAGCATGTAGTTTATTGTCAATATGTGCTTTAAAGCGGTGTAAGCTTATATTAAGTCTTATAATATTGGTTTAATATGTAAGCCAATAATGGACAAGCTCTCGAGGGCCACATAAAATAATGTGGCGGGCCACATTTGGCCCGCGGGCCTTGTGTTTGACACATGTGCATTAGACAGTTGTTTATGATCACCATGGTTACCGCAACAGGTAAAGGCAGCAGCACCCTTAGGACCCCGGGGTCGAAATGGTGCATTACATTTACATTGGAAATCAGAACCTCGAGCTCCAAACAACATAACCTCAGAACTGAGTGCTTCCCAGTTTAAAAACTGGGATGTCACTGTAACATGGAGTTAAAAAAAAAATAAAAAAGTAATTGAAATTAAACAAAAAACCGTGGCAGACGCTAGATTTTTCAATTGTTTTCCGACTTCAAATGTCTAATTTATGAGTATAGCTGAATGCAACATTAGTCGTAGCAGAAACACTGATGCTATCAAATGGATCAGCTCTGCCGGATCACTTTCTGGATCCAGGAGCTTTTTAAAGGATTCCATTATTATTGTGGGATAGAGGAGCTGCTTGGTGGAGGTCTGCACTCTCCGAATGCTTTTCTAGTTCTACCTATGTTTGGTGCCTTACATTTCCTGTCTTTATAGTGGTGATGTCGGCAATTGGATTATTGGGTCTAATTAGATGACACCTGGCAACTGTATAAAGGGAGTGGCATTTGGGCTTTGCAGAGGATTTTTGTAATGGAGGACAGAGCTCTATGAGGGTTTTTTTTTAGAAGCCAGAAAAGAAGAAAATAAATAATATTTTACCGAGATAAACCAAGGTCTGCTGAGTCTTTCTGCCTATACCTGCTCTGACACTTGAGCCACATATCCTCTTTATCACATGTAGAAACGTTCATAAACAGAGGTACCACTGTATATGAAATGTCAGAATAGGTCATTTTTTTGACGACACCCCTGAAGCAGTCAGACGAAACCCCACTGTTCCGCGACACCCCGGTTGAGAAAGGCTGGGCTACACTATTGCTTTGCTTTCTCAGAGCTTGGACCATCATCAGGGGGTCTCAAAAGAGCTGTTCACACTAGACATCCTACAAATGTGTCTGAGTTAAAGCAGTTTTGTAAGTAGGAATGGTTAAAGATTGTTAAAGAATACTGTCCAGGTCTGATCCAGAGCTACTGAAAGTGCCTTGTTAGTCATTGCTGCTACATGCAATTTAACTGGCAACTAACTCCACTGGTTCACTTTTGTTTTCCTCCAGGACTGTGAATATTTAATCATTGTGGTACAAGAAAGCATAATAAATAATAAATAATGAATCAGCTCAAGCCCACTCTATTTACTATGGCTACTGCTGTGACTTAGATGAAGATCAGATCACATTTCATGGCAAAAAAGGATTCAATAACCAAGAACAATTCATTTTGTTTGCAACCTCACAAGGCAATGCTTTCTGATTACTAATTTGATTTGGGAAGAAACCATAGCTCTCTGGATAGGCACAGAACGTCTGGAGTTATAGATGCATTGCTGTGTTTCTGCCAAAAGCAGAAATGCAGCAATATTTTTTGAAAGACAAAAATGAAAGATATGAATGTTTTCAGCAGTAATATCTTTTGCCTTTGTTTTTCCTTTTTGCTATATGGATGTGCATGACTGTTAAACAGGAAGCTTTGCTCCCAACCTACACAGTTTTGGGACTAGCCTTTAGTTGCATAGACCCAGATCATATTTGAAGAGGATATTCAAACAATTAGACCCAGTCATAACAAACAGAAAAGGTATAGTTAGCATGAAGACCTATAACTTAGAACTTATTGGATGCATGCTTTGATTTACTAAGGAAGTACAGAGTACGCACTTGCAAATTGAAAGATTGATTATATAAATAAACTTAAAAAAAAATAAACCAGTTTTTTTTTGTCTCTAAAAATCAGAATGTGGGAAATGAAGCCCATTTGATGTACAGCAGTACTTGATGATGAGCCACTGTAAATAAAATCTACTGTTGTCTATAGAACTAAACTGAGTATCTGACACAGAGTTCTCGTCTTCTCATCCAGAGAGCTCAAGCACTGCTGCATGAATGACTCATCAAAACAATGACTAACATGAAATGACCTGCGAGCACTTTTCAAGTGACAGTCAACTCACAAATTGAATAGAATTTGCTCAGATAACACTGCATTATGGAAAAAAGGACAACTCAGCCCACCCACGATTTCAAGTACTCGCATACAGATTTAGAAATGAGTTTTAGAAGTCTGCCATGGTTGGTAAATATTACATCATGTCTTAAGTTGATTTGCGAGTTTTGTATCAGTGTTGTTGTTAAAGAGTACTTTTTAATATTATCTTTTAATGCTAGCAAGCAAGTTATTCTAAATATGCGTTGCACATGATGGGGTATGACAACATTTGGGAAACATCTGGGGAAGCATTGAGGGCAGAAAGACGTTGAATAAGAGCAGTGTTGCCAGGTAGGAAATGTAGGATTATCGTACCAGAGACGCAAAAGTATCGTATTTTGAGGGAAATGATCGTACATCTGTCATGACCAAAATAACAAGCCCAATGATGTGCTATAGTCAAATATAATCACTAGTGTTAAAAAGCGTCCCACAGGCACTCACAGCTTCGTGGCGTAAGTACGGAATGGGGCACCACATCAGCCCCAATTTACAGTTGCGTTAGACTAATGTGTCTCCCAAAAACAAATTAGAGGTGGGAACTAAGAGCCAAATTATGAGGCCTGGAGGCAATTCTGGAGACTTAATTTTTTTCCCTTGCTTTTTCTCTTCTGCTTAAACTCTGTTTAAATCTCGTTCACTCGACTTCCTGATATGGTCCTGACTGTGAGCGTCTCGTGGGGCGGGCCCAGCTGACCATTCAGCCTATCATGCTCGTTGTTCTGAGACAAACGCTCGTATCTCACGCTCAGCAAAGCACGATTGGCTGGAAACATCACGTGGGAACAGATGCCTTCAGGATTCACAAAAAACTCTCTGGCAGACAGTTGCAGCAGGCAATAATTTAAAATGGTCAAATTATTGTACATTTGGCCTTTTTTTGGATTATTGATCGTACAGAAGACCAAATTATCGTACAAATACGATAATTATCGTACACCTGGCAAAGCTGAACAAGAGCGTAGTTTAACTCGAGTGCGCCCTCTGCCGGCCTGGAGGCCCCATCGCGATTCATGGCTTAATTCAATCGATTTGAATTATATTTTTTTCTAATCGATTTTTTAAAAAATTGTGGCATCCCTATTTTAAATGAATCTACTTAGATTCAGTATAGTGCTTTAGCACTATACCGTGGATTATATCAATACAATCCAATTGGGACCATATGAAGAAACTGGATGTTTCTGAAATGATTTTGAACACAACGTTTGACAAGAAACATGATTAATTGTTTGGTATTTTTATGAACTTCCCCATCCACTTCAACGTAGTGTTTCTATAACCCTTCCTCTCCCTTGTTGATCAAGGAATCTCTGTGATTTCTTTAAGTGTCATTTTGTCTGTTCTTATAGGAACAATTCTCTTTACTTCAACCACGGTGGAACAGTGCATGACGTGTTAAATTTGATACTTTTCTGGTAATTGGTGGGGACATTTTTAGAGTATTCTGTTATAGCTTTAGGTTAGGGATGATGTTGAACTTAATGGGGATTTCAGATACGATGCAGGGTGTGCATTGCAAGGGAGGAAGGCACAGACACGCAAACTGTGCCCTTGTTGGAAAAAGCTTTCTTGGAAGAAATTAACAAATATTTACTTGTTTGTCCAGTTGAAGATTTGGATCCACAATGTCTTACTACAAACTGAAAAGCTTTAACTTTAATTGTACTGATGAAGACAGCAAAAACAGGTGCTGGGAGGATTTAAGGTGTCCAGGAACTGAAGTTATCATTGGGTTATTGGACAGCCTGTTGGGGAGAGGAGGATCAAGGCTCACAAATATGAGAATGTACTTCAGGTAGCTAATCACTCCAACAAAATATCTGGCAATTTGTCTTGAGATCAGTTACTCTGTAACTGGACAAGTCAAGGTGTTGTCACAAGGCGCTGTGGACAAGTTTAACTTTTAACTTCAGCACATGTACAGGAACACGATGCTCACTGGCGACAGCGTCCTATCTGAAAACCGGTGCACTCATAGTAGACTTACAATGCTGTGGCATGATTGACCCCTAAAATTCCTGTTCCACAATTCTTTTCATATCAAGTCACACTAAGAGACTAAAATGCAATTTTACATTTTTATTTATATGATCTAATAGATAGTTAAATGGCAAACGATCTGTTCCTTTAGTGAGGCAACTAACAGGAGCACTTAAGGGCAGGCAGGTGAGTAGTACTCTATGCCTCCACTCGCCCCTTGACTTGGTTTATTCCAATTACTCCACCTGCCTTTTGGTCTTTTTAATGAGCAAGAGGTACGAGCATCTTGCATGCCTCCCAATGTTCCTGGCCCACAGCTGCTGCTGCTTAAAATTCCCGCCTCCGCCCCAGCTCCACCTGTAAGGTCCAATTGTGCAGGGATGAAGTTATTTTATTTCCCCCCAGTATTTATGTTTGGCTTCAAAGTAGGAATTTATTAGACCGGAGCCTAGCTGCCAAAGTTTCAAGTGTTTCTCATTAGGAAGTGTTTGAGGTCCTAGCTGCGAGCCTCATCTGACTGAAACAAAAATCGACTGCAAAATGCCACTTGATAACATGTATTGATTGGGATTACATGTATTGATATCCGGTCAATATTTTCATTTTGTATTGATGCTATTGGACCGTTCATCATTAAACTGATATGTCAGTGGATCATTGCATCCCTGGCCAGCCATCTCAGGCCAGCAGGAGGAATCTGGCAGAGGTGACAGTGGTGCCAGGGCATGGCCCAGTGAAGACTGGCTTGTGTAACTACATTCTAAAGCAACAAGGACCTGTGTTAATGTAGCGACCGAGCTTCAGGTTGATTTGAAGAAGTATTTGATCACGTACAGAAAGTGTTGTGTAGCTTTCCTCATTTCTCATCATAACTGTCAGCAAAAAACAACCAAAATAACTTTAGACTCTCATCTGGGCCTTCTGATGTAACAACTGCACATTGCTTTATAGCAATATGTCCCACATTTAATAACAAAGAAACTACCTCACAGAGCTACAGAGGTCATCATGGCTAGGGGACTAAGAAACTCAAGAAAGTAATGACTTAGGAGAAAACAAGAGTGACTGAGCAAGAGTAAATTTCAGTCAGTGTTCGAAAAGCACTGCGCTTAAACTGGCAAAATTTCCTTCGTTTCACTTTAAGTCATCCATGGGATCCTATTCCAAATCCCAAACAATATGTGATGCCATTGTAGATTGTGTCATTTGAGATCTCAGTTTATTTTTTTAATGTTTCATCAGTGACTTCAGAATGTCACCTATTTTGACTCTTTCAGCAGCCATATCCACTTTATATCCATATTTTCAATTTTCAATTATCACCTAAACATCATCTCTAGTGTTGTCTCATGTCTTACAAACAAACAGAACTGGAAAAAAGAAGCAGAATTATAAAGGTCAAAATAAATTATATCACATGGAATGAAAAACTCTGATTTCCGTGAAAAACTGAAATTTAGCAAGTAAAAGATAACAGATTATTTTAGGCTGAGTTCCTCATGCAAGTTTGGGAGTTTAATAGCTCTCTGGGCATGGCTCTGATCATGTGTCTTTAATCTCAAGCCAGAAAAACACAAATAAGAAACTGCTGGAAGGCCTGAGGCTCATCTGGAGTTTAAACAGCTGCCTCATCAGATTACACTGCTGCACAACTTTAAAACCAAGAGCTATTATACAGTACAAAAGTTGCCACAGGCGACAGGAAATTGATCAACTGCTTTGCCCCTTTCAATCTAAGGAACCTGGTCATGTTAAATACCACCCCAAATGTTTGTCAATGTACTTCGGCAGAGTGCAAGTCACATGACAACTGTCCATCCAAACAGCTTCTGAGTTCAAAGATGTCCTGCAACCATTACTGTTGTGATGAGTTTATGGATGCTGCATGTAATTATTTTCCTTTTCTTTTGGCTAGGCATAAGGTTTGAAGAATGCTCAACCGCCATTTTTATTGTAGTGAACTGAATGTTCCTTGGAAGTGGAAAATCCCAATTTATTGTCTCAGTGTTTCATTGTCTCCCTGTTTTGTTTTTCTTTTTTTGTGTATGCTGGAAAAACAAAAGAAAACACTGTTACTTCTAGTTTTCTTTCTTGCCTCACAAACATTTTAAGCAGGGAACTAATCACATTAAAGTTTCCACATTGTCTAATAACAGAAAAGCTGTTGTATTTGGGCAAGTTTGGTTTTGGACACCTTGATCTGATACTTCTTGTAGCATTTCCTTTGCTGGGCTTTTCAAATGCAGCACGAGGAAACGTGTTGGCAGGGCACACGTGTCATAGTTACAAAAAACACATTTTGGGCACCAGTAATTTTAAAAAAAATGTCTGTGTATTATAGTGAATTACATAATTAAGATTGTGTTCACTCAAAATATGACGTAGTGACAGAATAAAGCTCCAGAAATGAGTGGAATATGGGTGGAAATTTGATTTCAGGACAGAGGAGAAGACTGTTGCTGGCAGTTGAGTTTTAATCATTTCATGTTCCCCTGTCACTTCTGCTGTTGTTTGAGATCAGGCTTTCTCCTTGAGCCATAGATCCAACATTCATTTCATCAGATCTGAACAGTGTGTCTCTAAGGATAGATGTAATTTATCAGACATGCTGTTCTGCACAACAAGATTACCATCGTTATGTACTTTACAATTCAAATGGGAAATGGCTACACATTTCACTACACTGAATAAAAGATTATCAAACTTACACAAGACTAGGCCTCTCTGTTTTTCTGAGCCCACCTCTGCTCTTTGTGTTTATTTCATTTACCTTTATAGAATATTTTGTCAGTTCTGCTTACTTGATAAAATGCACAGATGTCACCTTTCCTTTTCTCTATTATTTTAGTTTGACTGTGTGTGTTAACAAAGGTTGTAGAGCAGCGTCACCCATGGCGGCAGCAGCAGCTCCATCAATTTTTGCTATCTTCTTGCATGTTTGAGTTTTCAACAAAGTTTTCGTCATTGATTACATTTTTTATTATTATTATTATTGTTATATTATTTGCTGATGCTGCTTGAGGGATTTTCTTGGTTACTTTTTCATTTTTTTAACCACATGACAGTTAACCATAGCAATGAGTAAATTGGTTACAAGTGGTACCAGCTGTTCCAGATATCAAGAAGCCAAACAATACTGAGACCCCAAATCCTCGATGAGTTGAAGAGGAGATGCCACGAATGCAGAACAGAGGCAAAGCAGAGAGAGAGAAAGAGGATGTTAAAACCAGCTCTTCCCTCCTTCATAATTATCAAATAAAATGGACGACCTTAAATTGTGATGAGGACAAATCTGGAGTTTTGGCACTGCAGTTTAAGGTGTTTCACTGAGACGTGGCTGCAGAAGCATATTCCCGACTCCAGTGCGTCTTTGCCTGGATTTCAGATGATGTGCAGACAGAGAAATGAAGAAGGAAAAAAAAGCAAGGGCAGTGGAATTGCAGTCCTTGTCATTAACAGGTGGTGTAATCCAGGACACGCTGCTGTGAAACATTGTTTCTGCACTAGGATATTGAACTGTTAGCTTGTGAGTTTCCATCCTTATTATTTGCTGAGAGAGTTTACCAGTGTTATTATAGTGGAAGTTTATATCCCGCCATCAGCTGGAGCTGACACTGTGTGACATCATCAGCTCTGCTGTTGCTAAGCTACAGACACGACAACTCAGCTTGTTCTTGACCATTAATGGTGATTAAGCCATGTCTCTCTCGCTGCCACATTTCCAGTGTTTCAACAGTTTGTCAACTGCTCCACGAGAGCGAATGCTCCCCCCACTTCCTCCTGCCTGTCTCTAGCAGTCAGGTGAAGAGGCAGCTGGAGAAACTGAACTGGATCAAGGCTGCAGGCCCAGATGATGCCCCAGAGTCATGAAAGCCTATGTAGATCCGCTTTGTGGGATATGCAGCACCTCTTCATCCTCAGCCAGGAGAACGTTCCGGTGCTGTGGAAGACATCCTACCTTGATCTCATCTCTCACTGTTGTCTGTCTGTCTGTCTGTCTGTAGGTAGGAAGCCATTGCTCAAAAATCAACGTAAAAAAAAGGCCAGATTATAGTTTGAAAATGCACACAGGGACAAAGACCTTAATTTTTGGAGACATGTCCTGTGGTCTGATGACACTAAAATTGAACTGTTTTACCATAATGACCAATTTACATGTGGAGAATAAATGGGGAAGCTTGCAGGCTAGGGTTAGGGTTTGGTTGAAGGCTTGAGAACAATATCTTAACTGTGAAGTCTGGGCATGGCAATATCACGTTGTGGGGTGTTTTGCTGCAGAAGGGCCTGGTACACTTCTCAAAATAGATGGCATCTTAAGTAAAGAACATTTTGTTGGTGTATTGAAATGACATTGCAAGACAAGCTTGGGCACAAATGAGTCTTTTAAATGGACAATGACTCTAAGCAATTGCCAAGTTAGTAATAAAGTGGCTTGAGGACAATGAAGTCAATCCTTTGGAGTGGTCATCCCAAAGTTCTGATCTCAATCATGTAGAATATTTGTGGGCAGAGCTGAAAAGTCTTGTGTGAGCAAAGTGGCCTACAAACCTTATTCAGTTACATCTGGTCTGTCGGGAGAAATGAGCCAAATTCCAGCAAACCACTGTGAGAAGCTTGTGGAAGGATATACAAAATGTTTTACCTAGGTCATACAGTCATACAGGGCAATGCTACCAAATTATAAGGAAATGTTGAAAGAAGGTCATTAAAAAATGATCAAAAAAAATCCCCCCTTTCATAATTGGCATTTAGCAAATAGAAATGGTTTTGGTAATCCTAGCTGCCCTAAAAACAGGAAAAACTTAGTCTCATTTAATGTCAAACAGCGAGGGAAAAAATGGTATGTGTCTTTGAATGTAGTGTATGTGAAATTAGGGTTTCAACTGTATGTCCCCGCCTTTTATTTGAACAAAGTTTGATGCTCCTAAAATCTGGAACAGTCCAGTTCCAGAAGATTTAACAGGCCTCAACTCTGACAATGTTCAAGTCCAGGCTGCAAACAGTTCTGGTTATCTGTGCATATGACAACTGAAAGGATTTTATCTGCACTCATTCATTTTTTATTTGGGTTATGAAAAATTATTTTTACGTTTTATGGGATCATTTTATTTGCCTTCTTGTGATGTTATATATCTGTAAAGCACTTTGAATTGCCTTGTGTACGAACTGTGCTCTCCATATGAACTTGCCTTGCCAGGCTCCAGTAGATACCCATAACCCTGAACAGGAAGAGGCAGGTTAATGGATGAATGGAGGGAACTTTTGTGATAGCAGTAATATGTTCACAGGTCAAATGAGATTTTTTTGTAGGCTTTTCCAAAAGGTTTATTTCAGCATGTCTCTAACTGAGTTAAAGGGATTTTTGCATTAGTCATTGGTATGTGTTCATTTACAAAACCATTCTGGGTATCACTCCATCCTATTTGTCTTGTCTTTTAGCAAGGAAAGAAGGAAGTCACAATCTCCGATCTATGGATACTCTGCAATTTGTTGTCCCCAAAGTACGAACTGATCTGGGCAAGAAATCTTTTAGGTTTTCAGCACCTACTGCTTGGAATAACATACAATCTGAACTTCAACCTAAAGCCCTTGTTACACTGAATGAGTTTAAAGCTCTAGTGAGATCATTGCAGTCTACCTTATCTGTGTGCACATGTTTTATGTGAGCAATTTTTAATGTTGTAGATTTTATGTGTTGTTTGTTGTTTTAATGTAACTATGTTGCTGCCCTCTTGGCCAGGTCTCCCTTGTAAAAGAGATCTTTGATCTCAATGGTACTAACCTGGTAAAATAAAGGCTAATAATAATTTTTTCTTTACATTACATTTTGATTATATTCACTACATTGTTGGGACCAGAAATGAGTCAAGTTTTTTGGATTCTTATTTGTGACAGAAGAATCCACAAAGTCCTCAGGGCCATCTTTGGTTCTACCAGGGGTGTTTTAGAGGTGGGGTGCTTCTGAGCATGGTATGCTTGGCCGGATTTGTGAGATAATGAGTTTACCTAAATTAAGTTCATTTAGAGATGTATTTCTTGCAATGTCTTGTCCTTCCTGGAATTATATGTATTAGAAGGATGACTAGTGTCAAATATAACCACAATAATTGTTTACCCATGGTTAGCATAAAGGTTAGCATAATTTCAACGTACAAGTCAGAGTCCTCTTGTGGCGATTTATTTTGAAAACTGACAGGATTCTCAATAATTCTGGTGTTGGACTTCCTGCTAGCTCAGTCTGCTGCATAAAAATTGACATGGCTCAGATGTGGGCCAGAGCCAGAATAGAACAGTGTATCTTTAGTAGAGCAAAGAAGACTATCGCCTAAAGGACTTGCATGCTAAACCATGCCATGGCACTTCTGGCGGGATCGCTCTCATTCACTAAAATCGTCACAGCAACTGGGAATGAATGGGTTTAGATTTCCAAATAGCTTCAATTGTGTTTGCAACAATATGATTACTCCAAACATAATTTTGTCACACAGTGACAAATTTGAAAAGACACCTATTGTATGTTACATGTGGAAAACAATGTCCGTTTAGATTTGTTTTATAATTTTAATTTCTGTACAATGTACTGATTTTATTTCCGTGCTGTAAACTGTGTTTCTTCATTCTATCTTTCTTAATTTAATTCATCTTGTCTGTATAGCTGAAATTAAAAAAAGAGCAAGAAAGACAATTTATCATGGCTGTTGACGACTGAACCAGCTTTATACCCTCACTAGGATCCTGTAGGGGGCCATGGGAGTTTGATCAACCACTCCACGTGTGTTTTGAGACTGTTTCCCATTGGGTGTCCTATAGTGGGTGCTCCAGGAGTATGGGGAAATGGGTCCATTGTTACGAGCAATTCAGTCCCTGTACAATCAGAGCAAGAGTTAAGGCCGCATTGCTGGTAGTGAGTTGATTCGTTCTAGGTAGGAGGTGGATTCTGAACGGGCTGCCCTTTATTGCAGCCAAGGGGCGAAAGGTGTCCAGTTCGTTGGTGTCAGGATTTCTTTCTTTTTTTTTAGATGATGTGGCCCTATTGGTGTCATCAGGTAGGCAGCTCTCACTGAAGCAGTTTCCAGTTGAGTGTGAAGCTCTGGGGATGAAAATCAGCACTTCTAAATCTGAGACCATGATTCTTAGGAAAAGGTTGAATGCCCTCTCTGGGTCAGGAATGAGGTGATGAAGGTGCTGAAGGAGTTAAAGTGTCCCGGATTTTGTTCATGAGTGAGGGAAGAATGGAGCGGGAGATTGACAGGTGGACTCTGTACTGGCCTGTTGTGGTGATTAGAGAGTAGAACCAAAAGTCAAGATTCTTTGTTTTCTAGTTGACCTCTGTTCCCTACTTTTACCTATAGTCAGGAACTCTGGGAAGTAACCAAAAGCTTGCAAATACAAGTGGCTGAAATGAGTTTCCCCCGCAGAGTGGTTGCACTCTCTTTAGAAATTGGGTGAGAACCGCATAACCTGCACAAAGACTATGTGATTGCTTAAGCCCTAGCTTGTTGTTTTCACTCCAATATGGCGACTGTGCTTTGTCGTCAAGGTGTGTGTCACGTGGCTGCGGGAGGTCAATATGGGCACGGACACATTTATTCTTTACACCCCTCCCCCAACACCCCCTCTCTACTGTCAACACAATTCAATCAATAATGTTTACATCAATTCTCCATATACAGGTCTATAGCTTGATGGAAGGTGTTCATCCAGTTTTCTTGTTAGTAGTTTCTGATTCTTACATATCATCATCTACATCTATCATCCACTACACAACACCCCTCACACTTCACAACCCAGCACACACCACACCCTCACTGTCCTGTCTCTTTAACTGTCCTGTCTTTAAATGTTTCACTGTTGGTGTTTTTTGGTCCTCTCTGAAAAAAATCAGGATTTAAGACATTAATAAAGACATTAGAAATTACTGCCAGAGAGGACTGGTGAAGGACACATTTACCTTCACATTCCCACAAAAAAAAAAAAAAAAAGTCTGCTTTAAGATTAAATTGCATATACATACTGGTTTTGCTAGACAATGGCACTAACCTGAATGTAAATGCAGACCAAGAAAAAAAAAAAAAAAAAGAAATTGGGTGAGAAGTTAAGTTGTCTTGTAGAAACTTGGACAAGAGTCACTGTTCCTCCACATCAAGACGACCCAAATGAGGTGGTTCAGGCATCTGGTAAGGATGCTTCCTGGTTGCCTCCCTGGGGAGGTGTTTAGAGCATTTGAAACCAGAGGAACGCCTCGAGGAAGACCAAGGACATGTTGGAGAGATTATGTTTCTCAGCTGGTCTGGGAACATTTTAGTGTTCTACGGTAGGAATTGGAGAAGGAATCTGGAGTACCAGGCCCCTCAGCTGAGGCTGCTGCCCCCATGACCTGAACTCAGACAAGCAGAGGTTAATGGATAATGGATGGATGATTCCACAGGCAAAGTTTTTAGACATTTGGGCATATCAGAATGCTCTGATTCAGAAGTCACAGAAAAGCTATGTAAAAAAAAAAAGAACATTTTTACTTTTTTTTTTTTTTTTTTCTTTGAACCGGTGTCCTTTTGGACCAAAGTTTTGCAAACAAAATAATGGATTGCTTTTTCTTGTTTTCCTTGTAGAATCAATTTCCTTCTCTCTTTGCACTGACAGACCTTTAATTTATAAGGGCAACACCTAGGAGGAAGTCAATGAATTGTGACTTTATGACTTTTGCATAAAAACAAGGGTGAGCCTGAAATGAAAATCTTTGAAAAATGGTGCAAACACTTAAAAGATTCATATACTTTGGCTATGAAATGTAGGGTGTGGTGAGAGATGAGAACATTCTGTTTCCTCGATGTACTTTTTAGGATGAGCAGGAAAGACAAGGTGGAGCGAAGACAAGCTCATAGACACTGAAAAAGGTTGAAAATAAAATAAAATGGTGCACTGGAGTCAAATCGGTGCTAAAACCACAACTGTTTTCTTGACCTGCTTGGTTTATTGATTTCTTTTAGGCACTTTATTTTTCTGTTAGCTATCAGTGTCAGAAACATATTCCTAATATTATTAAGGAGTCAATATTACTGTTTAAACCTCTGGACATTTTCTGAGTGAACTTCAATTAACATCTCAAAGTGCTCGCCAAATACACTAAATGAATCCTCCTCTAAACAAATTATAGCAACTTTGAAAATAAAAAGTTAGAAAAGAAAAAGCTGATCGAAGCAGGAACAGAACTAAACTTGGCAGGAGTGGAGGATTAATATGCGCAGCGGCAAACAACAATGATCTGGCACTGATCAATGGAAGTCTGTGATTATATATACTGAGCGAGGCCATGACAAACACAATACAGCAGAATGGAGATCAGTAAGTGAACCCAGATGTAGAAAAAAACAAATCAAAAAACAAGAATCAAATTTAAAAAGAATGCACATGTACAACAGTAAAACAGGAAGTAGAACAAATGCACACTTTTCAAAGGACAAGGTTAATCCAAAACCCTAACACACAGATCATGACAATGAGAAACTTCCATAAACCCATGAGTTGGCTCTCAGACATCTCAAAGTAAACAACAACAAAGTAGCGCAAGCTTAGTCTGATGGGTGGATGGAGACAGGAAGAGGAACTAAACAAACAGGGGAAAAAAAATAGTTCAGCAGTGAGGCACCGGATAGCTCATTTAGTTGAGCAGGCGCCTCATGTTCGGAGGCGATTGTCCTCATGCAGCCCCGGTTTGACTCTTTGCTGTGTCTTCCCACCTCTGTCTGTCCCCTGTTTCCTGTCATTCCACTTTCAATAAAAGGTCCCTAGAGCTACAAAGTCTTTAATAAATAAAATAAAATAAAAACCCTTCAAAAACAGCCTGAGAACAAACTATTATTTATATAATCAGATAAACATTTTTTCCTCATTAAAGAGCATATACAAAAGAGAAAAGGCAGTTCTCTTAAAATGCTCACCTACTTGTTAACATACATAATTGACTAACCTGCATTTCTAGCAGCCACTTTACAAACTCTTCGGAATGTTCTTTTTTTACATGTTGCAACTTTTGTAAATGTGCACGTGTTAAATAACTACATAAAATAAGATGCAAAAGTCTTCAAAACAGAACTATATATTAATCCAAAGCACCATTACCTTGGCGCAGCAATTGCCTGAACTCGCACTGTTGCCAGGTAATGCACCAGTTGGATCTACAGTGGTACCTCTATTTATGAAAAAATGGCTGAAAAAATAAACTGGAAAACTGGAACTATAATCCGGTGTGCCTTATGTATATGTTAAATACAGAAATAGCACCCATAACTGAGACTGCGCCTTTTAATCCGGTGCACCTAATGGTTACGAAAATATGGTATGTATGTCTATCTTAAGTAATGAGTCATGTATCCATGTACATTCAGAAGTCCACCCATAAGTCTAACTTATAGATATTTACGATATTACGTGTACGATCGGGGCTACTATCTTTTAAGTTTGTCCTTTATTACAACACAATCCACTACACAACACCCCTCACAATTCACTGCCTGCCGTACCCTCACTGTCGTGTCTCTTTAATTGTCTTGTCTTTAAATGTCTCACTGCTGGTATTTTTTAGTCCTCTTTGATGGAATCAGGATTTAAGATGTTAATAAAGATGTTCAATTAACTGTGACCGAGGACCGGTGAAGGACAACAAATCTGCTGCCAGATTAGATTGCACAATACATTAAATGGTTTTGCCAGATGATGGCATTAACCATGAATGCAGACAAAAAAATAAATAAAAATTGAACCTGACTGCAACCATTACCAAACATTTACTGAACTCCCCCCATCTGCATTTGTTTCAAAAGGCCTCATTTTGCAAGCTATGATATGATTAACCTTTGATGACACAAGCTTCCAAAAATAGAGGACAATTTTCCCCAGAGGAAGAGAGTTCCAAAGTTTGGGGAAATGTATCACAGGAAATCTCTGTCTTTCGTATTATAGATACATCAGGGCTCTGTTGTCGATATCTGCAAAAGCGGTTTCCGCAGATACAAGCTGGACAAGAACAGGTGCATCCACCCTCTCTAAAAACACACATGTCAGTGGGAATGCTTTGGAACAGAAAACGGAAGTCCTAAAATATACTTTTTCACTCCAGTATGGAAACATGGTTACAAACTTCAGCCTGAGCCAATATATGTTATTGTCTGCTGGCTTTGTCTACGTGTTATTTAGACCATACCATTATATTTTTACTTAATAGGTGGTGTTGGGAGCCTGTTTCCAGAGAAACCCTTCAAACAGGGAGAGCTGTAGTTTCTCTGGATGTGCATGGCATCAATTCTTTACTAACCAAGGTTTAAACATGACCATTCCAATGTCTCTGCTCCTTTTCTGGAAGAGGACACAGTGAGCCCTTCAGGTGATGCTTGCATTATGAATAACTCAGGCTTGTCGTAAACTTGCCAAACTTTAAAACAAGGCACAACAATAGAATAGAAAGTGTGCAAGTTCAAGTTCCTGTTTTCCCTTTGTTCCCTCCTGGAGTCACAGACTTACAAGCTGGGTGTGGCTTCTTTTTTTTAAAGGGGGAAATGGGGTTGGAGAAGGTTGAAGACTCGTTCTCTGGAGAATGCAGGAAACTTAAGAGGAAAAGAAGGAAATGGTCAGATGTTTATGGGAATGGAAGCAAGAAGATGTCAGTTCAAAAACTTTGCATTAACATGTTTTGTAGACGGCAAGAACAAAAGAGCATTGTTAATGCATGCAATGGACATCATCACTCAGAGGCAAAAGAAAGGGAAGGTGATGATGGAGGAAGTAAGTCTTAATGGTGCTGGCTGTCTGCTGACTGGTGGGCAAGACAAGAGATAGATAAAATATCATGGATTCATCATCAGATATTATGCTTGCAATCTAAGTAGGTTAAACATGGCATGGCTACTCAAGAGGATTTTCTTAATGTGCTTTTTCTTGTTGGCTGAGTTGAATAAACTAGGACAAATCAGCAAAAAATATGTATTTATTCTCCATAGTTTGAAGTGAAATGAAATAAGGGCCATTTTGGCTGTTGGTAGTGTTTTTAGAGCTGGACCTCAACATTCAAATATCCAGATATAGTCAGCTGGATATGCACTTCACAGTAAATGTTTTTACTACATTGTATGGACAGTTTTGAAAATGAACAAGAAATACACAAATTACAAAAGAGAAACTAAATGATTTCATCTCTAAAACTGGTTGCTTAAGCTCACGCTGTCCATTCATTCATGTCCGATCATTTATTAACATGAAGACCTTTTAGCATGTTTACATGAAAAAAACACTTATCAATTTAAAGTTACAGCAGCAAGGACTGTGAAATGGGATTATCACTTTTGCAGTTATCATGGGTTGTCTTGAGCATAAGGTAAAGAAGAAAGGATGCAATGGATGCTTTCCTTTGCATTTAAAAACACTGCAGCCAGCTGTTGTCATATACTTACAGTCCCCATGACTCTGTTGGGAACCTTCTTTAGGAAAAAGGAATGTTCAACCACAACCATCCCCTTGACTACAAATAGTTGAATCCATACCGCACTTCCTTACAGATTTAATGAGCAACCTAAAAAAATAAATAAAATAGCTTCTTGCTTTCACTGTTGTTACACATAGCTGGGTCATTCATTTCACCATTTGTTTCCACTATGTTAAACAAACTGATGGTGGTTCTGGTTTCATTTTTACAAGAAAAAAAATTACAGCTTGAAGCTCTATGCACCGCATTGAGTTTGGAAAAACAAATAAAAAAGTGTGATTATCAACAGATGGAGAGCCAGAATTGAATTGCAACTGTTAACATACAAAGCACCAAAGCCACTCAAACTTGATTGGTCAACACAATGAAGAGGAGCAAAAAACTTATTTGATAGCAAAAACCTTGAGCCTACAAGTGTGCTACAGCATTCTTACCTTTAAGTATTTATTTTTTGATAACTCATCAGTTGTGGGTTGGCTTGGTTTAGCCACTGAAAACTGTTTGGTTAGGGTTAGGCATTAAAAACTAAACTAAGCACAAAAAGTAAGCAAGCAAGCAAGTTTATTTGTATAGCACATTTTCATGTATATCCCTTTATAGGGCACTCAGTGAAATATCTTAAAAATTCAAAAATTCAACCTTAGAGTGTTATTGGAGAACATAACAAAACTTTATTACATTTGTGACATTTTTAGGGGTGTCTTTGAATTCAGCCCTCTGTAGGTTGATAATTTTCATTTCCATCAAATGATTTGGCATCCTTTTGTTCCTAACACATCACCCAGTCCATATCAGTATAAATAAACAGGCATGATTTTTTTTTTCCCATTGAGATCTGATGTGTTCCTTTAATTTTTTTGAGCAGTGTATATTAGATCTTTTTTTATAAAAACCTTTGGCAACATTAAAACATAATATGCTGAGTTGTATTGCTTTATTTGTAAAGAAAATGCACTAAGTATGGTTTGTTAGATACATAGGGCATATGTCCAAAAACAGACATACCAAGAAAAATCTAGTTTTTAGTGAAAAGGGTGTATGATCAAATATGGTGCCCACATTTTCATGCCATATTTTCACTCATTTCAATAAGTCCTCGGCAAACAACTTATATGTCAACACTTAACACAACTATTCAACGATAAAATGGGAGAGTTTCATCAACTTACCATGGTTAGTTTTGACGTTTCCTTTTTAAAAAGTCCAGTGAACCGAGCTGCAAAAGCAAATTTTTCTGACTTTGGAGAAAAAGAGAAATTTGATGAGACCCCCGGTCTCTGCTGATTGGTCAAATTGCACAATTAAGTAGCCTATAAGGTATGGTGATCTTTGCTGAATTGGCTGGGTAAATCACATGATTCTTGAACTCACTGAGATAGGGGATGGGCATGATAACTAACATGTGCGGAAATTACCAAAAACAGTCACTTGCCCGATAAAGGGATAAGACAGATCAAAGGGCTTTACATAAAACTTTAAAAACAGATAAAGAAAGAAAAAAACAGTAAAATGAATCATAATAAGGTGATGTAAAATGCATAATTAAATGAAAATGATTAAAAGAAGCTAGACAACGTAAAAGATGCTGTGCAGATTTCATGGATAGGCAAATGAAAAGAGAAATGTTTTCAACCTGGATTTAAAAGTGTCTACATTTGATGAAAGTTTAATCTCCACTGGAAGTTTGTTCCACTTGTTTGCAGCATAACAGCTAAATGTTGCTTCTCCATGTTTAGTCTGGACTCTGGTCTGGACTAGTTGACCCAAGTCTTTGGATCCAAGATCCCTTCGGGTTTATACTCTCTGAACATATCACAGATGTATTTTGGACCTAAACCATTCTGGGTTTTGTAGACGATCAGTAGGATTTTGTAATCTATTCTCTGACTAACTGGAAGCCAGCGTTAAGATTTTAAAACTGGTGTGATGTGTTCATATCTTTTAGTTCTGGTTAAAACTCTAGCAGCAGCGTTCTGGATTAGCTGAAGATGTTTAAAGCTCTTTTTGGGAAGTCCAGTGAAAAGACCATTACAGTAATCCAGTCTACTGGAGATGAAGGCATGGATGAGTTTCTCCTGATCTTTCTGGGAGACAAAACTTTTAATTCTACTGATGTTTCTGAGCTGGTGAAAGTAAGGGAATTTGTCCTTGGTAGATTATTTCTTTGTTATGACAATGTTTCTTGGAAACAAATCTTATTTGTGGGATGAGCAGCAAACCTGAGCATGCAGGTTGCGCCCCTGAAAGATTTGCCAAATCTTACAAATTGCAGATTTTGCACATAGCTGCCAACTTTTCTCCCTGTGTTTTTATTGTATGTTTTTTTTTTATGTGTGTGTTGGGGAGCGAGCTGCCGAATCGAATTGCCCTCCAATGGATAAATAAAGTTGTCTTGAATCTTGAATCTTGAATCTTATCTGCCAATGCCAAACAGCTTTTATTGCTGTTGCCTCTTGTTTTGCGCTTCTAGTAACCCCAGGTGCTGACAATCAGTTGCCTGATTGGCACCTGATCAGTACCTCTGAGCGCTGGCTCTGCTACAGTGGTCACTTGGTGTCTGCTCCAATTTGATTTGACTGATCAGATAGTCAGCCATGGGATACAGCAACTTCAAGCTGCTGTTCTACAAAACCAAGTTGCTTCATAATTTGGAGAGAACCTCAGTTCCACCTGCAAACTGAAGACCAAGTTCCATACAATCAGGAATGTCAGACACAGGCTGCAACCACGTTTGCTGACTTGCAACAAATCTGGCATTGGCAGAGAGGATTTGGCAATTCTTTCATGGGCTCAACACACATACTGAGCTCTGCTGCTCATCCCACAAATCATGTTCCTTACAAATGTGGCACAATTTAAAGGGGGAAATAAACAGGATTTCCAACAGTCTAAGATTTATTGTCAAGAAGTGTACTTCCTGGACTAATCTGGGGAAATCATAGAATTAGATGTGTTAGATCTGTTCGATGTGTGTTAGCTTGGAGCCCTCATGCTCCCCTGCATGAGAAGCCCTCATCCCACTGTGATTAATAGGGCCGTTTAAGTTTGGAAATACATTGGAAAACCACTGACACTCAACACAATGTCCCACAGTACTCAGAGATGTGACCTGAAACTGTATAACACAAGGAAATGAAAAGAATAGAAAAACATTCATCCGGTTCTATGCGCCAAAGGTGAGAAAGACCATCCAGGCTGTTATCAACAAAAAGGCAAAAGCTCTTTCTGTGATGGTTGGGGGTGCATCAGTGTCCTGAGTTGCTTGCATATGTGGGAAGGTACCATTGTTGTAGAGGCTTATGGAATTATTGAGAGACATATGTTACGAACAAGACAAAATCTTTTCCCTGGAATTTGTGTTTTTTTTTTTTTTGTCACCAGTACAGTGCTGTAATAAACAACCTCATTATGCACAATTTAAAACAGCTTGGTTTCATAAACACAGTGTTTGTGTGTTTGTACTAGACTGACCTCCCTCTAGCCCAAATCTGTCTCCTATTAAAAATGTTGGTGCATCATTAAGAGGAGAATCTGACAGTGGTTAACAGCTGAAATCTTGCACTAGATAGAGATTCAAAAATCTACAAAAATCCCTCAGTTCCCAAAACTATGATACAAATGTCAAATAAAGAATGATGTAACACAATTTTAAACATCTGTCTTCAACATTTTTATTTTATTTATTTTGTGTGTGTGTATTTCTGGCTTAACATTCTAGATTTGTTAACATTTTATCAATACAAAGAAGTCATTCAGAAAAAACAGGACATTATTGCCTTTGTACATCTATCTGTACATTCCCCCCCCCCCCCCCCCCCCCCCCCCCCCCCCCCCAAATGGCAGTCCACCAAACACAGTCCGTGTTCACAACAGCAAATGTAGAAATACAGTACAGTGATGCGTTGTGCAACAAATTGTAACTTTAGTATAAATACTTGCATATGTTAGGAACAATTGTTTAGCCAACTTTCCAGCCAAGAAGAGACATTACTAGTTCTGTAACATATTTCATTCCTTTATTTGCTAAAAGTTATCTCCATCAGGGGAAAAGTAACGCCAATATTGCTCCTTCTTGACTGCATACATGAGTTTTAGACTGGACAACCTGCTTTTGACTATTCACTGATCCCACCCCCCAGCCAACCGAGATGGCATATCTGGTTAGTAAGTCTCAACTTGATACCCTCTCAGGCAGCTTTGTTTCCATGTGTTTCTGCTCACTCATGCAGTTAGACCATGCATTTATTTGGATACCTCTGTAGTTGCTGACATACAGTCAGGGAAAAAAATTATTAGACCACCCTTGTTTTCTTCAGTTTCTTGTTCATTTTAATGCCTGGTACAACTAAAGGTACATTTGTTTGGACAAACATAATGATAACCACAAAGATTGCTCATAAGAGTTTTATTTAAGAGCTGATATCTTACCATTTTCCACGGTTTCCTTGATTATAACCTAAATCACTTAAGTTTTTACATCAATAGCTATGGCGTTGTACTGCCAAAAACACTGCTTTTATGCATTCATTGTTTTCTTTTCTGTCTGTTTTAGTCACATTATGACGTTTAGTGGTACCAGGTATTAAAATGAACAAGAAAGTGAAGAAATGGTGGTCTAATAATTTTTTCCATGACTGTAGTTGTGAAACTCCTCCTAGCTGTATATCTTGGAGTGTTATTTGTCTCATATATGATGAAAAAAATTCAACTTGTGTGGTGGATTTCAGTGATAATACACAAGCAGTGCAAGCTCTAGTCTTTTCATCCATATCAGAGCAGCTCTCATGTGCAGCTCATCTGGGACTCTGCTGTAGAGCTTCCTTCACTTCCTTCCTCCTCCTCCTCTGCACTGATATATACACAAAAATATTCTTACACAGACAATTCCTATCGGCTACCTGAAAGTCCCAAATAGTTAGTGCACTCCCAGTAAACACGCTCTGGTCGTCTATGGTTTAACTGGCGCACAAGCCGTTTAAGACGATCTCTGCTATTTTCTCAGGGGTTCAACTGAGGCCAAATCACGCTTTTTATACAAGAGTTAATTCAAGATGTACAGCCATTTGTGCACGTCCACATGTGACCAAGTAGACACACATTGATACCATTTGGACGCGCTCTTGTATGCGCAGACATGCGGGTTGCGGGTAGTGGGTCGTCAGACCACCCGCAATCTGTGATCGCAAGAAACCGAGTTTGCGGAAAGGGCGAAAGACGCGCCCATTGCCACACCTACAATGTGAGTAAGGGAGTCAGCATAATGACTACCAGCTTTAGGGAGCGGAAGATTGCTAGCTGGAAGTGTACGATCGGGGCCCTAGTGTTGCCCATGGAGTCAAAATAGTTATTTTTCTTTTTGATATTCTTACATTAGTTTGGTTGTTTTGAAAAAAAAGAAAAAATAAAATATAAGTCTTGCAGCTTGCAGCTTTTGGTTTTGTATCTATTCTTTTAGAAATACACAAAGACCTGAAACTGGGCAGTGTGTCAAACACTTTAAGACATTTCCTGTAATATTCATGAGGTTAAAATGCACTAATTACATGACACTGCTGAAGTTAAACTGACAAATGCATAAGGAACAAAGCACTGAACATGAATACAGCACATGCAGCAGTACTGTTTCACAAACTGATGCAGTTTGGAAAACATCTGTCTAGGATTTGATCTTTCATCAGAGAAATTGCAATTCATTCTGAGTCTCTTCAGAAAGGGGCAGCAGGTCCTGCCTTCCAAATCAAGCTTCATGAAATGCAATCCAGATGTTACACGAGAAGACTTAACAGAAAACAGAAAACAGAAAAAGTGCATGTGCATGCGTCGCAAGGACAGAACATTAGCCTTACCAGAAATACCGTAAATAACACAAAAAACATTACTACAAAAGTGGGGCACCACAGTTTTTCAACCTTTTCATCAGCTTATATAAATATATTTTTTCCTTCAATACAGACCTGAACCTACTTCTCACTTAGCTTTTCAAGTATTGTATATATTAGATTTTAGACATTTGGGGGATTGTAAACCAGTTTCTAAAAATAGAGATCAAATGGTATGAAATTGAATGTCAACACCTCAAACTGTGACGGTAAAAAGGACTTGGACTCTGCCTCAGATAACGCGTTACCAGGACAACTGATGACCTACTCGAATGTGTTAGCTGAACCCTTATCAAGCTCTTCCTTTGAGACTTTTTGGTTGCAAAGGAAATAACCCGCTACAGGCTGCTAGTAACTTGCTCAATGACAGGAGTGAAAGCCTTACAAAATTCCACAGAATTTGATACGATTTACAAATTGAAGGAGAAGAGATCCAGATTTGATTGAGGAAGAAATTAACGGTAAATCTGAGCCACCGCCTGGTGCTCCAAGTAGCAGTCTTTCTAAAGTGGCCAGTTAGCACTTCCTGCCGCCTGGTCCTCTCATTTATCATGTATCAGCAGCCGTTGCAAGTCAAGCTTGGCTAAGGTCATTCCTTCTTTTAGCCTGTACCCCACTGTCTTAGACTTCCAACGTCCTCTCCTGGAAGTCTGTTCTGAGGGCAAGGACATGTCTCACCCTGGCCATCAGCCACACACTGAGAGCTTCAGAGCAATCTCCCTCAGTGTAAAATCATGCAGAATGTAAATATCTACAATACCAAATATAATCTTCAATTTCTAATATAATTTTCAAATATAATCTATAGATTACTTAAAATTCAGTGAATTTAAAGAAATCTCTGTGAGGATGGGGCAAGGTGGAAAGTCGACACTGGATGCTCATGATCTAAGGTGGGTCCAGTATAAAAGGATGGAGTCTCACGCTGCTTTGCATTAAAGACAGGCATGATTGTATAACTTCTATTTAATCAACGTTGTACTGTTTCACTGTCTGAACAACATAACACAATCACATGGGCTATGTGAAAGCTGTGCCAGAAGAATAACTAAAACATTGCTGTATGCATTTTGGTCCAACAAAAAATAATACTGCATAAAAATGATGTGAGATGTGTAAAAATGTGAACCAAGACCCCAATAGAGTACAATGTAACTCTGAGTTTTAGACATGGCTAGCTATTAATTTTGAAAAATCTTGCATTTATGTCTTCTGTAAGAGCTGAGCATGCTGAAACTGGGAATTTCAATGATTTTTGTGCTGCATTAAAACAACACCACATGGCTAATGCTGTTCATGTCAACGATAACAGTCTTAAGATTGTTGCTACATCATTAGGAAATGGCAGAACAACAAGCTGCCTTGTTAGCTCCACAATCAGCCCCTCAGGATTAAACAGGATGAGATCAATAAACATAATAGCCCTCATCTTGAAGCTTAAGCAGCTGAACATCAAGCTTGCGCAGGCATCAGTGCCACATTCTGCTCACTACTTTACTCATAGCAGGACTGATACTGCAGAGAACGATCTGGGTGGAAATCTTTCCACTGACAGCAGCATAAAAATATTGGTTTGGTGGTGATCACACAGACACCCACACAAGTCTGACACTCCTACACATTAGGTTTTTAAATTACCTCACAAGTTAAAACTCTGTATTCTTAAACATGGCCTTTGCCACCCGCTTAGTCATTAAAAAAATGGATTCAGCTCGTGAGTAATGACATGTTACTCTTTGGTCTGACACAGCAGCAAAAACTACTTAATGAACTGGCAACAAAGTCTGTGAAAAGAGGCAGGAGGGATGACACTGGGATGAGTTTCAGAACTTTCCTTTTTAAGAAAACAAACCAATAAACAAATTTCAAAGAAAGATGATGTGCTGCTGTATCAAAGGATAAACCATCTGTCTTGCAAGAACCAGTTAAAGAAAATTCTCTTGGTTATTTCTGATTATATGAATTAAGACAGCCGACACACAAATCCAAATAATGTCAAGCATTACATAATTTCAGCAGCAGCATTCATTAGGAGCCTAATAGTAAATGTAAAAGAATAGTATTTGATAAAAATGTAAAATGGATATAGCACAAGGTTTGAACTCGTTTACTCTAACCTCTGCCACGAAGCTAAATATCTCAATGACAGGCTTAGTGCTGCATTATTTCTTAAATCCAGCGGCGTCTGGAAGACAGTTGTGGCTATTCCAATTGAAAATAAGCTTTGGCAGGGAAACAAAAGGACCCAAAGGGAAGTGAAAATGCTCTGCTTGAAGTTTGCTCATTCTCAGATCGTATCTTTTTCCTTTTTTCTTTTCCCCTCAAGCAACCCCCTGCTGTGGAGAGATAACAGGAGTAGAGTTCAGGCGGGGGGATGGCAATGTCAAAAGAAGGAGGTATTTCTGAGTAACTATCATCAGGGATGACAATCTAGAGTTTCCTTTTGTACACCAGAATATCAGTGACTATCATGTGCAGGGGGTCTTCAGGCGTAGAGGAGACTGGTGACGGTGATTTAAGGTTTACAAAACCTCACCTGAAAATGACAGTTTTGTTTGTGTAGGGCAGTTTCAACTGAGTCGACTGGATGATATCATGTGAGGACTGACATGCTTTTTTTTTTTATCATGGATCATTGGCTAACAGTAGAGTTACATAACACCAACCATTTCTACACCAAGGGTTTCAGTGATGACGGCAGACAGGAGAGAGGAGTCAGATTGTGAAATGCTCTCCAACCAGGCCAACAACTTAAATCATCTCTGAAAAAAAAAAAAAAAAAAAAAAAAATCCGCCTTCATATGCAGTCATCTATGAACCCTGTCATCTATGAATTTCACAGCTCTGCTCACTATGTAACTGTTGTAAGAAGTGACAAAAATTGCCAAATCTCTTTGGCAATCTTTGGAGAATTAAACAAAGTGCACACTTTTTTTTTCAGAAAAAAAAAAACACAACCAAATTATAATATCCCAAATGTAGATAGGACAGTTCCTGGCAATCATTTACATAGTGGTATTATCTAAAAATTAAATAGTGTAAAGAGCTGTATCTGATCATGTGATCACATTTTCTGTGCTGATACTCTGTGATCATGCAGTAAAAGTAGGTACATGGGTGTGTAATGTTGCGAGGCAGTCAGGAGGGAGGGTCAGTTGGGCCTCAGTACAGCACAGAATAACTTCGCTTTTTTAGTATATTTGTCATGACAAGACACAGAAGTCAGCAGAGGTGGTGGACTGCTGGAATGTTGGTGCATTAGTTTATGGTGAGTACAACTGATTGCATATTGTTGGATGGTATCAAGTTATAATGTATTAGAAAATAAAATATGTAGGACTGATGTGTAAATCAGCAGTGATGATGTAACAGTAGCGTTAGCAAATGCAGTGTTTTTTGTTGTTTTTTTAAGTTGGACCAAATCTGTAAATATCTTGGCACAAGACTGAATGTAAATAATGTGGAACGGGGGATTTAAAATTTTCTTCTTTTATAATACATAATACTAAACAGTTTAAATAATTTGGAGGAATTTTGTTGACTGGGCAAAGGCACAAATTGAAACTCGGTAAGTCTTAGGAACCACAGGGCAAGGAAGTAAAGTAGAGCAACATGATACATGGTTTCTGCTATGATATGGAGCACTTAAAATTTTACTGTGCATATAAAAAGCTTAATGTTAACCTTCTCTAGAGGCGTCATCAACATCTCTGGGCTCAGAGGCTGTAAGAATATATGATCTCCCAGAGGAAAAATGTAGTTTGCTCAGACAATTCAGTATTCCAGATCTATTTTGGAAGAAAATGGTGTCATGTGTTCCCAACCTAAGACAAAAAAAGGACCCACCACACTGTTCTTAGCAACAAGTCACAAATCCAGGCTCTGTGATGATATGGAGTTGTATCATTGCTCTACATAAAGGTTTTTTAGATTTTTGTGATGTCAGCACTGATACAGAATAGGTCCTAGGATTTTTTTTTCCCTTATACAAATGTGAAAATAAAGGCATATTTCAATAGATTTATAAGGGTCTATTCCCTTCTGGACTTTTATTCATTGATAAAAAAAACATTAAATAATCCACTGCAATGTGGAAATATTAAGTAAATTTATTCATCTTAGCTCAAGTGAATACAAGGTGTGTTTGTGTCTATTCATTTAATAGCTGAGCCAGGTGAAATAGCGAGCAGAAACAAGAAAGACAGACATCTGGTCATTTTTTAAAGCACCAACACCCCAAGTAAGTAGAACGTCTCCAAAAATACTAAAGACTGTTTGAGGGGAAAAAAACAACAACAAAAAAAACTGCTCAGTCCAAATGTTTCACAATGAAATTCAAAGAGAGAACAGAACTGTATCTGTTCATTAAAATTAAGAATGTCGCATACATAATTGGGAGGCCCATAATCTGGGATGATGAACATTTGCCTGAAGGCTTTTATGACTGTATAATTGACCATTCAACCTACATGCTAAATTATTTATCATTAGCCAGTCTGAATAGTGAGAAACAAATGCAGATCTGCTCAGAAAAGCCACACACCTTTTCCACAAACTGCAATTACAGCTACTTCAAAAATCATTAATTGCAGCTTCTTGTTATGCTACATAAAAAAAAAAAAACAACAATAATCTACCACACAAAAGGGTAACATGAGATTATCTAAGTATCTATTCTAATTGCATCTGCCATATGGCCATGCTGCTATACAATACATAGCCTCATCGCAGGGACCTCCTAACAACATTATTTGGCTCAATTAAACTGACATTTGAAACTTTGCCCCAGTCTTGCATTATTTCATTTTGAGCCAATAGTGCACGTACACACAATCATCTGTGTGCAGCCACCAATTTGTAATTTATCCTCATCTCTGTGGCTCCGAGGAATGATTTATTTCCATTATTTTCAAGGCAGCCTGTCTGCTTATTGTTTCACAGATAAAACCAGAGCTGGCTTGTCCTCAAAAGGCCATTTAATGTTCAAGCAATTATATTCATGCTTTCATCACTGGAGCTGCATTATATCATAAAGTTACGCCGTGAAGCAGATGTGTGTAGAGCTCACATGCAGGAAGGCTTGGGGGAATATATAATAACTTGAACCTGAGTTCTGACCCTTTATCTGACTCTGTGCAGGTGCCAGACCACAAACAAGGCAGCACTGGATCCCTGCTTCCTTTTATTTGTACAGCTGAAGACCCTGTCGCTGGGTTTGAAAGGCACTAATGATGCTGCTGCATTACCAAACAGCTGAGAGACCTTTGCATGAAAAAGTCAAGTAGAAAAAACATGAGTTTCCCTGGTGTGACTCATAACGCTATCACTTTTACCATATCTGTCTTATCTTTTACAGGGTGCTATGGGTTGTTCAGATTCAGCACACGATGCCAGCAAAGTCACCTCTATCAAGGAACATCTGGAAGTAGAGCTGCTTTAACTAGAAATTGAACTTATGTATTCATTCATCTGTTCATACCTTAAATCCATCCTTTAATACATGGAACCAAAAAACAGGGATGAGTTAATAAGAGTTAAAACTGTGCCAAATGCTGTGCAATGCAGGGTTTACATCTCATCCCTAATATGATGGGCTCCAGCCTCCCTGAACAGGAGGAAGCAGGTGTAGAAAATTTATAAATTGATGGATTATATGTATATTATAAGACATTCAAAAATTCTGTTGTAATTTCATCTCGTTTTGAGGAACATCAAGACAGAGGGGGGAAAAAAGTAACCCCTAGGAATTCAGTGGCTTTTTGCATTCATTTGTGAGAAAATGTAACCTGATCTTTATTTGAGCTCAGCATCCTCCTCTCCTGCCCCCAGATAAACAGACCTCCTACCCTCCCTTGACCCACAGCTTCCATGTCACATCTCAACTGTCTCATCTTCCGCCTTAGATGTGGATCTTATTTCTGCTCCATTGTTGTCTACTACCCCATCAGGAGATGCTGCGGCCCCCTACTCCCCCCCCCACCTGTCTGTCTCCAGCAGTCAGGTGAAGACTCAGCTGGAGAGACTGTGTGACAGGGTGAAATAGATGTGGCAATATACTGCTAATTTTCTGGACTGCTAAAATACATTGTGGTAATGTGAGAGGTTGAAAATCCTTATTTCATTTAAGAGTAGTTCAAAACACTGATTTCATGATGTAAACATGCTTTTAAAAAGTCATTAGTTGAAGAGAGAAATAATCTTATGTTAAAATATTGTTTAAAAATTGTTTAAAACAAAGTTTCAGGTATGATCTATTTTAGTGATTATCTGTGATCGTTCTGAAGAGTGCATCCGTTCATCTGTGCTCGATTGCTTTTGTCTCCACCCTTCAGCTGAGGCGGGAGTTGGTGCTTCATTCCAGTAAAGGCGTTGAATGAGCGAACACAGCAGCACTCACGTCCTGGTTATTTCTCCCCCTTTCTCAGGGGGTGTTACAACTGAACAGGATCAAAGTTGCAGGTCCAGATGGTGTCAACCCCAGAGTCCCGAAGGCCTGTGCAGACCAGCTATGTGGGGTTAGAACCCCTTCAACATCAGCCTGAACCGGAAGAAGGTTCCAGTGCTGTGAGCATCCTGCCTTGTTCCAGTATCAACATGGTGTACTCCAATCTTCTCCTATCAGCTTTAATGTTATGGTGTGGGGTCGTGTACAGTGTGTTGTGGATTTAGTGAGGGTCTTGTCTCATCTCCCCTGTCCTGAGTCTCTCGTTTCTTGTTTTACCTTGAGAGTCTGTCTTGTCTTCATTGTGTTCTGCTTTGCTTCCTTCCCTGTGTTATCCTGATTGTTTGCACCTGCCCCTCGTTTGTCCCCCTGTGTATTTAAGTCTGAAGTCTGGTCTTTCCCGTCTCTTGCTGGATCATACTGTTCACCTCCCTAGATGTCTTTGCCCTTCTTCCTTCCGTGCTCCTTTCTCGCTGTCACGTCACCCCTGTTTTTTTTATGTAAATTTAAATTTGGTGTTTTTGCCTTTTTTTGTAAAAACCCAGTGTGCTGGAAACTCCTGCTTTTGGGTCCTCAATACAACTCACCACCTACGACATATAGACCTGTTGTCCGAACATCAGACATCATGAAAGTCCTGGAGAGACTTTTATTGGTTCACCTGAATAAGCAAACAAGCACTTTCCAGGACCCTCAATTTACTTTTTGCTGTAGTGTTCAGCAACACCTGCTTCAATGAACCCACAGTCATCTGGACAAAACACTCAGCACTGTGAGGATCATGTTCTTTGATTTTCCCAGTGCATTTAAAATCCAGCCAGCCAGCTGGTAAGAAACTCCAGAAGACACAGGTGGATGCCTCCACAATCACATGGATTACTGACTACCTGACAAACAGACCACAGTTTGTGAGATTGAATGGATGTGTGACTGACCAGGTGGTCAACAGCACAGGAGTACCACAGGGGACTGTACTCTTACCATTCCTCTTCACTCTGTACACCACAGACTTCCAGGACCAGTCAGACTTGTCATCTGCAGATGACATACTCAGATGACTCTGCAGTTATGGGGTGTATCAGTGATGGACAAGAGACTGACTACAGACAATTGGTGGACCACTTTGTGACATGGCATAGGAACAGTCATCTGATCTTGAAAGTGAACAAGACAAAGGAGATGATTGTGGATTTTTAGGAGGAGCAGGAATAAGTCAAAAGGTATTTCCATAGGAGAAGTGGAGGTGGTGGAGGAGTATAAAATACCTTGGTGTTCATCTGAACAACAGACTGGACTGGAGACAAGCTGTTTATAAGAAGGGACAGAGTAGACTTTACTTCTTGAGGAAGCTTAGGTCCTTTTAGTGTTTTCAGCAAAATGTTGTATATTTTCTTTAAATCCGTTATGGAAAGTTCAATCTCATCTGCTGTCATCTGTTGGAGGAGCAGCATCAGAGTCAATGGCTTAAAAAAAAACTGAACAAACTGATAGAGAAGGCTGGCTCTGTTCTGGAGCCTCTGGAGCTGATTCTGCAAAAGAAGGTACTTCATAAAATGAAGAACAACATGGACAACCCTGAGCATCCTCCACACAGCAGAGTGTCTTCAGTTAGAAGCTTCATTCAGACTGCAAAGAAGGATGCTTCATAAAATGGAAAACGTACCAGGAAACCCTGAACATCTTCGTCACAAAACAGTGATTCAGTAACAGTGTCTTTCAGTCAGAGGCTTCTTCAGATCTGCTGCAACACAGACGGCCACACCTGCTGTCTGACAAGTTCTGATATGTTAATTCTAATTCAACATAATTTAATATTTTACCTTCTATACAGTTACCTTTTTAATTTACACTGCAACACTATCATTTTCTTTTGGGTTTAAATTAAGTATTATTCAATTCAATTAAACCTCTAAAAACCTCATAACACCTCTCTGATTCTCTAGTGCAGCCATTCCCAAACTTCAGAATACCAAAGCCCGATTTGAAATGTGAAAAATTACCGCAGCCCACCAAAACCTTTAACCACAACTGTGATCAACATACAGGACTAGAATCTATATTCTGATATTAATGTAAGGGGTCAACAAATAAGGTGACGCTTGTCATATTAAGTTAAGATGATGATAGAATAACACTTAACTGGTTTGTTTTGTTACTTCTTAATCTTTTTAAATTATGTCCTTAATATTTTACAGTAATTAAAAACATATTTTAAAAAGATCGAGGATTTAAAACACATTTGTTTAATTTTAATGACCTCTCACGGCCCACCTGCAGTACCGCGACGGCCCACCAGAGGGCCGCGGCCCACACTTTGGGAATCACTGCTCTAGTGCATATCTCACGCAGTCTTATTGATGGAGACGTGAACCTTTTGGAGTTCTCTGTTGCTTGGTAAGTGTTGCAAAGCAACAGCCAGAACAATAGGGGAGTGATGTTTTCTGAAGATCAGCCTATCATCCCATGATATAAGATCGTGGACTGTTTGTGTGGCAGCTGGGATGTAAATAAAGACACATGCAGCAAAGAATGGCAAAACCAGCAGTGAGAGACTTCTGATGGAGCTGGAGATGATCAGTACTGAGCAGCCATTACTTTTGTTGCAAAGGATCTGATGAGATCAACAGAGGAGACGAGGGCGGTGGTGGCATGCACATCCATTGAACGAGTCGAGGCAGAGGGCAGGAATATATTCATCTCTTGTTCCACCTCTGAGGGAAATGGACCAAGAGATGCAGTTCAGATATTAAATTTTAAATATAGTGGTGTTGTTACGTTAGGAAACCGGAGTAGTGATTCCAGAAATAATGTAGCTACTGGACCAAACAGAGGCTTGCTCTATTCGTAGGGTCTCTGAAAAATTGAGGTCTGGTTGGAGGAGGCTCTGCTTGTCTGAGTGTCAGTGGTTTTGTTGAAGGAAATTAGCCTTAACACTGTCCAGACATTGTTGCATATCAGTAAACCTGTAAATACATTTTCCCATTGATGATGGTAGATCCAGGCCCTGAGACAGCAAAGAAAGAACATGTCATGGTTCTACCCCCTCTGTACCTTACTGTTGGGGTGATGTTTTTATGATGGTAAGCTATGCCCTTTTTGTACCAGATGTAGTGTTGAATATTCTTACAGAACAATTCATTGTTTAATTCATCAGTCCACAAAACATTTTCTTAGTCGTGTTCATCAACAGACATGTTTGTCTGCCTGATGTCTTCAAGTTTTTGACTTGAAGATCTAACTTTAACCCTCATGGATTCCTCTTTACCTCATTGAGGTTTATTTTGTTTCATTTTGGCCAGATCCCATCTCCAGGAAGAGTAGCCACAGTACTACACCGGCTTCCAGTGTCTGAACAGTTTGAGAATATTTAGTGTCTTTTCCAGACTTCTACACATCAACATCTGTTGTTCATCTTTAGAGATCTCCTTCATGTGAACCATGGTCACATCAGGAGATAATTCTCATGAACAGCAAAATGTCTTTTATCAATGACAGATGCTCTAAACCACATCTCCAAACTCAGTTCATTAATTGAAGTCCATTTGTTCAAACTACTGACTTTAATTAGCTTTTGTTGATGTAATTAGTCTATGGGTTTACCACATTTTCCTCCATAAAAGTGAATGTTTAAGACCCAAACAATTATAATTGTTTATCAGCTTAAGCACTTTCTGTTGGTCTATCATAATGACTTAAATGAAGATCAGATTACATTTTATGGCAAATAATGCACAAAACATATCTCCTTCCTGCTGTTAGTGTAGATACAGTATGACTGTGGCATCTTTTTGATTTAGAACAAAACTCAGAATTTCTCCTTTACTTTGAAAGGCTATAAAGTAAAAACACTGTCCTACACAAATATAGAACATGCACCCATCTGTCAAATTGTCAAATATGACATTAAAATAAGGCATAAAATCAGAAACAGGTTCATTTTTGAAGGAGACCTTCATCATCAAAGGAAATCTCTCATAAGAGAAAGCATGCGAAGTGTTAAACCACAAGAGAGCATAAATAAAACTGGAGCCGGGCTCTTTGTGATTCCTGGGACATACATAGGGCCCAGAGCAGCATGAGAAACAGCTGCTCTGAATTTGCCCCACAAGCCAAATAAATATTGAAAGATGTTCCAGCTAAGCTTTATAAGCAACACAGGCAATCTGTCCACTCAAGAATGAATGTTTGTTTGTAATTCAGTCAGCTGTGAAAGGCTGAAGCAGAAAGTCCACCATCATAAATCAATTTGCCTTTTTTTTTCTTTTTCTTTTGTGGCTTTAAGGCCATCGGCAGCCATCTTTGATCCACCCTGTCTGCAGCGCATATGTCCCATTTTCTAAAACTCACATACGATCAGATTTCTTTACTCTTCAGAAATCTAGAGGTTAAAATCAGCTCTGATCTAAGTTGGGAATGTATGATTGTATAATTGTCTAATTGTTATGAATGTGCTGTCATGTTGTACAAGTGTTTTTAGCCACACTACTGGTTGGTGTCTTTGGTGGAAACGCTAACTGCTCTGCCAATGCACCACTCTGACCCTAACAGAATATGGACACATCCAGCACTGCTGTGAACAATTTTCTGTTTATTAAGGGGTCTGCCCACAATAAAAGCATGTGAACCACTAATTGAGACCATACAGAGCCTCCACAATGACAGTGCAGTGTAAGATGTAGGACTTTTCTTGGTCAACCAGCTCTTTAGCTCTTCCCAATAACCACAAACTTCTCTGTCTCATTCACAAACATGGTGCACTTACAACAGGAAATAATTTTCATGTTTCCATTAAATGTGTGAGCTATTAACAATGAAAATTTTTATGGCTTTATGTTCAAACATACCAAAGATGTCATTTTCCTCCACCATCCCATAGGTGATAATGAAGGAGAGGATGCAAATTCGATTATGTGATTTCACAGCAAGAGCTCAGCAGAAACCTTTCGTTTTCACTCAAGAGGAAAGTGCCTACTTTAGCCTACTTCAAAATATGCATTCCAGACTAGTAAATGCTCCTTACTGTTAGGATTTAGAATTATTTTCAGTTAGAACTTTAAACGTTAAAGCTAAATTTTACAGCCTGTAGGCTGGCTGTCTATATGATGGACCTGACAACTGGGATTTCATGACCTCTTGACCTGCTCTCTTCCAAGGACGTATGCAATGGTGATAAATTTAGTTACACCCCATTCCTGCAGTACACATAACCATATTTGTCTGAAACATCTGGACTTTTGGGGACAGAGAACCATTACGTCGGAGGAGAAATTAGTCCGCCTCTTGCAGGCTTTAAAAAAGAAGAGAGACGTGACATTGGTGTGCATTTGTCCATGGCAGCATCTTGGGTGATGTTGTGGACAGGTGTACCATCGGCCGATTAAAATATTCTGCATGGCATAATAATTCTTTGTATTCATGATTGTAATAAATTTCTGATTGATCTTTGCTTCTAGACTGTCATTTAGGCACCAGATAAAAAGAACACGGAGAGAGAAACTTTCATTACCTTTCTTGTGATCAGCCATGTTGAGCCCGAATAGTGTTGGAGGTTTCTGAATTCCTCAGATCAGCAGACTGTCTTGGAATCAATGTTCTTATACAGATCAGGTAAGAAAATTAAGAAGCTAAAGTATTTCAGGGTCTATTTCAGGGTCTGTTCACTTGTGGGGAAAAATGGAACAGGAGATCGACAGATGGATCAGTGGAGCCTCTGCAGTAGTGCAGACTCTGTTCCTGTCTGTTGTGATGAAGAGAGAGCTGAGCCAAAATGCAGTTTACTAGTCAATGTAAGGTCCTCTTCACACATGTGGTAATGAATTTGTAATAATGTCAAAGAAAACAAGACAGTGAATACAAGCAGGTGGGTGAAACGAGTTTCCTCTGCAGGGTGGTTGCACTCTCCCTTAGAGACGGGGTGACTCAGAGCAGAGTTCCTGGTCCTCCACAGTGCAACAAGCCAGTTGAGGTGGTCTGGGCATCTGGTTAGTGTGAATGCTGGAAGCCTCCCTGAGAAAGTATTTTAGACATGTCCAACTGGGAAAACATCCCCAAGGCAGACCCATGACACACTGTGGAGATTTCCTGGCTGGCCTGGGAATGCCTGAGTATCCCTCCCGGAAGAGCTGGAAGAGGTTTGGGCCTCTCTGCTTAGGCTAGTGCCCCTTCGACCCGAACCCAGATAAGCAGAAGTTAATGGATGGATGGAGGATCATCCATGACATCAGGATCTGGTTATTTTGGAGGTTGGGTCAGTGCATTGGGGTCAGCCATTTCCTCATCCTGTCAGCGGTTTTAATGTTGTGGCTGATCAGAGTTCATTCCAGCATGGTTACATCTGTTGCACAAATGTATTCACTGAAGAACATCCAGATATATTTGCGTCAGCTGGCTTCATTTAGTTCCATAGCTCCTAAAAATACATTTTAGATTTAAAGAAAATAGTACAAAATCTGAATCAAAGTTTTCAAAAAGATGATTTTGGGGGAAAAGTGCAGAGGGGAAGAAATGCAAGGGATGCAAGTGAAAGCATATTTACTAAATGATACTTTTATTCCATAGGATGTGGGGTTTATTTTTTTCTTTAAGAATCACTTTATTTTTGTTTTTAAAATATCGCTTAAACTGCCTGTTTTTCAGTATGCACAAAGAAAAAAGCATTGTACATAGCACAGCTTAGTTAGTTCTGGTCAAAAGGTCATCATCCTGCCTGAACCTAAAAATAGTCACAAAGACATATTACAACTTATTGTAAATCAAGTGAGTGTACTGGAGTTTCATGTCTACATATTCCCATAGATGTCAAAAAGAAAGTGGAAAAAAAAGAGTGAATTTCCACTTAAGACCTGATCACCTTTTGAAGTATCCTTATCAAGTGTTTTTTAAACTTGAGACTTTTTTTTTTTTGTTTTGTTTTTTTAACCTGTTAGCTCTGAACACCACCATTAGCTGCAGGAACCTCTGTTGTGTGTTATCTTTTAGAAGCATATTATACCCTTAACACAAATGTTGACACAATTTCCAGAGGTATTTAAAAAAGAAAAAGAGAAATGCTTTAGTTAAAATACCCTAGGGAAAAAGTACAAAAATGTGCATATTACCTGTATTTCCATGGATAGAGATAAACATGAGGAAGCTGATACTCTGATTGGGTTCGGGATGACACAAAACCCTGAAAATCTAAACCGCTCAAACAGTCAATCACATTTTATTTATATTGCACTTTTTGTGCAAAAAATAAAAATGTAGCACAAAGTGCTTTATGAGGGAAAAACATAGTAAAGTGCAGAACAGAAAATGAGAGAATGAAGGAGCAATAGGCTAAACAAAAGCAAGTCATCCTGTGGTAAAAGTGACTTCCACACCTGGCTTGATCTCTTGGTTAAAATATCTGTTACAGTCCTGTGGCTCAGAATGTAAACAGCAAGAGGATTGAAGAGCTGGTATGATGTACTAATAACACCACAGTCAAGGGTTCCTACCAAGTAAATCATGTGTGAAAGAGGTTTAAAACCAGCAGGATCTATTTAGTGGGTAGTAAAAATCAATGATTATTTGTTTCTGCACTGTTAGGAACTCTTCAAGCTGCAGATCTGTTACAAAAACAGATTCACAACATTCTTTTATGAAAACTACAGGATGTATGTGTTTGTACTTGTGTTAATCATAATAGGAGGATGGCAGAAAAAAGATTGAAGACTGGCAAACCTGAATTGTTTTTTACCAGTTAGATATAAGATATTTTCATATCATTACTTTGTCAAGTTCTGCAATAAGAGCAGAGCAAAATAACTTTATCATCATAATATATCAGTTTTTAATTGTCCTCTTACGGAACATGTGATTCGTTTTATGAACTGTTACTGAGCTCTTTGACTAGCCGGGCCTGCTGTCAGCAGAAACTGACCAAGCAACTTCTGAATCCTGGGACGACCGGTCGTTGACAGCTGGATATCACTTTGTGCCACTTCCTCACATATCAACAATAAATTGAGGCTGTCACAGAGAGACTTAGGGCCCGATCTTACACCTCCCGCTAGCCGCTACCCACTACCCGCAAATTGCTGATTTAGGAACCTCCGCCAACCGCTAATGCAATCTTCCGCTCCCTAAAGCCGCTACCCATTATGCTGACTCCCTTACTCACATTGTAGGCGTGGCAATGGGCGTGTCTCTTGCGCTTTCCACAAATTCGGTATCTTGCGATCGCGGGGTTAGGACAGACCACCCACTACCCTCTATCCTAAACCCGCGAGATACCGGTACCGCAAGATACCGAGTTTGTGGAAAGCGCAACCGGCATGTCGGCACATAAAAGAGCGCGTCCAAATCGCGCCATTGCGCGTCCACCCAGTCACATGTGGACTGCACAAACGGCTCTACCTCTCGATTATGCATCACTGTATTACTTGCATACGTTATTATTCTCTAAAGGGCAGATGATGTCTGTACAGCTGTGGCATGATCTCATTCAGATGTTTGCTGTGGAGGAAACGAGGAGATCACAGAACTCTGTTGTGGAGTTTCTTGTACTGTGTGCGTATCCCTCTGATCCTCTCCTTGCGCTCGGAGCACCCGAGATGCACTCAGTGGTAGAAAGTAGATGTCATCGTACCTGTTCCTCTGGCTCAATGCTCATCCAATAATCCGTTCTGCAGCCGCTCCCAGCGGCTGTGCGTCTTGGCGCAGTGAGCTTCTAGGAAAGCATTCCTTAACTAGAAAAGCACTCGGAGAGCGCAGACCTCCACCAAGCACAACAGTTCTCTCATATAGCGATTTACAGATTGCTTGAAAGGCTATTTCATCAAAATCCATCCATAACATTTTGAGTTATCTTGTACACAGACAGACAGATAAACGCTGGCAAAAACATTACCTCCTTGGGAGGGAAGGAAAAATGATATTGCTACAGTATAAATTGAGAATAAATAAATAGAAAAAAGTACGATTATTTGAAAAACACTGGGAAGTTAGAAGTGCAGCAGAGAGAGAAGCGTGGTTGAAATCTTCAGAGATCACTCTGAATGCATTAGGGTTTCATGTTTGTTGCCTGGCAACAACCAAACTACATATGCCACATTTTGCATCAGCAGGTAACCGAATTCTCACAGTAAACAATATGGAGAAAAACTGAAAGGAAGAGACACATCTGGATCCTGGACAGTGTATCCTTAACAGTAACTTGTCCACGATACACTCTCTGTTGTTAACAAGCCCTACAATCCCTCCTCTTTTTAGTCTTGCCACTCCATTCGCAGTTTCTCTCTCTGCAAAACCTTCGTAGATGTAGCCTTGCCAGCCATACCTTTTCAGTTCCCAAAAATTTGAATACGAAAAAGGTAGGGGCTGGCTCCATGTGATGGCTCATACAGGAGTGTCTAAGAGCCACTATTTGAAAACCATCAAGACAGCTGATGTCACATGCTTTGCTTCTTGACTGGTTGTATGTCTATTCAATCGTGTCCAAAGGTGACTGGAAGTCTACCCTAACTGTCTAATTCTTTGTATCAAAGAGGAAAAGGATCAGGATAGCTGGCCAGGCAAGGGTAGAGATGTTTTGGAGTCTAGAAATTATGTTCCTGCAGCTAGCTGAGATTTGTCTTCTCCAACGCCCCAAGCTCTTCCACTTTATATGCCAGTAATCTCACATTCTCTGTCGCAGTTCAAAGAAAAGAAAAATAATTTAAACTTCCTCCACCTTGATCTCTGTATTATTCCTGCCCTACTTCCTTGACATATCATCTTCAAACTGTCTGCATTTGGAGCATCTGGGCTTTTCCAAGGCATTATTTGGACTTCGGAAAGCTCACCTTTTTTCATATGTAAATAACTTTCACATTGTCATACTTACTTATCCTAATATATGCTGAAAAGTATCAGAATTTCAAACAGTAATCTTGTGAAATCTTTTCAAAATCTGCCTTTTGATGGAGAAAAGCTAAGCTGAAAATATCAGGATAATGCACAGGAAGACACGACTTGAACAGAGCTGCTGCAGCACCATGGACACATGGATTGTTCATAGCTTCACAGGAAATTTTATTTATACTACACATTGAATAAAACTAAGCATGCACATTTCAGTAATTTAAAGAAACGACATTACCTCCTTAGTGCTTCAGGTAACATGATAACAAGAAGTTGATGTGAGTGTACGGCATAACTTTTTCTTGTTACAAGAAAAAATTCCTTTCCCTTACAAAGACACAAGCTAATGTTTAAGTTTGGACTCAGTGTGTGTAAAATTGCATCTGAAATCCAATAAATGGGGTAACAAAATCTTTCTTTCAGACTGCTGCCTTTCTCCTGAAAACAACTTCCTTCTTAATGAAATCTACAGATTTTAACTACTGTCAGGCCTGTTTTGCTTCTTAAATTAAAAGAAAAAAACTATTTTGCATATTATGTACATAATGCTAAATACAAATTCACAGCTGCATTTTCATTAAAAAAAAAAAAAAAAGCTATGTATAGCTTGTTTTTCCATATTACTGAGGAGGATTTTGGACATGTCTAGAAACTAACCCCTGTAAATACAAAAGACCAGCATGCCTGCTAATAGTCTGCTGTTGAGCTGGCAGCCTGCCCGCGTAACGGATACCTCTTTTCCACCGGTGGCCTGCATTCGCTGTCTGGCCTGACGGGAGGTTCACGTTTCGAAAGCTTGGCAGTGCAATGGCATGTGAAAAATGTCCCATGTCGGGTCAGCTGGAAAGAAGTAGAACAACAGGGCATGCTTGTGTGTACTGTTGTTTGTGTGCACTCCGGGAATGGCAGAGCTTGGACCTCAACATACTGTACGATAGAGTGCTACATTTACAGGAAGGACGGTACTGAGAACCAATGTTACTTACAGCATTCTCCTTGTTAAGGAAAGTGACGTGCAGAAGATAACATTCTCAAGATGGGTTAAAATAGAAGATAAAATGAAAACATTTTCTGAATGGGAACCACCGAACGGTTTGAAAGAGAGGTGGTTTTTAATCGAGGGTCACAAATCTTGGAGTCAACTCATGAGAAATTACAACACGTTATCCACCAGGCAATAGAATGTGAATTTATGTAGGCCTTGTGTGTTTGTCTCGATGTTTAAGGCCCATTAACTATAAAAGATAATTGTTTAAAATCAGTAAATTCATACTTTTACTAGAAAAGCACTCGGAGAGCGCAGACCTCCACCAAGCACAACAATTCCCCCATATAGTGATTTACAGATTGCGATAAAATCCGCCATCTGGATCAGATCCGGATCAGCCTTCGAAATTTGATAGAGGTTCCCATTGTCAATCCCTGAATCAAATTTCATGAGTTTTGGGCAATAATTATCGGAGATATTGAGAAAAAAAAAATTTCGGCCCCATTGACCGCAATGTTATTGAAAATTTGAAAGTGATCCAGAATCCAGGATTTCCTCCAGATCACACCCAAAATGAAATCAGTCCTTCTTTTTTACATTTCTTTTTTTGTGTGTGTGTCTGCATTTACATTCATGGTTAGTGCCATTGTCTATCAAAACCATCTAGTATGTATATGCAATTTAATCTTAAAGCAAACTTTTTATTTTCTTTTTTTGTGGGAGTGTGAAGGGTGAATATGTCCTTCACCAGTCCTCTCTGGCAGTAAATTCTAATGTCTTTATTAACATCTTAAATCCTGATTTCGTCAGAGAGGACCAAAAACACCAACAGTGAAACATTTAACAACAAGACAGTTAAAGAGACATGACAGTGAGGGTGTGGTGTGTGCTGGGTTGTGAAGTGTGAGGTGTTGTGTAGTGGATTGTGTTGTGACAGCAAACAAACTCAGAGGATGATATGTAAGAAGTAGAAACTACTAACAAGAAAACTGGATGAACACCTTCTACCAAGATAAAGACCTGTATATGGAGGATTGATGTAAACATTATTGATTGATTGTGTTGACAGTAGAGGGGGGGTGTAAAGAATAAATGTGTCCATGCCCACATACAAGGAAACTGTTACCACTATTACCATCACCACTCTCCTTAGCTTAGTCCATCTCAAGTACTCCCATGGTGAGAAAACACCAGCTAACTCCCATCACCCCAGGACCAGACTGGCCCAAGAGAGCCCTTTGCCCCCCAACCCAAGAGGTCAGGGGGCAAACATCCCCGAGGGATACGTCCACTGACAGGAAGGCCAGGCAGGGCACCCAAAAGGCCAGAACCACGACGAGGCCCGCCCCCACACCCACCAGGCCCCAAGCCCACAGCAGCAGCACCGCAGAAAATGCACCCCATGCAGCCCAGGGACAGCCGAGCCCCCCCGCCCCCACCAACCGCCGGCAGGGAGCGGAAGGGGGACATGGGTGGGACAGAGAGAGGGAAGGAGAGGGAAACCAGGGCCGATGCACCACCAGTGGTCAACAGGGGTGCGGCAAGCCCCACCGCCATCCGGCAGCATAGGTAGACCGCACCACCAGGACAGCAGATCCAAGCAGCCCCACCGCTGCAGCCAAGGAGACCAGGGAGGAGGCCACCCCGCCAGTCTCCATCACCAGGGCCCACCCCAGCCCCAACCACCAGAGACACAGCGCAAACTGGGGCAAGAACCCCGGCAACGACACATGAACCCTGACCCAGAGGGATTGGGGGCCGGTGGCCCACACCCACTAGGAAGACGAGATAACGTTATATCACTAAGGGAAATGCACATGTGGTTTGATAACAATGACGACAGTAATCCATCGTAAAAAACTATGCCCAATTTTATCCTTCCCCCAGGATCAATAAGTTTATATCAATGGATTTTCAGGCTGAAGGAGACCTTTTCACATTTCTGACAACTTCTGAAAATTTCATCAGAATCCATCCATAACTTTTTAAGTTATCTTGTACAGACAGACAGACAGACAGACAGACAGATAAATGTCGGCAAAAACAGGACCTCCTTGGCGGAGGTAACAAGCTTTTTGGGGAAACACAGCATGAGAAAAAAAGAATTCTGTCAACTCTTGCGTGCCTCTACAGGAAGCTGTGCGAAGTGTAATGAACCGCTTCAGGCGGTGTCACAGGAGTTGTGATCGACTGGGGCTGAAGGTTTTGAAGATGTAAACAATCTGTGGGCGGGCTGCTAGAATGAAAAGAGCTTATAAGACCTTGTTTGGTGGTTTCACATCCCTGCTCGAGGGTAGCAATCCAACAGAATCACAATATAACCACTGACATCAGTCAGTTTAAATTTTGAAAAACACAAATACAAGAAACAACATTTATTTTCACGATTTCTTTGTAATGTAATGGAAGCCCAATGCTAAGTCACTGGAGTAGTAATTTGTCCCACAACAAAAGCTGGCATATCAAAGGAAAAAAAGTCCAGCGTCTTTCTGTGATGCAACAATCAAGACAAAGAAAACAAAGCTTCTTGTAATGTGATCTCAACTAATCATCCAAAATTGGGTGGATTTATCTCCAAACAGTTCAAGGACTGTAAAAATGTTGGAAGAAATATATTGTGGTGAAGCAAGGATCCAGTTCAGATGAAGTGTCAGAGTGTCATCCACAGTCCCCCAGAGGCCAGCGATAATCCGGCTGCCGTTTTATGACCCATCAAGTGCGTCAGACTGTTTCCATTCCAAACGCATCCTCCAGCCATCCCGCGCCAGCTCCTTGCTCCACAGCCAGGCACCCGAGACTTCTCTACAGGGTGGAGAGGCATGCTTGCTGCAATGCGAGTCAGCATTAGCATATTCACCTGCCAGCATTTACTGGCTGAGAGCAGAGGCAGTTGAATACGGCACAGTCCAAGTCCATTTATTGTGTATAGAGCTGTGTGAGGTCTGGATACTCTGATTCAGTAAATCTTTCACACCCTGATCTGGAAACAATTAAAATGAACTTATTTCTCAATCACAGCTCGTGCAACCCCCTCAAGACACTCAATATTTTATCCATGACAAAGCAACTGGGGGGGAAACTGAGTTGGCAGAAGTTAAACTAATTGACCTTTTGGTTTCAAACTAACTGGGGAACAATAGCAATTTTGTGATGCAGGCCTTTTAAATGTTACATTTAATTAACACGAGTGGAATTTGTTTCATGTATATATTTCTGGCAGAGTAAACGGAGAAATGAATGCCTGCATGTGGAAATTCTTGAGGGATTGATTTTAGATGTACATTTTTCCTACAAAAACAAAACCTGTGCAACTGCGACATCTAGTGGTTTCATATCAGTAATAGAGGATGGATGTAACGCTCTTACATGCTAAGAAAAAGTGTTGATAATTTTATATTAAGTATGCACACAAATTGACACTTAATCACTCGTTTTTTTCTCATATTTCATCATGGAATTTCTCTTTAAAAATTGAGCCTGTCATATCACAATTAACCGTCTATAAATGATCTCTCTTCTTCCTACGGAACATTTTTCAGAATGTCTTTCAGCTGTGGGTAGGTTCCGAGAACCTCATCCTCTTTGAGGACCTGAAGAAACTCATGGCAGGTCTCTTGACCTTTAGCAATCACCTGATCAATCAGGTTGATTATTTTTTCTTGAACAGGGAAATGCTTCAGGTTCTGATACTGTCGGTCACAGATGATGCGTCTTGCATACGCATGCTGCAGAATGAACACATCTGTCATCAGGCAGTTAATGATCTTCACCTTGTTATCAATGATCAGATTCACTGCAGGGCCCTGTGAAAAACACACCACATTATGTCTCATGTATTCAGAAGAGTACAATAATATAAAGAAATGAAGAAGTGCAACATACAATGTGTGAGCGTTGTGATATTTGTTTAGATTTCAAAAAGATTGAGTTTTATGGCTCTTTGGCCTATTGGGAAATTGAATGTCTTGCTGCTATAAGTCTAGGATCAAACCACGAACCCTGCAAACCATCATAACCAGAAATGTGCAAGGAAGATGTGTTCATATAATACAATCTTTTTAAGAGCTCTTTTTTTTTTATATAAAATTCCACCCTACAGCTTGTTTCTGTATATGCCTGTCTTCTGGCTGATTGACAGACAGATATTGCCTCCTAGTGTCCAACTAACTGAAATGCATTTCAGTGCGGCTGGATAAAAACTTTGCTACAAAACCACGAGGGAGAAGTTATATTTTGTCATGGCAAAAAAAGCATATATTTAATATTAGTTTTTAATCACTAGAGATTTAAGGATTCTGAGTAAGACTGGGAATAAACTTAAATAACAAGACTTGGCTACAGCTGGGATGCAGTGGATTTAATATCCTTTTGTATACAAAGTTGTCATTACCTGTGCACCTCAGCAGTCGATGCAGAAATGACAAGTTGGCAGAAAATGATCATTTGATTTGAACAGAATGTCCGAAACCAAACATTCAAGATAACAACTGTGTGGGCATCCATGGTGGAGGCAGAGTAGAAACCCAGACATGATAAAAGGACCGTGACCACAGCATAATATTAGAAGTGATATAATACACGACAATGTTTCACATTCCAGTACAAATCCCGAACATGGTATCAGAGGTGACATTTAGGAATGCTCCGGGCAGGTCCCCGTGACCCAAAAAAGGGACGGATATTAAAACACAGTTTTACACCGTCACACATTTAACTTTTTTTCAACTACTTCTTTGACAGAACATACATGGATGATAAAATTAAAAAAAAAGAAAAAAAAACATTGTTCAATCTTGTGTATCTTAAGGTTCGTACACCTTTTCCCAGGTCAAATACAAGCACTTTTCAAGCATTTTCGATGGCAATTTTCAAGTTTTTCCAGTACTTTGCTCGAGCTGTGGTAAATTACATATAAAGAAAAATACATGACCTAAAAATTATTACTTCAATCTATCATATTTAAAACATATGTTATTATATTGTACAGAAAAAAAATAAGTAGAAGTAAAAGTGGAAGGATGAAAAGATTAAAGGAAAATATGTATCTCTAATAATTTTATTCTCCACAAATTATTTTATTTCTCCATCCAATAAACAAACTATTCATTTAAACACCTATTTGTTGGGGGGGATTTCAAGAAGTTTCAGTCAATTTATGCACACGAGGATGAGCAGGAGAGATCATATTTCTCCCAGTCTTAGCTTCCCTTCATCGGCATCCTGTTCAATTCAGGATGGAATTTAAAATTCTTCTCCCTACACATAAAGTCTTTAAGGGCCAAGCTCCTTCTTATCTCAAGGATCTAAAAGTTCCATAACGTCCCAAAAGAGCACTTGTTTTCAAACTGGAGGCTTATTTTGGTTTGTGCAGTTTCCAAAAGTAGAATGGCAGGCAGAGCCTTCAGTTATCAGGGTCCTCTCTAGTGGAACCAAGTCCACGTTTGGGACTCAGACAAAATCTTTACTTTTAAGATTGAGTTTAAAGGTTTTTCTCTTTTTAATAAAGCTTATAATTAAGGATATTTTCCTTAATGACATGTGCATGCTATTCTTGTATGTATATGTCATCATTATTGTCCCTCTTCCCTGTCATCTCAGAACCACAACTGGTCGAGGTAAATGGTTCCCCTCCCAGACTCTGGTTCTGCTGGAGTTTTTTTTTTTAGCCCAAATTTTGTCTTGTCCCCTGCTGCCTTGTAGTTTCTTATGATGGGGGATGGCACCTAATTGTAGATTCAATCTACATCTATTTAAGTAAAGTGAAATGAATATCAAAAATTCAGTTTTTTTAAGTATGTCAAGCACCTGTGTGAACCCTAGTACCACTGTATTCATAGAACATGTATCTTTGAGTTTTTGTCTTTTTTTTTTTTTTAGTATTTAGAAAAAAAATGCCAAAAACCAAACCTGCAAATGTGGACTGAAGTCTGTAATTGTGTGATCACCTACCTGAGGAAAATGCTCTGTGCCATCTGCTCCACCTGAAAGAGAAACAGATTCACATATTCTCCAGAACAGACACTTTGACTTTTTATGAAGCCATTTGACTGACGAATGATCCTGACAGAAAGCAGCACATCCGTAAATGCAATGTAAAATATCTGATGGCAAAATGTTACCTGGGCGGGCACGTGATGGTTTACTAGACACCGACCAGTCTATATCACCACAAATGGTGGCACCAGATATTTTGTCAGCACATATTAAACTGCAATCACCTGCGCAACCAAATCCGCCTGGGGAACAGCACCACTCCCTTTATGAAAAAAAGAACAATTCAGTTTACAGCTGACTGTGAATTAATGGTATAAAGAAAAATTTGAGACATATGTATGCCTACCAGATGGAGTTATTCCTGGATCGCGTACCAATTCAACATTCATAACAAGAGATTTTGCAGTTGTGTTTATGATTTCTCTGGCAGTCACAACACTGTTATTATCAGCAGCCACTGATCGAGAAGTTGAACCTGTAGGTAGAAAACATTCGAGTTAAGGCTTTCTCACCAATGGTACTGATGAGAGACAGACACACAGCACTTCCACAGACCGTGAGTTGGGGGGTTGAAAAAATTCTTCAGTGCTGGATAACAGGCTTTGATTCTGCCTTAGAATATCCAGAAACCTTTGACAACTATCTTCTCCTTTGTCGATTAATTGTTTTCAAAAGTTTCTGTGGTCTTCTCTGATGCATCTGTTTTCTTGAGCAGCCCTTTATATTCCTTTGCACGTAAAATATCATCACACTCCTCGATGATGTGATCAGGCTCACTTGACAGACAGATGCTCAGTCTCTCCTGCTCTGACCTTCAGCTTGTCCATGACCTACAGACAAATACATGTCATTGTGCATGAAAGTTAACAACAACCTTTAGTGCCAGAAGTTAGTGTGTTTTAAGGTGGCTTATTGTTATCCAGTAATGAGGAGACATAAATGGGATTTGGATTCTGTATCAGGGATGGAACGGTTACCGGTATTACAGTAAAGCACGGTAAAATTTTACGCGATAACGATTACTGTTTATGTTTGACTTCATCTCATCATCGCGGTCGATTACCAGGATATGTAATATCAGCCTCATTCAAGTCTGAGAGCGACTCGCAACTGTGTCTCGCGTGAATATGTAGCTTGCAACATCGGCATTGTAACGTAATCATGGCGGTAAGTGGTGATGGCACTCGGGACATTTACCAACCCACTAAAAGGACGAAATCCAAGGTCTGGGCATTTTAATTTTTTTTTTTTTTAAATACAGAGGGACAACTGATGGAGGACAATTATCCTGTCTGCAGAGAACTTGTTTACATTTTATTGTAATTTGTACAAGTACATTGAAGGAGCTAAGCTTAATGCTTAACTGATCCAAAAACCATAACGCCGGCAGTTAGCGCCACAGCGGTCAAAAACCTTTTGCCCTTCCGGGTCAAACACTTAACCAATAACAGGCAGCTACCTTTATACCTGACCCTCAGGTAACAACACAGCGACACCCACAGACACACAGAAGGAACTACAATTCATAACAACATATTTGGCTCTTTTACAACTGTTTATTTGCACATTTATACATATTTAAGGTTCAGCTTAAAGTCCAAAGTTTTTTTTTCATTTAAAATTGCACTATAATTTTTGTTCCTGATAACTGTTTGCATATTTTGACCTACTATGGTTGTTAAAGTGTTTATTTAAATTTGGACCAGACAAATAAGCTTTGTTCCTGTCATTGATTTTGTTCATTTAAAATAAAACCTCTTTCTGTGCCAGTTGTTTGCCCTTTTAATGTAAATGTTTCATTTTGATAAAATTTTGGCTTCTAATGTTTTAGTATGACAAGAAAAATCACAAGATTTTGTGAAAATAATTTAAACGTATGTGTTTTTTGGACATTTGTACAGCAATTAAGAATACCACGATAATATTGTATACTGTAATAATTTGGTGACTATAATCAAGATATCAAATTTTCCATATCGTTACATCCCTATTCTGTTTTCATGTTTTGTAAAAACAGTTAAGATAGTTGACTGCATCTCTTCTGGAACTGTTCCTATAATAACCCCTCCCCCCGTTGAATCTTGTAGATCACTGTCTTCTGTAAATTAAATTCTGTACTTTGTTTAATTATCTAGAATTTGTGACATAACATATGCCATGCACCACCCTCACCTTTTTTTTTTTTTTTTTTTTCAAAAACCCAGCTTCACTGGAGTTGTCTTGTCAATTATAAGATCATCAGCTCTAGTTAGCTCCCTTTTAGGCTGGTCAGCCATCCAAATAATTTTCCTCTTCGATAAAAATAATTAGTTCCTCTGGATTCGACTTTGACCTTTATGGTGTGGTACCAATACATGTGGAACTGCTTTTAGACACCATTTGATAGGCACAACAGCAATCAAAGGAACAAACTGTGACACAGGCAGAGCGAGAGCCAGACCGGTATCAGAAAATTACATCCAAAGTGGCACGCAGCGGACTAGGAGCACCTGTGCAAGACTGTTGTCAGATTTGCAGTGATGCACTGTTGATCCAAAGTGTTAACAGCAAATCTGAAGCCACCTTTACTTGTTTTAATTGTGGCGCTTTCATGTTCTTTTATGAAATCGTTGCATAAAGCCCGTCCCTGTTGCACTGCAACTGGTTTGGGAAAATTGTCTACTGGGGGAAATGACAGTCAATGAGAAGGGTAATAGACTCATATCACAAGTGATCATTTTCATGACATGAGTTGGTATGGCTGACCAGTCTACAGAAAATATTGATTTGTTTGAAGAGAAATCTCCTGGCAGGTAACGATAATATAGCCTGTCTGTATAGCTTATTCAACACTTTTAGTTGTATTAACACTTTACACCACCAGTTCATCACCAGTTTATGACTGCTTAAGTAATATGTTCCTCTATTTACAACTACAGAAGACGAATGAATATATTTTAGTTCAGTGTATGCATAATAATTTTGTCATAGAGGCTACTGGGGGCTGTGTTTGGGCCCTTATAATTGTCATCACGTTTCCCCCCTATACGACGGCGCTAATATCTATAAAATGATACCAACCTGGATGAAACTGGTGCCGTTTTCATGACGCTATTAAAGTTTAAAGAGTGAAAAAAAGGAGCGAGTATCGAAAATGAAACTAACTTTACCGCGCCACGACGAAATGAGTTCAAAACAATTACTTTGAAAATAACATATAACATGAACGGTCTACCAAGAAAACATACACAACTGTACTTTCTAAAGTGATATATTTACTTATGCTTACAATACTTATCTCGAAGTATAGCGTGTTCTATTTATCTTCTTTAAAAAAAAAAAAAAAAAAACGACGAAAACGTTGCATTAACTTTCAACGCTGTGTCATTCAACTGCGCTTTCTCTGTTCAACAGACTTGACTAGAATAAATTAGCGTAAATCAAGGTTCTGTCTCACTGTTGACGCAGCTGATATTTATGCCGGTTTCGCGCCAAACGTTATATAACAAGTGAACGTATACGTTTTAAGCAATTCACATCTAGAGACACTTTGTGTCTAGAAAGTTTTTATCAAAACCACACTTACCCTTTAATGAACTTAAACGGACACAGCTCGTTAAGGAGGAAAAAAGCAAGTTTAGTCTCCAGTTGCCGAAAGCAAAGAAACTTCCTGTTTGTGCAGCAGGTAACGAACTTCCTCAATTCTCCCCATACGGCTGTGAAGCGCTCACAAACCTCTGTGCTCTAGCACTGGGAACTACATTACAGCCTCGTTTAAAAAAAATAATAATAATTTAGAAATATACAAACAATTGTACAAGCAAACACAACTCACAACAAATCCTGTCTCTCATTATTGGAAACATTAAATGATACAGATGTGCATGTAGCACGCAGAGGAGAGGACAGAGGAGAGGAGAAGAGAGAGAATCAAGGAGAGGAGTGGAAGAAGAAGGAGAAAGGAGAGGGGATGAGGGAAAAAAGAAAACAGGAAAAAGGAGGAGAGGAAAAAGGAGAGGCGTGGAGAGATAAATTTCACTCCGTTTTTCATGTCAGGAATATGATTTCATTCATTGACGTTTTTAGCCATTAAGTGTCCAATACTTCACTTAATTTTGTCAATTTTCATTTTTTTGCTTTCTGTGCATTAAACAAAATTTCATCAAGCAATATACAATTTTTATCATTCATTCATCTTCACTACCCACTGGTGTTGCAGGGGTCTGCAAGAGCCTATCCCAGCACATACACTGAAAAAAATGTGGAGTGATATTTACTTAAGAAAACTTAGGAAAGTTTTTGCACTTAGAAATTGCAAGTAAATTCTACAAGGGTGATTATCAAGTAAACTTTACTTGCAGATATCAGTTTATTTTACTCGCAAACCTCAGGTAATTTACTGTTGATTATTAATATGGTCATTGAATTTTACTCTCTCCTTCTTTGTAAGTTTTACTTAGACTCTGCTTCAAACTGAAAAATCTCACCTAAAATCAATGGCTTTTTAATGTAATTTTAAAATACTTTTTTAAACTTTTATTTATGAACTATAAATGAGTAACATTTACACAAGATTTTACGTAGTTTTTCTAAATTTGTTCATAATATTGTTTATTGAAACAATGACTTAAAAAATGAGGCAACTGTTTTAATTTAAAACCTTTATTTTTCTTAAGTGAAAATATATATATTTTTTTCAATATAACATTGCTCAACAATTGCAAAACATGGTATATTTCACCCTGTAAAAACAGTTTGCTTACATTACACTGGAACAAATTGAAATACAAATTACAAAACAGCAGAAATAGCGACAAACAACTGGCCGTTTTTTCTTTTAGTACCCTCAAGGTACACTCAAGCTATAAGTCTGTTTCGCAGAGACAGGATTTTTGGGGACAGCTTAAGGATATCAAGCTCTAGAAAAAGCTTTTGAAACACTTCAAAAGTGTACTTCATTTTGCGTGGGTAGCTCAAGTTAATGGCATAAATGATGCCCATCAGCAGGAGACAGGCCTTTGCAACACTTCCACAGTTGTCAAGGACCTCAGTCCCCTCAACGACAATTGATACGGATGCATCTTCATCTTCGCATGTGTGGAAGACACAGATCCGAAGAACTTGCTCAGCCTGGTCCTCTTGAGCTGCCTCTCTGCTCATATCCTGTAAAATATATGTAAATCCATGTTCAGGTACATAGTACAGCTCAATTTATGCAAGTTATAGACTAGTGTCAAAAATATCAATATTTCAATACCTATGGATCCTTAACATTTCAAATATTTTCATAAAGATTAAGAAAGTTAGAAAATGTATTTGAATCATACAAAAGGAGGAGACTGCCAACTAACGAGGAGGGGGGGGGTACCAGGAAACTAAAGAGTGCATCCTACATTATGTTATTTTTCTCTTTTGAGTATGAATTTTTGTTGTTAAGGTCTGGAAACATAAATGCTTTGATTATTCCAACCCATTTTCAAACTGTTACTGTTATAATACTGTGTACTACCTACAGCAGAATTTGGTGTCCGTTTGAAATACTTTTTTCTGATTCTGAAAATATTCCACAGTACCAGTAACAGCTGAAGTTTGCACTCAATTTTACACACACAAACAACAAATCAGGCTTTATGGATCTTAACTCTAGCAATTCCTGAACTTCATTTACTGTCTCTCATTATTGGAAAAACTGAATAATACAGATGTGTATGTATCTTATCATGCAGAGAGGAGAGGACAGAGGAGAGGGGAAGAGAGAAGGGGGAGGAAAGAAGACAGAAGAGAAGAGAGAAAATGGGAGAGAAGAGAGAAACAAGAGTGTTAGAAAGAGGAGGGGAGAGAGGAGAGGAAAGAGAAAAGAACACAGGAAATGGGAGGAGAGAGGATATTGCATTTTCTAATTTGGAAGATTTCCAGGAAAAAAAGGTTCAATTTTCAAAAATGAGAATTTTTTGACAATTATTTGATGGTTCAAGCTAAGTTGTATTTTAAGAGGAAGTGAATAAAAATTTGTTATATTGTACTCAAGTGAACTTTGTGATCTGAAAATGTTTGAATTTACCTTGTAGTCCTTGATGAGTTCCCCTGAAGACTCCCCCAGGAATTCCATCAGGGCGCGGATAATGGCTTCCCGTCTTGCTTCAACTTGTCGCTGTTTTAATAGACATAAGATTCTTGTGAAGGAAGTACCATAAATCCACTAATCTATACATGTCAAGCAAAAACAGAAGCAAAAACAAAATTCATACAACACATCCTGGATCTGCATTTGCTGGTCCCCTGAGGGCATTACTCTTAACTGCTCTAGGTAAATCCATTTCAAAGTAACTGTATGCACTTGAAACTTTACCTCAGCCTTTCACAAACTATGGATCAGGACCCAAAGTGGGCCACTTGCCCACAGTTAGCAGAGTGAAATGTAAATTTTTTGAATTATTTTTCCAAATTAAAGTAGACTGAAATCATGATTTGAGTCTGTTCAGCTCAGGTGCGTCTCTCTCTGTCTCTATGTTTTGCCCTCCATTTCTCTCCCTGTCTTTCTCTCGCTCTTCCTGTACACACCTCCCCCTTTTCTCTCCCTGTGTGTGTGTGTGTGTGTGTGTGTGTTCCTCGTCTGCTGTACATTTAAAAAATGTCCCATGCACATGCGACAAAGTCAGTTTAGGGTCCCAGCAAGACGGTGTGGGGACTCCTGCTTTACCTGGTTTAAGGAATCCAGAAGCGGTCGTATTTTGGTCCCAGCTACTCCGCCTTTTTTGCTGAATATTTCTTGCATTTTTGGAGTGTAGAAGTCCAGCTTCGTAAGAAAAGTTCTTTCCAAGGGAACCGTTGTGATTCTTTTGAATTCCTCCTTGATCTGAACAAAGAAGAAGAAAAGGTGGTATGATTATGCCATCTAGATTTTTTCTTTTTAACACTATTTCTTAATGGATTTATTAGACACTATTTATTAGACAGTTTTACCTGAGCTTCAGAGAAAAGAGCAGGCCATCTCTCCCTGAAATCTTGAATAGCGGGGCACTGCTTTACAACTTCCTGTCTTCGGATGGAGAAAGATCTTTCCATTTTCTCTGATATTATCCTCTCATTGTTTTTCTTTTTAATTTCTTGCAACATATCTACCCTCTCCTTCTCTAAAGTGGCTTCTGTGTCCCCAATTGGCAGTGGAGGCAGGTAGTTTACTTCTGCTTTCTTGGGCTTTTTGATGCCTTTCTTTGAACCACTCTCATTTGACCTCTGTCTTTTCAGCGAGTTCACTTCCAGCTCTGGACAGGCAAGTTGACGGCCTCTCAATTTTGCACGGTAATTCCCCATTTTCCATTTCATCCTCTGCTGCCATCCATAAAGGCCATTAAAAGAACCTGGTTCCCTGAGACATGGGAACTTTTCGATCAAGGCTTCGACCACTGTCAAAATTTGAATCCCTGTGGGGTATGCCGTGTAACCAAAAACCACCTCTGCAAGCTTCTCCAGTATGCTGCTTATCAAACTTGGATTGTTGAGGAGGGCACCATCTTTCAGGAATGCTTGGTTTCCAGCCTCCAAATGTTGCTCTACATCAAAGGAAAATTTTGGTATTTCAAATCTGGCTGGCCATGGTTGAGAGCGTCGAGAAGATGTGCCTTCATCAGGGGAGGAGAGAATGATGGTGTCTGATGATGAGTGGGTGGAGACAGTATCAGAGGATTCTTGTGGTGGAGACGAGTCAAATGCCATTTCTTCCACTGGACTGAGATTGAGGACAGCTGGCTTTACTGGCACAACTTTTAATGTTGACTTATCCTCCACATCTCCAATGCTGGTTAAAGTGAAAAATTGACCATTGAAATCAACATCCTGGTAAAGCACAGAAAAATCCCCTGGAATATCAAAAGAATCTCTGAGAGCACAAATAAGGTCTGTGAGGCTGCTTGGTATGCCTGAAGGTAGAATGAGTTTGCGAATATCATCATCTCCAAAAATTATGCGGAGCTTTGCTGGGGTGCCCATCCTGACAGAGAAATCTGCAACATAAACATAAAAAATGTTTGTTAATCTTTACAGACATTCATTCAGATGTGAAGTTGCAACTATATACAGTGTGCTGATGTTCGCTTAACTCATTAGAATATCATCATTATCTACAGTTTTTCATTTAAGTCCACAAAAAGTGCTCATTTGTGACCAGAAATAAATGGTGGTTGTTACAAATATGCTTACATGTGATAAACAATCTGTGCGACGCCTAAGGCTGTTGACTTTAAAACCCCTATTAATGCATTTGTGAATGGAGACAGGATAGGGATGCTTAATGTCCAGACAAAAATAAAGCTCAAACTCGAATTTCAACAAACATCCCACATTTGTGACCTCTAATAAGGGAGGCAAATGTGGTGCTTTAAGGTTACCAGACGTCTTCCTGCCAGAGTGTATGCCGCCAAAGGATAAAAATCTGGAAGATCCTTTTGCTCAATTACTTGCTCATTGCTTGTGTTCTCCAACTCATAACTTCTAAGGTGTTCGTTGTACCATGTCATTTTTCGTCTAACGACAAACACTGGTTTGTTATGAACTATCATAATTTGTAGCACCTCGGCAAAGTCTGGCAACCCAGCAGTAGAACCATGGCACACCACCATTCCAGCAGCATAGGTTGTCCCTGAACAGTTCACAGAGTTGGCAATATGTACTCTTGTGACACCTGGAAATCTGCACATCAATGCATCTTTAATGTCATTCTTCAGAACATCCAAAGACACCTCTGTTGTTCTTGTAACCAAAAGTGATGGTTTGACTGCATTTGATTCGTGGAGATGGTTTGCAATCATGAGCTGGTGCTTGTTTGCAAGAAAAAGCAAGATATTCTTGAAACATCCTGTGTGTCTTACAACTCTCTTAAAAAAGCTGTGTTTCGCTTCGAATCTCATGGTCCAAAGAGCTGCTACAGGACCAAATGCTCGGATAAGCTGAGGATAGTGTTCAAGAAAATGATGCTTGGGGATGATCTTCTGTTGAGGAAAAGCTTCAAGAAGTCTGCTGCGATGTTCAGATATCAAACTGTCGAGATAGCAAATGCTTTCCTCTGTATGACTTGGTGACATAACAAGCTCCACAATGCTTTTCAAAGTCATTAGCATCTGCCACACAGGCTCATCTTCAGGTACTTTCAAACCTATCATCAGAGGCAGCAGACGTGGCAGGCACCAATTTTCATGAGCATTGCCTCCCACCGATTTACGGTTTGAAAAGTTGCCGGGGACAAGATGGGGGCGATTTGTCTTATCACTCCACTTGTATGGGAACTGATGGATGACATGATTTAGTTCAGTGAGAGAAAAATACTTCTTCTTGATGAAGACATCAAAAGACAATGCCAATTCCAATGGAATGATGCCTTCAAGAAGATCATGTAACACATCTGGGGGGTACCCAAATGTAACATGAAAGTGCTCAAGCTTTTCAGACAGTGCACAATGGTTTTTCACACCATAGCACGGGGAATTGTTCAGACTGGACAAAGCAGTCTGGACATGTACTGCATGTTGGTCCTCAGTTCTCTGTTGAAAAACACCTGATCTCACTTCTCTTGACTGATAGTCAGACCGTTCAGCAAGACAAAAACGGCAAGGATAAGAAGAAGAAAAGCTTTCAACAAAGCCTGCAACTGAGTGAGCGCCTAAGTTGTCTGCTACCACACATACAACAGTTCCTTTGAGAACTTTTCCCAGAACAAATAAGCCATCTATTTCTAAAGTCCTCAGATCCATTAGCAATGGCTCTAACACTTTCTGGTATCCAAATGTCTTGGTGTCCACTGCCTTACACAAAACGGCTAAATTAATGGATGTTAATGCTGATTGAGACTGTGCTGGAATGTTTCCCAAGATCCAATACACAGCTGTGACTTTGTGTTTTTTCTTTGAGGTTCCCAAAGGATTACACACCTCAAAGTCATCAATGTACAGGATAAGACTAAGCCTGTCCTCAGAGAAAAAATCATTCTTCTGGAAGTTGGATCCATCATGAAAAGATTGGTACTGTAAGGCTGTGGCTGAATTTCTAGCAGTATCCAATAGTTTTTCTTTATTGCGTTTGTTGTTCAGAACCTGTGATAGAGATTGCAATATTGGCACATACTGGAATGTTTTGCCCTCTGTTTCATCAAGTATATACTCTTTAGGTTCAACAACTGAAAAATGTTCCTTCATGAACTCCCTTCTCTTGTAGGATGTTGAAAAGGGGCCATCGCTTGCCAAAGCTGAGCTTACTGGGTGTGCCACACTGAGAATTTTAACCAAATCAGAAATTACAGCCGTGTCCAGCTCACAGCTATGGGTCCTTAAAGTAGACTCGATCAACTCTCTTATAACAGGAACTGATGCTGTGCATGATATGAATTGAAGCTCATTAACAATTTCATCAATGCACTTGTTTGACACATTAAAGGTACTCTCTAGCTTTAGGAAAAGGCTGCCAAACTTCTCCTTTATGATCTGAAAGAGATCATTGTCTTCCTCAATCAAAGGTTGAGGATCCTCCTCCTCAGAGTCAACCAATGCCTCCTCCTGAGCAACAACTGGATCTGAGTACTTTTTCAGTACTTCTTCTTTAAAGTCTTCAAGGCCATGTGGAGAATGTTTCCTATGTCTGTGTGAAGCGAAGGTTGAATATATGTTTGAGCTGAAGGTGCAGTTTTTGAATACACATGCAACTACTTCGAATTTCCTCAAATGGCTTCCAAGATGTTCAAAATACTGCCTCTCTGAATCAAAACAATATGAACTGCATAGGACACAACTAAAAGATAGAATCTCTTTTGTTGTCACTGCCTCGGGGTGCTGCCTAGATAAATGAATATTAAGGGCATTGAAAGTCTTAAATGAACAAGGGCAATCCTTATAAAGGCAAGGCACTGTCTGGCCACGGCTAACCATTCCATGTCTTAATCTGTAGTGTTTCAAAAGTTCTGTCCGTGTGTCAGCCTCGAATTGACATGTTTTACAAGACCATTTCATCTTTTTTTTTAATCTGGAAAAAACAGACAGAAAAAAATCAAACCTCATCTGAACTAGATTTTCATATCAGTATAAAAGTCAACTTAAAACAAAGAATGAGAGGTAAGTAGGGTTTAAGATTTACCTTACATTAGCCGTTCAAATTAAATGCTGTAGGAAAGCTTTCCCAGCGGAGGCTGTAAAATACAAAGAAATATAATAAAGCATCATACTCAAAAGTTACTTTAAAGTTTAAACTTTAAAGTAAAAGTTTACTTTTACTTTTAATGCCAGGGATAATGGAGAAGTCACATTTCTTGGGCTATATTCATATCACTAGAATAACATAAGATTGTCCTTTCAACTTTGTGTACATTGAATTTTATGCATCACAATACATAACTTCAAAATTCTAAATATATTCTGCTTCATTTCAATTTGGAATGGTACATATAAATTCTCTGATGAGGGTAAACCTCCTATAACTTAAAGGTGGTGTAGGTGTTGTTTGAAAAACGGTTCCAGCAATCCAACTCAAGTGAGATTTTGAAAATATACACTCCCTCCCTCCTCCCAAAGGCTCCGCCTCCTCCTCTTCAGCTCACCCCTCGAAACCACGCCTTCACATGATTCACGACTACATGAACCATAGGGAGGGAGGGGTGGGTGGGAGTGCATTGATATTTGATGGACGTATTATGCAGCCAATCAAAATAGTGATGATCACTTTTTTGATTGGTCAGAGTTTTTCTCTGATTAGACCCTCTAGACTGGACCAAAACGTTTAGTTTTTTTTTTTTTTGCAAACATTTTATTTCAGTGGGTTCAATGGAAATGTGAAAAGGTTTTCAGGCAATATTGTAAAAAGTGTTGCAAAAAAACAACACCCACCCCACCTTTAAGAAGTGCAGAGAACTAAATTCTTTTTACCTGAATACCCAGATGGCTTTGCTGTCAGCTGCAGAAACTTGTTGCTTTGGGGAGGACAAGAAACAAAGACAAAATAATAAGAGTCATGTAACCAAAATAAACTGCACCACTATCAAACAAATGTACATTTGATAATATGCTGTAAAAAATATTTTTTTTAATATCACCAGCGTTTCTCATTAATTAACTCCTGTTTTTTTGAACAGCACTTCACTGTCTCTCATCCCTGTCAGTCAGCCCCTCCACCTGCCTTCTCCCTCGCACACGCACCTGTGCGCAAACACCCACAAACACGGGTGCGCTGCATGGACAAGATGTGCTTGGCGGCTAATACACGGTAAATGAGGGCTAAATCGCTTAAATTGTACCGTGTGGCCTGCAGTCGAACTCGCGGTCGGACTCTGGAACACGCCGGACACGAGGTTGTCTGTAACATGCACAGACACCACGTGCGAGAGCCTGACCAGGTATACCCTCTGCGACAGCCCCGGTAGAAACTGACTCGGCGCGCCGAGGGCAAATTTGTACATTCGGTGCTCACTGGCCACGTTGTATGAAAAAATAAATAAAGCCACCGTCAAATTTACATTAAAGAACGCACTCGACCGTTGATAACCCACAAAACGATGGTGGAGCTCATGGCCTGTGCACTTACCGAGGGGTTCACGACCCAAGTCCACAGGGACGTTTAGTGACCGTAGTAAAATTAAGCTACAGTGATACGTAATATGCGATAATGGCAAATATTACAGTTTATATTATCATATTAATACATTTAACTCCGTTACATTACAGAAAAAATCCTGAACGTCTTACCTTAAACCTGACCGCGGTTGTTCTCTCGTCTTTTGGCGGACAACGAAGCACATGCGTCGTGTATGCACGTCACAGGGCGCATGCGCGGGTTCAACGCACGCAGCACAATTAAAACCTACTTGATATTTAAAAGTTCATTGCAAAGACTATGAAAGCTTTGAATATTACGTGAAAATACATAATAAAACTTATTCTTCCCACAGAGTTTACTTATTACATTGATGACATATATAGGATTTACTTAAATAATTCCAGTTCTCACAAGTACTTACAATTAGAAAATAAAAATTGTGATAGTTAACCTAATAAATATTACTACACCACAAAATCATTTTTTTCAGTGTACAGTTGAAGTCAGAAGTTTACATACACTGTGCAAAAACACACATTTCATTTTTTGTCTCAGTATCTGAAGTCAAATCAGACTGAACCTCTCCTGTTTCAGGTCAGTCAGGATTACCAAAATTATTTCATTTTGTTAAATGCCACAATAAAGAGAGAGAGAATTTCTTAGAGAGTTTTATATTATTTTCCTCGAGGTCAAAAGTTTACATACGTTTTCTTTGTATTGAGTAGCATTTCCTGTGAACTGCATGACTTAGTTCAAATGTTTTGGGTAACCTTCCACAAGCTTCTGACAGGACTCTGCTGGAATTCTGGTCCATTCCTCCTGACAGAACTGGTGGAACTGAGCCAGGTTTGTCAGTCGCCTTGCTCGCACACGCCTTTGCAGATCTTACCACAAGTATTCAATGGGATTCAGATCAGGGCTTTGTAATGGGCACTCCAAGACATTAACTTTGTTATCCTCAAGCCACTTTTAACAATTTAAGCAGTAAGATCATGGTCATTGTCCATTTGGAAGACTCATTTGCGCCCAAGTTTTAGCTTCCTGCCTGATGGCTTGAGATGTTGCCTTAATATTTCTATGTAATGCTCTTTCTTCATGATGCCATCTATTTTATAAAGAGCTCCAGTACCTGCTGCAGTAAAACAGCCCCACAACATGATGCTGCCACCTCCATGCTTCACAGTTGGTATGGTGATCTCAGGTCTACAGCTTCCCCCTTTTTCCTCCAGATGTAACGTTGGTCATTATGGCCAAACAGCTCCAATTTAGTTTCATCAGACCACAGGACATGTCTCCAGAAGTTAAGATCTTTGTCTTGTGTGTCTTTGCAAACTGTAATCTGGCTCTTTTATGTTTCTTGAGGAGTAATGGTTTCTTTCTCACTGAGTGGCCTTTCAGCCCATGTCGGTGCAGGACTTGTTTCACTGTGGATCATGACACTTTCTTACCAGCTTCATCCAGCATCTTCACAAGGTCTTTGGCTTTTGTTCTGGGGTTGATTCACACATTTCGGACCAAAGCCCGTTCATCTCTGGGACACAGAGCCCGTCTCCTTCCTGAGTGGTGTGATGGCTGGACACTTCAGTGATGTTTATACTTGTGTATAATTGTTTGAACAGATGAACGTGGCAACTTCAAGTATCTGGAAATTGCACCTAAGGATGAGCCAGACTTGTGGAGCTCCATGATTCTCTTTCTTATTTCCTGGCCGATTTCTTTTGATTTTCCCATGATTTCAAACAAGGAAGCAGAGTGTTTGAGGTGTGGCCTTAAAATACACCCACTGGTGTGCCGTCAATTAACTCACGTGTTGTCAGTTAACTTATCAGGAGCTTCCAAAGCCATGACCTCATCATCTGGGCTTCCCCACGTTGTTTAAAGACTTAGTACTTTTTGTGTATGTAAACTTTTGACCTCAAAGAAAATAAGAAATTCAAAAGAAAATGTCAAAAGAAATTCTCTCTGTCATTATTGTGGCATTTAACAAAATGAAATAATTTTGGTAATCCTGACCATCCTGAAACAGGAGAGGTTTAGTCTGATTTGACTTCAGATACTGAGACAAAAAAGGAAACGTGTGTTTTCGCACAGTGTATGTAAACTTCTGACCTCAACTGTACAGGGTGGGGGAATACACCCAGGACGGGTCACAGGCCATTGCAGGGCACACACACACTCATACCTGGGGGCAATACTTAGACAATTAAACAATTAACCTTGCATGTTTTTGGACTGTGGGAGGAGGCCGAAATACATTGGCAGTGAATGTTATGTTCAAGTGACGTCGGCATAATCAGAAAAACTATTACTCAATAAGGAAAATCAATCAATCAATCAGTCATTCAAGGCTCAGAGGGAGCGAGGCACTGCCGTGTTGACAAAATATATATATGTTATCAGGGCTATTTGTCGTGATATCGGACTTATCGGGATGACGTCATAATTTCCTGTTATTGGCCCGATAGTTATCGGTCCAATAGTTATCATGCACCCCTATGTTTGTGGATAAAGGCACTGCTGAGTCTTAAAAATGGCCGTTACGGAAATGTTCTGATTGTTATGTCAGCCTTATGAATAATGCTTAAATATGTGACTAAGTTTTAATAGGAAATTGTTATATACTCAGGAAGTGGGTACTCAGCAAATGCTACATATTTGAGTTCTTTTTGAAACTACTGCTCAGTGGTTGCACTTTATTTCATGTTTGTGCATGCTGAGTCTGTTAAAAAAAAAAAAGGCTGAAGTTACTGAAGTGAAGTGTTTTGGATTTAATTAAAATGCAGCTAATTGAGCATCAAAGGGAATATTTCCCACTTGAAGTTATTTTGGGTATGCCATTTTGGTTTTTGCCATTTTGGTTGACCAATAAATTTATTTTTTGTGTTGGCATTCTGTGATATTCTATTCTACTATCTCCAATTCAAACTGCACGATCTCTTCATTCAATACATTTGAGAAGTTGGAAATTTTCCTAGATTTGGGTCACGGCCTGTCATTAAGGGTGATGGTGGGTCCTGAAGCCAGACCAGTTGAGAACCACTGGCATAAACTGTAACTACAGTCTAAATTAAGGAGGAGGAACATTTCTTTAACAGTCATTCTGCAAGTCTGCAAAAGAACAAATTGACCTTATAGATAATTAAAAATCTTGCCTCAACACGAAAAAAAGAAGAAAAAAAACTAGTTGTGCTTCAGTCAAAACAGCCATCTGAGGTCAGTCTTCTTAATTTTTTTTTTTTAATCATGTCATAAATATTTTATAGTAGTTAAAAACATATTTTAAAAAGATCAAAAATTTTAAACGTATTTGTTTAATTATAGGCCCTGCGATGGACTGGCGACCTGTCCAGGGTGAACCCCTGCCTTTCGCCTGAAGAGAGCTGGGATAGGCTCCAGCAGATCCCCGTGACCTACTTAGGATTAAACGGGCATAGATAATGGATGGATAGATGTTTAATTATAATGACCTCTCACGGCCCACCTGCAGCACCACGACGGCCCAACAGAGGGCTGCGGCCCACACTTTGGGAATTGCTGCCTTGGACGATCTCGATGAAGAAGAAAACAAGGCTTTATTTTTTCATATCTGTGAATCTAAAGTTAAAACAGGGGAATAAAACTGCTTGAAAAAATAAATCAGAATTTTTTTTTGTTATAAATATGCACATTTGCAAGAGAAAACAGATTTTTTTTTTCAAATTTATGAACTCAATAATCTGTAAGAGAAAACTCGAGTTTATTTTGCAAAATCACAGGGAAAAAAAATCAAGTTTGACTTTTCATCTATATAAACATGCAATTTCACCAGATAAAACTTGTTTAATTGAGAATTTCTGACTTTTTAAGTTAAATAAAAAGGAACTGTGACTTGTACTCTTGGATCACACACAGACTTCATACTGAAGTACTTGAATGTTCCTGGCTCCTCATAAAGACGGGTAGTTTGGGGGCCCCCAGTAGCTGTGGTGCCTCCATGCATCTACAAGAAGTCCATATTTCAAGAAACGGCTCTGATCACAGCTCCTGGTGTCTCTGATCAAAGCTTTAGCATTTCTCCAGCTGGCTATCTTGAAGAAAGTCATTGAGGTGTTGAACTATCTCTGTAGTAATACCCTCAGTTGTGTGTGGTCAGATGGATGTTTTAAAAGTATTTAGAAAAAAAGAGAAACTACTGCACCAATTTTTCTGTTTCATCCAATCGTAACTAATAACAACCACATTTGGCATCTTTAAAGAGTTTGGACTGACATTTTACTGCTCTCTAGTGTTCACACTTCCAATTTATATCTCTTCTTATTGACATATTGGTGTTTTATTTTATCAAGTGTGGGCTAATTGATAACATCCTGGTGGATACATTTCAACGGCCCCCAAACTGATTTCTGTAAAAAGACCTTGCAACATACGAATGCCAAAATCAGCCTTGCTAGAATTCGTATAAGAAAAAGCGACAGTACGACTTCTTTCTGTGTGCACAACTTACAGCTGGGGGACATTTTCATGGTTCAAATCAACTTTTACGACACTGAGAGAAGGTAACGGCTGTTATGAGGAGTGAGAACATTGTTTAAGCTATTGAGCATCATTTCTTCTTAATCAACAGATCACACCGTAAAATTTGGGCGCAAAATTTTTTATTTAATTCAAATTACCATTAAAATGTTTCCGAGGTGGAACTAGGTGCTTAGATGTCGAGATGCACCAGCTCTGACTGATGTCTTCTATGCCACCTCTTTCTCCAGCCCAGCTCCCTATCAAGATATAACTTTTATTGAAACACTCTCAGGTCTTGATCATGATCAGTAATGAAAATATACTGCTCACTGTACACTGTACACTTCAAATATGTCACACCTCTCTTCATTCAGTTTGAGGGTGGCGATGCTCTGCTTGCGTCTGCTGCTCTACTTGGCTGATCTCGTCTCCAAGGTCTTGACTGGCCGTCTCTTCACCGGGGCCAGCCAGCTGTGAGGCTCCTGGAGGACTGGTCCCAGTCCCTGATACAATCCCCTCAATGATGCTCCGAGCAGCCTGCAAGTGCTGATGCTGCTTCTGGTGCACTGGCAAAAAAAAAAAAATCCCAAGATAGTGAGAAAATTGTTTTTTATTTTTCTTTGCTATTATTTGCAAAGTATATTAAACAGTTACATCAAACTCATTCAGAGGTTTTTATTTTGTTTTAATCTATCCTTGTCCTTTAGTCCTAATAATTTGAAAATATTTCTGACAGTAATAACGTGTCAACACAAACCTCTCTGTCTGAACATTGATCCTCTCAATCTCAGGGGTAAGAAAGCTGTACACCAGCTCAGACACAATCTCCTCTGACTGCCGACTGGCCCGGCTGATGACACACATGAAGTGTTTATTGTTTTTAGATTGGAACAGGAATTTCTCAATAAAGCAGCATCAGCGGACATTGCTGAGGCGTCACTTACCTTTCCTCCATGGTATCAGCAATGTCGCTGAGCTCCTTTGCTTTCCTGTGGATCTCCTCTCTGGCCTGCTGGTCAGCCACCTGATTCGAAGTCCCCAAAATGATGTCCTCTAAGTACATATCCACGCTCTCCTGGTGCACCTGCACCACCTGTGACACAGTGTCAGGACGATGACGCATAAATATGTGTAACGTTTACTCATTCGTGTAAAAAAAATAGGGCTGGGCAACGATTAAAATTCTTAATCACGATTAATCGCATTGTATACGAAAAATCAAATAATGAATTCAAAAGTAGTGTAAAGGTCACTTTTATTTAAATGTTCTGCTGCCATATGAACTAAAGTGCCATAACATTTGCTGTTCAAATACTTTTAACATCAGCACTTGTCAGGAACACATACTTTGTGTAAATCTCATCTTAAAAAATGTAAAATAAAATAAAGCTTATTGCCACTGCCAGGATATTAATGACATCCTGTTTTTTTTATGAAAAAAAAAAAAAATCTACCAACAAAATCCTAACAATCTAGAGGCCACAATCAGAACATTAAAACAGGTAATTTCTGAGGTAACAGCAGAAACTTTTAACGGGGAGTTCAACTTGGCAGTTGTTACAAATAACCTTGTTTCTGTTTAATCGTCCCCTGGGAGAACTTTAAAATGAAAATGCCCATGTTAAAGTTCTGTAATTTTATCAATCCACAATTATCTGTGTATCATTTGTTTTTTTTCCATTTACGATTGTCAATCAAAAAGACTTTTTATTTTTTTCCATTTTTTAATCTAACACAACCCCCCCCCCCCCCCCCCCCCCCCCCCCAAAAAAAAAAAAAAAAAAAAAAACCTGTTTTTTCATATTTCAATTTTAGCAAACACGGCCACGGGACTGAATTTGTTTTTAATATTTTATTGTCTGGTTTACATGACCCAGAAATGGCTTTGTTTTATAATCAAGGAATAGACTTTCTGTTGTCATTACACATCTGTGCCACTAGATGGAGCCCCACTGAAGTAACCAGTAAGAGAAAGGCACGACTGTGAACACATGGAGCAGATCTGATGATAAATGGAGGAATGACGTGAACGTCTTGAACAAAGGGGTTTGAAAGTTAATATAGTTAACTGTTAATATTGCTACCTGAGTTGCTACCTGAATTGTAAAGTACACTGATTTTTACCGTTCTCCATGTCTGTTTTAGTTTTGCCTGCCAATTAACTTCCGGGTCCGCAGCAGCCATTAACAGACTTTTCAAAACAAAAGCACGTGAGCAACATGCGTTAACGCACGATACAAATTAACATCGGCGTTAATAAATTCATGCGTTAACTTGCCCAGCCCTAATAAAAATGTTTTAACTTTTTAAATCATGACGGTATAAAGCAGGGGTGTCAGACTCATTTTCACTGAGGGCCACGTCACCATCATGGTTGCCATCAAAGGGCCAGATTGACAGCATAAATGTAACAAAATGCAATATAAATTGATATAAAGTAAACTACACCTTGTTAAATAACGGTTTCTGTATTTATTATGTATTCAAGTGTCAAATATCTAACTCATTATCATATAAACCTCAGGGTTTGTGGTTGTACACCTGCTCTCGCACAGGTAATGGTTAGAAGCTGAAGCGATTCTTTGTCTTTCTTGTAGGCTAAATTTAGCATACTTAGCTCCGTGTTTGCCAATAATACACAAGCTCTCGAGGGCCACATAAAATGACATGGTGGGCAACATTTGGTCCGCGGGCCTTGTGTTTGACACATGTGATATAAACAATAAAAACAGAACAACAGGTCCCAACAGCCACTGTATCCCATGAATCCCTCTTGACTAACTGGCATCACTTTATGACAATCTCACTCACCCAGTTTGGAACAGGAAATGTACATACTTGTCTGAAGATCTTGTCGCCTTCTCTGCGTCTTTGCTCTTCCACCTGTCTCCTTCCACTCTCTTCAGCCTCGCGTTGACGCCGTCCTCTCTCCGCCAATAACATAAAAGCATGGATCTTCTGCTCCTCCTGCAGATGAATCAGCTCCTTGGACAAGGTGTCGAACAGTTGTTCAAGCTCTGCGCCAATCGTTTTGGCTTGAGAAGCCTCCTCTTCAGAGATCTAAGAAGACGAAGCAAAATGGGACTGTTTTCTTTCGTGAGACATTTATTTCTACAATGACCTGAGTGTGTGCTTGTGTTTCACCTTGTGCCTGTGCTGGTCTCTCTGTTTTTTCAGGGTCATTACTAGCTCTCTGTCAGCTCTCTTTAACTCCTGCCCCTCACTCTGGAGAGCCTTCACAGTTCTTATTTCCTGGATGAGATCCTGTTGATTTTCTTTGCCTTTAAACATCTGTACAACAACATCACTTTAAGTTAACCAAGATTTGTTTGAAATGTGGCACACGTGCAAACCTTGCTGAAGGAACTCAAGCAGAGGAAACAGTTACGTTTCCTATCTCATCCTATCCAGCCTACAAGTACAGACCTCATATTGGAGACTTCTTCCTCTCAGTAGTTTCTGCATACAGATCACTGCAAGCTCTTGCTCTTCATCCCACTAAGTGCAGACACTTAAAGCAGTTAGCGAACAGCATATATTTAGGTTGAATAAATTGGTTACACTGAAATGAGCCAACCTCTGTTGGCTTTTCCACTGTGGGAGTGACAGGAAGAGGTTCAGGCTTCTCCTTTTTAACAAGAACACGCAGGGACTTTTCTCTCTTGAGCCTATTCTCCTCCTCCCTCTCGGCCTGTGGAGCCACACTTTGTCAACTGTGTTTAATGCTTCATTAAGCCATCATTTATTTTTCCTGCTTTACCTTGTATTTTTTCAGTAGGTCCAGAGGTCTGCTCTTGATCACACGACTGATGTCCTTGGGCTCAGGTATTTTCATCCACGTCTTGGGGACTGACAGGTTGAGCCCTGCCTCCAGCTCGTTCAAACCTGAGGTTCCCGGAGTGTAAAAAGGTTAACATAACAAGAATTCTGTGGTATTTTAGGTGGTATTCTGGAAAAAAAAAAAAATTAAAGTTTGCTTTTTCAGAAGCATTGATATTCAGACCTTCAACAGTGTCTAAGTATTTGTTTTTCAGCTTGGTAGTATTCCTGACGGTGAACACGGCCCGATACATTTGTGCCCTGTCCAACGTCTGAGCATCTGTGACAATGTCCCGCCGCTTTAGCTTCCCCTCCACATTTTTGCGCTTAGCTTCCAACTTTCTCAGTGCTATAGACAAAGGCGACACAGGGTAAAAGAAAACCTTGAATAACTGATCATCAGCTATAAGACATCCCCTTATCAGCATAAAAGGATGAGTTACCCCTCATGTAGTCATTATTGATTTTTTGCAGCTTGGTCTCCTTTTCTTTTTGGAGTTTAGAATATATCTGCTTCAGCCTCTCGTGTGTGAAATCCTTCTGAGCCTCCTTTCTTTGCCTCAGCAGGTCCTTCAGCACTGCAAGACGAGCCTCCTGCAACCTGACCACCACAGAAGTGACACAAGTAGAATTTTTGGTCCAAGATCAACAAAGAAATTTTGCTAACACAGATTACTTAAAAAAAAAAAAAAAAAAAAAAAAACCAAGCAATGGCTACATGAGTTTTGGTCATAGTGAGTTAAACTTGGGTTTACATACACTATAACCAAGAAGTCTATGGCTGAGGAAAAACATCAGATCTCTTTGCCAGGATGCTTTGCATCTAATAACCTCTGTGGCTACTTGGGAGCATCAAAGACAAGCTATAAACACAAAAGTGACATTGAGTTTACTGTAAAAATCCTGACTGGTAAAAAAAAAAAAAAGAGTGAAACAATTAAGCTTTGGAGTTCTTAATACAAACTACAACTTGCCCATGAAATAAGTTTTAACAGCTGATTTAAATCTGTGAAAAACGCCAAGACTTCAGGTCGCTGATAGTATCTTTCTTATTTAAGGGCTTTTTTGCATCATTGATCAATATTAATTAATTTCTCCTTTATGAATTCTTGAATATTTATTTTTTCCTGGTGAATCTGTAGGATAGTGCTATCTAAAATATTTGAGCCATAAATGAACTATCAGTCATGCCAGCCATTTTCACTAAGGCTAATTCAAAGTGTAGTTCAGATTTATAATTTTCACCAAAATTAGTAACATTAGAGGTTCAAATAGGCTACTTTGAACTGTAACATGCATATTTTGCTTCTTGGGAATGTATCTGCTCTACGTGGCTCTGGTCAGATTGATATGTGTCAATAAGATTTTTCTTTCAGATACAGTGATCTAAGTACACTGGCAGGCAAAAAAGTTCTGTTCATACCACGTCCAAAATGCTGTGGGGATTGATATGTTTCAGCTGGCAACAAATTATTTAACCATAGCTGAAATGGGCGGCTCTTTGTTCCTTAAAAAATCCTGTCAAGAGACAAATATTGTTGTTATGGAAAAGAATTTGGTTAAGAACTTTTGAAAAACATTTCTTCCAGGAAGAAGTGTGGTTAGAAAATAAAAATGGAATGATTTTGATAATCATTTAAATCTTGGTGAAGTCTACTCAAAGGCAGTCAAAAGTAGAACAGCAGCGTTGGTAGCGTTAGCATAGTAAATGTAAGATGATACACAGAGAGCATGAAGCATCGAGACTAAACAGCTGTGTAGTCTGAAGAAAACCACTAATCAGTGAATTGAAAAATCAGCTAACAGGAAAATAAAAGAAAAATTTAGTAGGGAGCAAAAAGATTGGACTCTGGAATAATGGGTCTCATGGTAGTGCAGGTCCTTATCACTATCAATGCAAAATCCTGCCAAAAAATAAACACAATTCACAACAATAATGCGACAAAAATAAATGTAACATTCAGTTCAATTTAAAAAAAAAACTGTATTTGTCCCCAGTGAGTAATTAAAGTAACATTGCAGGAGCTGATCAAGAAGTTGCCATGGCAGGTCTCCACTGCAGGGTTCAAGGTTTGAGTTTGGTCTGTGGTCCTTCACTGTCTGCCCCCCTCCCCCCTTTTCCCACCTTCCTGTCTTTTCCAAATACAGGCCACACGTTTACATTTTTGTTTTTGAATTACATTTTAGTAAAAGCTAAAGGTGGTGTCTAACAAAATAGTGAAGGATGTGACTTTTTTTTGGCTAGGCAGCGTATAAATGAAATCATGCTATTAAAAGTTCATCTGGCAGAAACAGGCCTGGTATCACAGACTCAGAAGGGAAATTTAGAAAATTATTAATGTTTGGGGACAAAAATTTAAAAACACTATTAGACATCCATATTTAACTGTTTACATTAAAACCTTTTTTTTTGTATCACGCATTCTGAAATTTAATGTTTAAATAAACTTTCATATTAGGTATCTAAATATATGCTCATTCATAAAGATCTTTAAAACTAAGAAAGATACTACTGCCTGAGTTGACGCGACGTGTCCCTGATGTGTTTACCTGGTTAAAGATTTAGAAAAAAACACGCACAAAAACAAAGGTTTTAAGTTCAGTACAACTTACTTCTGAATTTCTCCTTCTCTGAAAGCCCACTGCTTGGCCTCCATTTCCTCCATCATGCGCCTCCTCTTATCGAGCTGCTTCAAGTCGTGGAGTGGAGGAAGGCTGGCCTCCCAGGCTCGTTTTGCACGTGTCCTCTCTATCATTTCTACCTCAGCAAGGCCAGCTGGCAAACCACAACCTGTGGACAATTGTCATCAAAAAGAGGGCAGGACAAGACATGAAACGTCCAAAATGGACAAACAATATGACCAAGAAAAAGATTAATGGCTCCAACAGGGCTATTATTCGGTCAAGGTTTATCCCAAGTCACAGTACCCCAGGTCAAAACTGCCAGCTGTACGAGCTCTGAGGGAGTCGTTCCAGGTTGTGCCACATATTCAGGGCTGTATGGATCAGTCTGTGTTTCACTTTCTCTGTAGTCTGTCTGGACCCCCACCGTTCGGTGAGGGGGTTGCTCCTGAGCACCTTCTCTGAGGTGACACAAAGACCAAAAAAATAAACAATAAAAATACAGCACATGCCTACCAGATTACCCCCCCCCCCCCCCCCCCCCCAAAAAAAAAAAAAAAAAAAGATTTGAGGAACTTACCCTGGTTCAGTAGAAAGCACATCTGAGTGGAACTGCTGTCCAAAGGGAATCAGAGGGCTGAAAAAAATAAGAACAACCAGTATGTTAGTTTTTAGAAAATAACAGCACAGTTGTCATTTATCTGTGATGGTATGAGGTCAGATAATTGTTTAATTACAATCCATCAAACTGAATATGATAAAATCAAACCGTTGAATGTATTTCCAGTAATCAGCCCCGGTCACTCGACACTGCTTCATTTTCAGCCACGTCTGACCATTTGGAGTCACCCTGTTAACAAAATAATCAAGCGCCACACTCAAACCTTTGAATCAGTCCTAAATTACTGCAACTCAAGCACCCGTGCAGCTCCATGTAAAATGTGCATGTTGTGTTACCCAGCGAGCCGCTGCAGCGCCTCTCTGCGCTGGTCTGCTAGTCCTCGCCAGTGGTGATCAACAAAGGCCAGTACCGGGTTCGTGGGCTCCAGTTTAACAGTGTAGCTTGGGTAGTTGCTAAACATGGACGCAAACTCAGGGATAATCTTCTAAATAAGGGAAAGTGATCAAGGTCAGATTGAGAGAGAGGGTCAAAGTTCAGGACGGTTTCCTACTGGGGAGCAGTAGAAACACAAGTCAGATTTTAGCTGGTTAATTCAGCGCAGAGCTTGTGCCAAGAGGAAACAGAATAAATTATGACTTGTCTATGAGTTGGGTTAACAGCCAAAGTAAAGAACACATCTCTGATACCATATATTGGCACTAAAAACTGTGGAAAACAAATATTTTAATTACACTTTATTCTTGTAATAAACCTTGTGGTCTAGAGTTGAATCTCTGAACCAAGTGTGTGTCATGGTGTCTGATGCTTTCTGGTTTTCCTTTATTTAAATATGAAAAATGAAATAAAATAGATTTAATTTGAAGTTCACAACCAGGTTTCAAAGTAGAGCTATAAAAAATACAAATATAAATGCAAAACAGGGATCCTGCTAGTGGAATAAAAAGGATTCAATAGATGTAAATTGCAAGTAAAGTATGAACTGAATGTAAGTTGCTGGTTAATATGTTTTCATAGGTATTTGTGGTGATGAATGACAGTGCTAGCAGATCAAGAGGCGTGAAGAAACAAAGGCTGCATACTGAGTAGTAGCCCTGAAGTTTGGTCTGACTGGTTTTCCTTTTGATTTTCTGGACCATATATGAATGTTGAGTTGTCCACATCCTGCACAAGGCAGCTCTCAGTTAATAGTTGATTAATACTTTTTTGTTTTACTTGTTTATTTTAGATTAGCAGGCTATTCTTCTTTAATTTACTGCAGTCACGTATATTTAGTTATTAATTTCAGTAGGTGCACTGTTGTTAAGAATATACATACATAATGTCTAATGATTTGGTGAAAATGAAAACAGTGTCTACAGGTGCATTTTATGGTTCATCTACTTAAATATGTTTCAAAACATAATGATCTCAATCCAAGAGTTCATAAAGAGGCATGCAAACTTTACTCTAGCTTAGAACTTGATGATAAATTGTTTCAAAACAATTAAAATCCTGAACACATTCAATATGTTCAGATAATGTCTAATGCTACTGTACAACTAAGATAGGGAGGCTTCTTGCAGATTGCTTCATTTAACTTTGAAACTCTTAAAAGCTCAGTGTTATCAGTGATCTACATTACATATATAATTTTTGCACAGTTAAAAGTCAACACACTCATAAAATTTCATCTTTTTAAAATATAGATAGAGATAACAACATCAATCTTTATTTTTTTAAATCACATTTTTAATGTGATTTTCCGACAAACAAACATTCAGGGAAAAAATAAATATTTTATAATGAGGGAAATTTTAAGTAAAAACAAACAAACCAGCAGGAGGAGATATAGGACATCCTTGCTTAATACCTTTACCTACAAAGAATTGTGGGCATGTACCCTGTGGTAGTATGACTGTACTATTTGTATTTTTATAAATTAATTTTATCACATTAATGAAGTTTTTTACCAAAGCCAAATATTTCTAACGTGCTGAAAGTAAATTTGTGTTCAATTGTATCAAATGCTTTAAAAAAATAAAATAAAACCATCTTCTTCAATTAAGTGATTGTACTCTAGCAAGTCAAGCACAAGTCGTATATTGTTATGAATTGAACGACCTTTTATAAACCCAGATTGCGTATCTGAAATGCCTGTTTGCATATATATGAGTTAAAATTTTATAATAATTAATGAGTAAAGTTATAGATCTAAGGTTGTCAATTAGTTTATGTTCTTTCCCAGGTTTAGGGATGAGTGATTATTCCTTGTTTCACTGTGGTTGGCAGAGTGTGGGATTCAAATATTTCTCCTAACATATTAAAAATGAGATATTTAAGATGTTCCCAAAAATGTCTATAAAAAATTGCTTGTTAGACCATCTGATCCTGGAGATTTATCCAATGCTAAGCAAATCATAGCTTTTTCCACCTCTGCCATATTAATATTTGCCTCACAAATATCTTTGAAACACTCATTGATTTTGGGGGTCCATTCTTTGACATGCTCAAAGAACGCCTCAGCATCTGGAGATGAATAAGAAGATCGGGACTATTTACCATAGAATTTGAAGATTTCTTTAGAGATCAAACTTGGGTCAGTGCATTCTTGACCATCTATTAGTGAGGTTCTAATAGCATTACGTTCTTGTTTTCTCTTTTCCAGTCTACACTAAGGACTAAATGTCAACTGAATTCATGATGATTACATGTGTCTTATGCCTACTGTCTATTGTGTATTCTTTATATCATTAAATTTTATTTTTTTTTTAATCATTACAGTTAAAGGTGGGGTGGGTGTTGTTTTTTGCAACACTTTTTACAATATTGCCTGAAAACCTTTTCACATTTCCATTGCACCCACTGAAATAAAATGTTTGCAAAAAAAACTAAACATTTTGGTCCAGTCTAGAAGGTATAATCAGAGAAAAACTCTGACCAATCAAAAAAGTGATCATCACTATTTTGATTGGCTGCCTAATACGTCCATCAAATATCACCCCTCCCTCCCTCCCTCCCTATGGTTCATGCAGTCGTGAATCATGTGAAGGCGTGGTTTCGAGGGGTGAGCTGAAGAGGAGGAGGCGGAGCCTTTGGGAGGAGGGAGGGAGTGTATATTTTCAAAATCTCACTTGAGTTGGATTGCTGGAACCGTTTTTCAAACAACACCTACTCCACCTTTAATAGTGAGAAACCTCTTCAAAAAAGCCCAGGAGTAACACACACACACAATTCAATAGTTATTATGCATAAAATAAAAGTGTCATTATCACCACTGTTTTTGTTTTATTTGATTTTTTTTTTTGGGGGGGGGGGGGTTGACCTCGGTATTTGAAAAATCCTGGCTACGGCCTTGATCACATATATATGTATATTAGGAATAAAGCAAAAAACAAAAGAAAAAAAGACTCACAGCCGAAACACAGGCTTTGATGTGGGTCCTGGCGCGGTCCCTCTCCGACGACACGGTGTAAACTGGGTCTAAGGCAGCAGGTCATCCAGTTAACAGACGAGGTGGTTTTCAAACAAGCCTGAGTTCAGTTAATCTCACTCACCATATAAGTAGTCAAAAACCCGCTCCCGCTCCACGACCCTCTGAGCACCATTTTTCTTCCTGACCGTGCGGGTGAGAGAGGAGCTCATTTTTCTTCTACAACCGAAACAACTGTGGTTTAACCTTATTAATTCGCAACGCGAGTAGCGAGCTCTAAAATGTTAGAACCGTCACCATGGAGACGGTAAACTAACTTCCGGAAAGGGGAGGAGTTATAGCGAACGTTTGGTAATGGCGTCTCGTAAATTTCCCGTATTTTAACCTGCGCTATTAAAAAAAATAATACCGCATCGGGCGGCGTAAAAAAAAAAAAAAAAAAAAAAAAAAAAAAAAAAAAAAAAAAACATTCCCAATCTGAGATGTCACTTGCCTCGCGATAACTGCCAGAGCCGTAGCCCACTACAGGTGCTGTAGGTGGTAGATGTCGCGAGGTTAGTGTGTGTGACATCCGATGAGTGACAGCGCGTGAAGAAAAAAAAGATTGTTACGGATTGCCTCTCCTCTAATGTAAAACAAACTACTCTGGACCAGTCCATAAATACACCCCTTCCAAAACAGTCATAAAGAATGCAACGTCTGCAACAAATGAGTACAACAAGTCATTAAAAGTATAAAGAAAAGTCACGTGACATGAGATGAACTAATGTAAAAGAGGAGCAATATGAAATGAAAACAATGTGTGGAATGAAAATCAAATGTAAATGTAAATACAAGCAATGTTAAATGAACGAAAAATATGCAAATCCCTTCAAATAAATACTCCTCATATATACCACTTTTGTGTTTTCATTTTATTCATACTATATCAATGTAGCTTTATGCACAGCTGCACTACTTCCTGAACTTCAGCCAGCTGCTTTGTTTCCTATGTGCCATTAATTGACAAACTGATTAATCCAGGTGTGTCTGACCTCACAGCAATGGTCAGACACACCTGGATTGATCAGTTTGTCCAATAATGGCACACAGGAAACAAAAACGCTGGCTGAAGTTCAGGAAGTAGTATAGCTGTGATTTTTGCTTTTTCGTTCACCAAAAATGTAAGAGGTAGCTTGGTTGGGATGGTGGGACTGCTCGCGGCAGGCGCCAGAAAATTTCCTTTATTTTCAAATCCAAAACTTGACAGCTATGTAAGTGTAAACATTGTTTGCTAAAGTCAACACATTTAAGACAATTTAAAATACAGTTTTTAAAACTGTAAATCATAAAAAACAAAATCCTTACCTCAATAAAGGGTTTGGAACCCACATAATGATATTATGTGGTCTTGTGATGTTGGGATATCTGCCATATTGAGATATTCAGTAGTTTGTAAGTCTTTACAGAACTACTTTGTTCTGTACACACAGCAGTAGAGGGGTATCAACACATTGATCTGTTCATGTATCTTTTTGGATTATTTGTGTTTTGTTTTGTAACAAAAAGAGATGATGGAATATGTTTTCACTGCTATAAACATGTAAAACAATGTCCAACACGACTACTATCCCTGATTACCTTCTTTGTTTGAGGTCTTCATACAACCCGGTTTCCAGAAAAGTTGGGATCTCTTTAAAAAAAATGAAATAAAATGATAACTAAATGACTTTCAAATCATATGAGCCAATATTTTATTCACAACACAACATAGATAACATAAAGAAAATATTTAAATGGGGCAGTTTACACTTTCATTCATGAAATGAACTCATTTCAAATTTGATGCCTGCGACAGGTCTCAAAATAGTTGGAACAGGGCCATGTATACCATGGTGGAGCAGCTCCTCTTCATTTGTAAAACAGTTTGAACATGTCACACCCAATAATGCAATGGGTGCAATGCAATAGTATTTGTCTCTCCTTAGATTTTCTTTCCTTTATTTTTCCCTCCATTTTCTATTTTACATTGTTCCTTTCCTTTCTGTGTGATCCTCTGGTCAGATAGGTTCAAGTTCCCTTTGTATGCAGTCTAGTTCATTATTCTCCAGTTCAGTTAAGTCCAATTAATGACAGTATTGTTTCTGTTATCTGTATATCAGTGTTTATGAACTGAAAAAGTGACTGGTAACATTTTTGAAAACCTTCCTTATAATTAAATTGTTTGAAGGCAACAAATCACTTATTGAGAGCAAACATTTATTGAGCTGATAATTATTCAAGGTGTTGTGTTCTTCAAAATGTCCACTAGATGGCAGCAATAAAGTTAAATTGTGTTTACTCCAAGGCAGTGGTTCTCAAACTTTTAATACTGCGTACTACCTGAGAAACTATTTAGTTCTCTGAGTACCACCATGATGACCAACTTTAAAATATAGCCATATATGCCTTCTCAATTAGCTTTACACACAGGAGAGATGTTTATTCCTTATTGTGGTTGGTTATTGTTACCTGAATTTCGTTTGAAATGTTTATAATGCATTGTATGTTTACAATTTAAAAAGAAAAAAAGAGTGAAAATGTGGAAAGTCATGACATCCCCCGCATACCACCAGAGAGCGCTTGCGTACCACTGGTGGTACGCGTACCACAGTCTGCTCACTACTGTTTCAAGGGTTTAACTGCAGAATATGATTTTATTTTCTGCAAGTCATCAGTCTTTAACACAGCACTAATTAAGCTGCCTTATGCTAATATTTTGTTTTGGAAGACATAATTGATCTGGAGTACATGGATACACATATTTATATTTAAAATCATGTATTATACTATGAACAAATGAGTGCTGTGTTTGTAATTAGTATGCATTATGCTTTCATAAAAGCTATGCTATGGGTTTTTACAATGGCTTCATGTGGTACAAAAGAAGAAGTTTTAACTTTGTATTTATTCAAATTTGGAGTTGATCAAAGATTTACATTTACTTAAGTGAGAGAAGAATCATACATTTCTGATGTTAGAGGAAAGAGTATTCAATGGTGGTGACATTACTTCACCTTTGTTTCAGATACAAAGTTGTTTTTTAATTATATTAAGATAATATAATTAAGAAAAGAAGAAAAAATGTCATGCCAGGGGTTAAATTATAACAGTTTGAAGTAAGAGAAAGATTCATAAATATGTTTTGCTTCTTTTGTTCTTAATTTTGTCTAATGTATTGCCATACTATTTATATTTAATCTCTTTTATAAAATGTTCAAAATTTGGCTTTTTTGTGGCTTTCCTCTCTAATTTTATTTTTATTGACCACACTTTTTTCAATTAACATTGTCATATTAACAGAGCAAAACGTTGTTGAAGAATGTAAATGGTTTGTTATAACTTTAATCTATTACTATATTAATATCCCCAACAAATATTGTATCACTACAAACACTGTTTTGATTATCAATACAGGAGAGAATCCAGGATTTCGTAATAATGATACAACTTTGGCAGGAATCGCATTAAATATAACAGAGTATTACTTTGGCGTTACAGGAATCATAAATTTATCGATAAATTCTGAATATTTTAAAAGTAAACCTTGTTGATTAAGTGACTGACTAACAGTAAGAATTCCAACATTACAGCCTCAATTCATTTTTTTTTAATCAAAAACAACTGTTGATGAACTTTTTTGCATTTTATCCCATCTTCTTTGAGGGCTTTTTTTTTCATTTCATTTTATTTTATTTTTATTTATTTATTTCCTGTTTTTAAATGTACCCTTTAATGCTTCTGTAATGCTTCTAATGTTTTATGTAAAGCACCTTGAATTGTCTTGTACATGAAATGTGCTATACAAATAAACTTGCCTTGTCAAAAACAGATGTGGAGGGATGAGGATTTTGAGTTTTTTCCAGCCTTAGTGATCTTGAAGCCATTGAGTATTTCACACTTGATTTCCAGTTGGACTCTGTCAGTATGAAATAGAGAACATCCCTAGTGTTCAGTGCAAGCAGGTACAGTTCTTTAAGGATGGGTAGGCTCAATGCTAATGCTAACTTTGCTAACATCACTAACACCAACGCATTGCTGCCATGGTATAGAAAATTGCTGTCTAGTTTGTAACTAGCTGCCTACACTTGCACCCTATATAATTCCACTACATAGTCAAACAACTGAAATAAGTTTGCTTTTCAAAAGCCTAATAGTTATTTGCATTGTGCAATCTAGCTCAGAAAGCTGTCACAGCATATACATTCTCTTCAAAATCCACCACACATGTTAAAATATTTAAAAGTACATTTCAATTTTTTTTTTTCCATTTTTCAATATATGGTGTAACACAAACATAAGCCAAGCTCCTAAACCGCTGACAAAACAGGAGATGATGGCCTTTTTAGGCCTGTGCAACTATTGCAGAGCTTGGGTACTAAATTATGCAGAGATAACCCAGCCTTTGCGAGATGCTATCTATTGCAAACAAATGGCAATGAATGACAAAGTTCTATGGACCGAGAACCTCAGAAAGGCCTTTGATAGTCTGAAATCAGCCCTGATGACCACAATGGTTTTAGCGTTGCCAGATTACAACAAGCCTTTCACCTTGACAGTGGACTGCAAAAATGGTTTCATGACTGCAACCCTTTTGCAAAAACATGGAAGCAGGTTGAAGCCATTGGTTTTCTACTCCAAGAAACTAAACCCTGTGGCCACAGTGCTGCCACAGTGTGTTCAGTCTGTGAGAATATATCACCCAACCATCCTGCAAGTGCCACATGAAATGAAATGAAATGAAAATGAAAATGAAAATGGAAATGAAATGAAATGAAATGAAAAATACTTTATTTATCCCATAAAGGGAAATTCAATGTAGTAAGGGCTCTCTCTCTTTTTTTTTTTTTTTTTTTTTTTTTATAAAAAACAGACAGAAATAATAATAATAATATAATAACAGGTGTTAAGTCTTGTTGTGGAGGCTGATGGCTGCTGGCAGGAATGATCTTCTGTATCTTTCCGTCTTGCAACGGACCTGAAGAAGCCTCTCACTGAACACACTCTGTTGTTTGATCACTCTGTCGTGGAGAGGGTGTGAAGAGTCCTCCATCATCTTCATCAGCTTGTGCAGCATTCTTTTTTGTACAATCAGCTCCAGCGGCTCCAGAGTTACACCCAGCACAGATCCAGCATTTCCTGATCAGTTTTGTTGATTCTCTTCAGGTCTCTGGTTCTGATGCTGCTGCCCCAGCAGATGGCTGCAAAGCTGATTGCACTTTCAACAACAGACTTATAGAAGATGTGCAACATCTTGGTGCAGACATTAAAAGATCTCAACTTTCTTAAAAAGTAGAGTCTGCTCTGACCTTTCTTGTAGATGTATTCTGTGTTGCATTTCCACTCCAGTCTGTTGTCAAGCTGAACTCCAAGATACTTGTATTCCTCCACCACCTCCACCTCCTTTCCCAGGATGGAAACACTGCTGTGTTGATTCTTGCTCCTCCTGAAGTCGACAATCATCTCCTTAGTTTTGCTGGTATTTAATATGAGATGATTGTTACTACACCATTTCACAAACTGACAGATCAGTTCTTTGTACTCTGCTTCTTGTCCGTTGCTGATACACCCAACAACTGCAGAGTCATCAGAGTATTTCTGCAGATGACAGGACTCAGAGTTGTACTGGAAGTCAGAGGTGTAGAGCGTGAAGAGAAATGGTGAGAGAACAGTTCCTTGTGGTGCTCCAATGCTGCTGACCTCCATCTCAGACACACAACCTTTCAGTCTCACAAACTGTGGTCTGTTTGTGAGGTAGTCATAAATCCAGGAGGTTGTGGAGGAATCCACCTGGAACTTATGGAGCTTCTCACATAACAACGCAGGCTGAATTGTATTAAAAGCACTTGAGAAATCAAAGAACATGACCCTCAAAGTGCTTCCTGATTGGTCCAGATGAGAGTGGGCTCTGTGAAGCAGGTAGATGATGGTGTCTTCAACCCCAAGCCCATTACGATATGCAAACTGTAATGGGTCCTGAAAGGTGCTGACCTGCTTGTTGAGGTGGGCCAGAAAGAGTCTCTCCAGGACTTTCATGATGTGAGATGTCAGGGCAACTGGTCTGTAGTCATTAGGTTCAGCTGGTTGTGGTTTTTTAGGCACTGGAACAAGGCAGGATGTTTTCCACAGCACAGAAACTGTTTTCTGTCTCAGACTGGTGTTGAAGAGGTGCTGGAGAATCGGACATAGCTTGCAATGAGCAGGTCTTGAGAACTCTGGGACAGACAACCGTCTGGACCTGCAGCCTTGTTCTGGTTCAGTTTTCTCAAGTTGTTTTTTTGACCTGATTGCAGGAGACAGACAGAGTGGAGGGGGAGGCAGAGGAGGTCTCTGAGGGTGGAGAAAGATGATGCTGTTTTTCTGGTCCATGACTGAGCTGCAGGGTGACAGAGTGGAGGTGTGACAGGAAAGCTGTGGGCTCACCGAGGGTGTGTGGTCTGTTGGACTGGAGGCAGGGGGGGAACTGAACCTATTGAAGAACATGTTCAGTTCATTAGCTCTGTCCAGACCTCCATCAGTCTGGTCCCCCTTTGCCTTGAAGCCGGAGATCTTCTTCCTTCCAGACCACACATCCCTCATGTTGTTCTGCTGGAGCTGCCTTTCTAGCTTCTTCCTGTAGTCCTCCTTGCACTTCCTGGTTTGTTCTTTAATTAGTTTTTGTGTTGTCTTCAATAACTCCCTGTCTCCATCCCTGAAGGCTTTCTTTTTGATGTTCAACAGCTTTTTCAGGTCTCTGGTGATCCAGGGTTTGTTATTGGGGAAGCACCTCACAGTTCTTGTTGGAACGATGCTGTCCACACAGAATTTATGTAATCTGTCACACACTCAGTCATGGCGTTGATGTTGTCTCACAGAGGGCATTCCAGTCCGTAGCCTCAAAGCAACCTTTCAGAGCATCTTCAGCTTCATTAGACCAGGTTTTGATAGTTTTTATGATCACTGGTTGCTGCTGAACGATGGGCTTGTAGGTGGAGGTGAGAAAAACCAGATTATGGTCAGATCTTCCTAAAGGTGGCAGGGCAGAGCAGCTGTATGCATTTTTAATATTTGCATAAAATAAGTCCAATGTCTTATTTTCTCTGGTGGAGCAGCTGACAAACTGTTGGAATGATGGTAAAGCTGTAGAGAGGGAGACATTGTTGAAGTCTCCAGAGATCGCCATAACTGAGTTTGGATACTGTGTTTGCAGCCTTGCAATAACTGAGCTGATGACATCACAGGCTGCGTCTGTAGCGATACCAGGTAGAATATAAACCGCTACCAGAATAACACAGGTAAACTCTCTGGGTAAATAATAAGGACGGAAACTCACAGCTAACAGTTCAAGGTCCCTCGTGCAGATCTTCTCCTTGACGGTGACATGTCCCATCCACATGCTGTGCATGTACTCTTGGTGCAAACTCAGATGAGTTTTTGTCCCCAGCATGGCATGGACAGCAGTTTCACTGTCGCAACCGCACAGAGATATAACAATGCACGGTATTGAACCCAGCAACATTACTCCCCACACTAGAAGATGGGGAACCATACAATGGTGTACAGACGGCTCAGGGAGTCCATCTGTCACACCCAGACCTTACTGATGTCCCACTAAGTAAAGGTGAGGTTTGGTTGGTAGATGGATCCTCATCTAAGACTCCACAGGGCACATGCCAGACAGGGTATGCTGTGGTTTCTGCATCAGATGTTATAGAAGCTAGTCAACTTCCAGCGCACGTATCAGCACAAGCGGCAGAACTCATTGCTTTGACCCAGTGCTTCTCAATTATTTTCTGTTACGCCCCTCTTTAAAGGAACATATTCATTTTTTCCAATGAAAAACTACAGGCAAGCCTCTCAAACATTTTCGTAAAGCTATCAAACAAACTTATTTGATATCTCACATTTACTTAAATAAGGTGCATTACTGACTGATATAAAAAATAAATAAAGGCTCCTTGAACTGATGGAAATACATGCATCAAAATTACAAACTGAAAAATATTAACATTTAAAGGATTTTGGCTTGTGGTTCCATTAAAATAATACCTTTAATTAAAGTAAATGAGGTTCAGTAGTTTTTATTTTTTAATCTCATGGAAGCTTTAGATGAGAGGAATGAGGGAGAGGGAGGGGAGGAGAGGCTGCAGCTGGCTTGCGCACATTAGCATTAGCTTCCGTTAGCTCACGTTAGCGCGATTTCAAAACTCCATGGAAGCGATTGTTATGTTGTAGGTGGCTGATTGGGTTTTACGTATTAAAGCTTGTGCTTGTGCTTCCCTCCTCGTAGAATTCGCTCGGGGGATTCGTCACAAATAAACACCAAACTATCTTCTTCTGAAACTTTAGCGAAGTTCCAGTCGCCATGTTTGTTGTGATCAGTACGCTGTGCTCCAGTCTGCATTCAAGGTGTAACGTAAATTTCCACGTTCCCTCGTTTGCTAGTCGTTCTTTCAGCCTTTTCTATTTTTTTAATGTGTAACATGTGGGAGAATACTGCGAATATCAATTCAAGTTAGCAACTACCAAAATTATGACCGAGTTAACGAGTTGTTTTCTGGCATGAGGGGATATTCTTGATTTTCCTTATTGAGTAATCGTTTTTTTTGATTATGCCGACGTTACTTGAACATAACATTACCTGCTGGTTATTCAAAGCTCGGAGGGAGCGAGGCACTGCCGTGTTGACAGAAATATATATGTTATCGGGGCTATTCGTCATGATATCGGACTTATCGGGATGACGTCATAATTTCTTGTTATCGGCCCGATAGTTATCGTGCACCCCTAGTGATAAATCATTAACCAGCAATCAGCACCACACAGAAATTCCACATCAAAAGCAAGGCGCTGTCAGCAGTAGACTAATAGAGGAATAAAATAACAGGATCATTCACCAATGGAGAAATGATAATTTCCAATACAATACTGCAGGAGCCAACCAAACCAAACAATTAAATCAATAGCTCTGTATAACAAACAAAACCAATGTAGATACTGTAAATACAGCACAGGTCTAAAATACCAGCCAAAACTCAAATAGGCAACTTAAATGCAACAATTGCAAAGAAAAAAAATCATGCTTATTTGTGGCTTTTTATAACAGTATGCAGCTGCATTCTGGCAACATCTGCTGGCTTATATAGGAGCCTCAATCCCCAACACATTTCTACAGCTGTAGGCTATTTATATTAAATCATGAGAGTACAAACACAAAACTAGTGTACAGATGCTGTTGTAAATTTAGCATATAGGCATCCAGAAGAAAAATACAAAGCAAAAGCAATACTTTTCAAACGGAAATTAAATTAAAATATTGCACTTTTACAATTTTTTTTTTTTTTCAAATAAAGGTGCAGTTCTTAAATCCAAAAATAAGCCAGCAATATGACTCACCTAATGAGACGGCTGATGTTGCATGGCGTCCACTAAACACGTGATATCAGGCACAATGGATGACAGTTTCAGTCACAGATCTGGCTCGACATTAATTTTATGTCTGTATTTAGTTTTTAATGCCACGAGCGCAGAAAATCCAGTCTCGCAGAGGTATGTCGTCGGGAAAGGCACCAGAAATCTCAGTGCTCTGCTGGACAGATCGGGATACTCAGAAGCAACATGAAGCCAAAAGTTGGTCAGGTATTTCTGCGAGAAAAGAAGCTTCAAAGCGGTGTCAGAAGAGAGATCCACAAGACTGTCTTGCTCTTTTGGGCTTAGGGCTGCGAGGGCCTGGTCACTGTGACTGGCGAATGGGTTTTCTATCCAACTGTGCTGCACATCGGGGACGGAGAAGTATTCGCGCAGCTGTGTCTTCAAACCTTGCAGGTGAGCTTTGACAGCGTTGGTCAAATTGATGGGAAGCTGAATCTGTTCCGTTGTCACAAAATCTGACAGATTTTCAAATGGGTTATAGTTTGACTTGTCAACTCGCTTAATCCACAGCTCCAGTTTTTTTATGATTGCTTCGACTTTACTTTGGACATTGAACATGCTCACTGCTGTTCCTTGGAGACCGAGGTTAAGTCCATTTAAATGGCTGAAAATATCGGCCAGGTAACCCAATCTAGCCAGCCACTCAAAATCACTGAAGCGATGTGCCAGTTCAAACTTTGCGTGAAGAAAAAAGACCCGCACCTCATCACGTAACTCAAAAAGACGGGAAAGTACCTTCCCGCATGAGAGCCAGGCAGCGCATTTCTGTGTGTAACAGCAGCTGGTGATGTTCACTGCCCATCTCTGCACACAACGCTGCAAACATGCGCGTTTGCAGCGGACGGCTCTTGATGAAGTTGACTGCTTTGACTGCCTCATCTAAGACAGTCATTAGATCTGGGGGCATTTTCTTTGTCACAAGTGCTTCACGATGTATACTGCAGTGGACAGATGTTACATTCGGAGCCACAGCTGGGACCCGCCTGACATCTCCACTGTGCTTCCCCATCATTGCACGGGCTCCATCAGTGCTCAATCCCACACATTTGGACCAATCAATCCCGTTGGAAATGATGAAAGTTTTCAGAATGTCAAAAATGGCCTCAGCAGTTGAACGTGTGGGCAGAGATCTACAAAATAAAAATTCTTCTGTTACCTCGCTGTTTTTTTCATACCGCACATAGGCCAGTAGGTTAGACAGACTTGTGATGTCTGTTGATTCGTCCAGTTGAAGGGCATAAAAACGCTCTCTCATATGCTTTGTATAAGCTGATTTGTCACCATTCTCTGCCAATCATCAATAACGCGTTTTGATTGTGTTATCAGACAGTGAGATGAGGTTGAGATACTTCAGTGACTTCTCACCCAACATCACCCCGACTAT